>CM021100.1:874321268-874477428 GCA_007115665.2 Sequoiadendron giganteum | reverse complement strand
TATATTTGAAATAATATAGATAACTTATTCAAATTTTTACATCAAGTTACCTAACTCTGATTTTTTGAATTTCCATCGCCACTTAAGGGCCTGTTTTTTCCATGATGATCCTACACATACCATAAATCTAATAAATTATTATTATTCATTTTCTATTAGAATTACGACTAAACTCTTGATTGATAGGTTGATTGAAAAACTTCTATAACTTTCAAATGGTATGACATTTTTTTAATCCAAAATATGTGTCACATTCTATGCTTCACATACTATAGGATTAAAAAAAAAATGAATTTCATGAATTTTTGACCAAGTTAAGGTGGTTAGACATACAAGTTTTTATATTTTTTAAAATTTGTAATAAAAAAATGATAATTAATTATTTACTTGGAAAAAAATTACAAAAAAATATGCATCACATCCAAACATAATTCCTCTACTTATATCTAAAATATTATAAAAAATTATTATCATTTTATTATGGTTAAGGTGGTCAGACAGGCACCTACTTTTTATTTTTTCCTTGAAATTTAAGTACTACTGCATTGAAATTTCAATTTTTCACCAAATAGATTTTTTTTTTTAAAACCTAGTAGTTTAGAAACTACATTCAATTTGCCATAGATTCTATTCTTACATATTTTTGAAATAATATAAATAAATTATTCAAATTTTTACGTCAAGTTGCCTAACTCTGATTTTTTTGAATTTTCATTGCCAGTTAAGGGCCTTTTTTTTCCATGATGATCTTGCACATAGCCAAAAACAAGTTATTAAAAATTACATAAAAAATCTATAAATTATTCCTTAAAATTGAAAAAAAATATATTTATAATCTACTCACAAAATCTAAAAAATCACAAGTTCATGTCATCTTCAAATTCTTAATTATTTATTTATTATAGGTGTTAGAGAGTGAAAATTTAGTTAAAATGTTTATTTCAATGTCTTTCTTAGGTCAAAAAGTGAGACACAATTTTGGGATCACCCTTAGTCTTTTGAATATTGTAAAATCAACATTACACCCTTTATCTTATTTTCTAATGTTAGTGCCTTCTTCAAGTGGTGTAGGTGTTGGATTACAATTCAACATCCTAAACCTCCTTAATACATCATTTGTATATTTATATAAACTAATAAAAATTCCCTTATTTGATCAAACAAAATCAATGCCAAAAAGACACTTGATGCTAGTGTGAATAATTAATCTATTCACTATATCTAAGTGTACTTAGGTTCATGAGGTTAGACAACATTTTTTCTAATTGAATGTGCAACCTTTTAGAATTCTAGAGGTTAGCAATTTGTTTGGTAAACCTCATGCACATACCTTTTGAGGTTGGAAGAATTTTCATCTCACCTCAAAGGTCACTCAACACTTGGTGCACAAGGTTGATGACTTAGTCATAGAGGATGTTGGTTTGCACACTCCAAGTGTTAATAAGGTTGAACCCTATAGGACACTTGTGTACTCATTTGTGCCACCTTATGGGTCACTTGTCAATCCACCTCATAGATGGATTGCATCACCTTTTATTACTTAAGAAAGCCTTTGTACTCATTACATTTGGGTTGACTAAATATAATAGTTGCATATTGTTCATTATGCTTGTGTCTTATTTCCTATATTCACCTAATTTTAATATGATATTGGAGCATGGAGTGGATATTTTTGTAAGCCATTAAGTGAGAAATTTATTTGTTTTTAGTTTTTTTAACCCCGCCCCTATTTCAAAGTGTGGAGTGTTACTCATGTGTAAGAAATTTGAAAAAAATTATAACGTGTTTGTGTGAGGGGCATCCTCATGTGGGATTTCAAATGTGACAAAATATAAGAAAATGAGGTAGAAGAAATGAATAGGAGGTGATAATCACAATGTAACACCCCTCCGATTTGATCATACTTTCAGATAGTGTGTTTCTCTGATATGATTATGTTTTCTGACAGTACCTTGACTTTGATAGACCATGATACTTTGTTATTATTTGATCACTAACTTTGAAGTGATGTTGTTTTTATATTGTGATGTGAGAGTACATTATTCTCGTGTATATTGTTAA
This sequence comes from Sequoiadendron giganteum, assembly GCA_007115665.2. Lineage (NCBI taxonomy): Eukaryota > Viridiplantae > Streptophyta > Pinopsida > Cupressales > Cupressaceae > Sequoiadendron > Sequoiadendron giganteum. Next base: position 874,475,367 of record CM021100.1, on the reverse strand, counting down.
TGACATGCTTTCTAGTTAGCGTAGTGTTTATTTGAGTTAGTATTGCTTTATGCTTATTTGTATGTTATTGATGTTGTAGATTCATCAGTTTGATGTGACATTGTATTGGTGAAGGGAACATGATTGCATCACTCGATTGTGAGCACCGTCCAATTTCTTGGTTCTCTCTTCACGGTGTGAATTCTTATGATATATATACATGTTTGATATATGCTTTGATTATAGGTTTGAGGTATAGGACATCAACTCAACCTGGTTTCATAGTTTTGAGCGTGTCTATTGCCCAATGGTATTGTTGATTGGGAAATAGTAATTGGGTTTCCCTTGTCAAGCTACAACCCTAGTCATAGTGTGTCGTCAGTTTTATTTGTTCATGTTTTGTTATCATGTTGTCCATTTTTGCCTTGTTGTTATTTATGTTGCAAGGTATGTTTAAGGGAAATAAATTCCTTAAATGTTTTATTTGATTATTTAATTAGTCTTGTTATAGTGTTAAAAGCTTTATTTTTTATTTTTAATTAATTAATTTAATTTATTTAATTTATTTCGTAAAATGATTTAGTCTTATGATTAAATTTAGTTTATTAAGTAATTAAATTAGCTAGATTAAATTTAAATTGGAAAATATTATGTGATTTTGATTTATTAAAATGCATTAATGTCTAGAAAATTTCTAGAGGGATTAGTGTTAATTGATTTTGAAGATATTTTATTTTCAACATGTGTTGGGAAATTTTAATTACGAATATTGGGAAAATTCTTTCATGGAGAGAATGTTTGTTGTAACAAAGGGAGAAAAGAAGCTACATCATGGAAGAGAGGAGAAGATATTTTTGGGGGGCAGAGGTTGTTAAAAAAATTAAGTTTCGGTTGTTGAAAGAAAATTTGGGGAAAGATAATCTCGGGAAAAATACTTTGGCTCTGGAATAGTTTTGTTTTTGTGGAAGAATCTTTGCTTTCTGGAAGAAGCTTTGTTTTTCTGGAGGAAGCTTTGTTTTGTGGAAGAAAATCTATATCAATTTGCATCCCCTCAAGCATTTGGAGCTCAAGTTCCTTTATTATTTTATTTAATTTCATTTTGAAAAGGCTTTTAGATTAATTTGCTGTCTAGAAAAAGATTGCCTGTACGAGATTAGAAGCTTTTGAGTTTTTTTGTAAAATTGTAAGAAGTCATGTCTGGAACTTACCATGAAAGCTTATGTAGAAGTTGTTTAAGTTTTTCTTTATTTAGAAACTATAAATTATCGGGTAAGCTTTGAAAATTCGTATATGGATTGTTTTTAAACAATGAAGAACCCAAAAGAAAAACAATAGGAAACTAGAAAACCTCTGTTGGGAAGGAATTAAAATTCTTTGTAGAAGTTTTGGTAGAAAACCTCTCGAGAATTTTCTTGTAAATGTTGTCTATAGAAATTTATTATTCTTATTCCTATATATTTTTTTATGTCAAGAAATTTGAAAACCTCTGTGTTGAAATTGAAAAATTCTTTTGTAGAAAATCTTTATATATTGGATTTTCTGGTCAATTCATGAAAATGTCCTGTAGATAGCTATTTTTGAAAATTATTTTCCCAAATAGGGCATTTGATCTGATAATATATATATATATATATATATATATATATATATATATATATATATATATATATATATATGTTTTGGTATATATATACTCATATATTTTATGGAAACCTCTTTAAATTTTCTTGTTTGGAAACCTGATTGAAAGTATTTATTATTAAATTAATCCAGAATTACGTACGGTGAAATATTTTTCGCATTATTTTATTATGGGAATTTTTTTGGTGTTTATTAGTTTTGTTGGGGGGTTTGGGGAGGGTCTACCCCCACTACCGCCCCCATAAGAGGATGATACTCTGGAGGTATCACCTCCATAGACCTCCCCACATACTTGGGGAGCCGGTGCTGCCATTTCCATGGCAGTTGAAACTTTTGGGTCTACCTCTGTTTAATATCCACTTGACTTTATTTAAGGGTTTAAAATTTTATTAAATACATCATATATATATATCAATATAATATATATACATAATATATGTAGTTTTATGTTGATATATATATATATATATATTATATTATATATGTATATATTTTATATATATTTAATATGGATTTGGGGTTTTAAATATACAAGTAATAAGTATATATTTAAAATTTACTTTATAGATTTGGTGCATGCTAAAAGTGCCAACTAGAAGTTATCAAAATAAAATATTTAGAAAGAAAAAATTGTTATTTTTTATTTATTAAAATGTAATTGGGAAATTTAGTTGCACAATTAGATCTAATTTTTGTTTTTCCTGTAAATGAAATTGTATTAAGTTAGTCTATTTGGGAAATGTATTATTGTGTTTTACTGAAGGGAAATTAGATTTATGAAATCCTAATGGTAGATATTTTTCCTATCTGTATTGCCTTTTTAAATGTGATTTCATTTGTTTTTTTTTTGGGAAATTGGTTAGAAGTGTTATTTTTTATTTTGTAAGTCTTCGAGGTGTGGTAATTTATAGTTGGGGGTTTTTGTATTTAATTGTCAGCCCTTTGATTTCCCTTGGGTAGTGTGTTTAGTTGTATTCAATTAATCACCTGGTTACCATGAACGGGGATGGGTTGCCTCCTATGTTTTGGTTGGGGATTTAATATCCATATGTGTGCACTATGATTTCCCTTTGGTTATGGATTAGATCCATGTATTGTCTAGAGGGAAGTTACTCATGATGGGGGTCGAGGCCTAGGAAGGTCTACCAGGGTAAGCCATGCAACTTTGAGATGACGCTTCTCCTATGACAATAGATTATTTGGTATAGTGGTGTACTTAATTATAATGCCCATAATTTTCGCTAGGGAAAAACACAACTAACAATTTTATTTTTTAAACCAATATTACAAAATACTAACTTCAAAAACCATACATGTGCAGGACACTCACAAAAACTAATTTGCGTTGAACTCCAACCATAGGGTTTATTAGACTGTAACTACCATTCAAAAGTTGATGCTAACTTTTGTATAAAATTTAATGTCCTTGCTAGACCCCCATGGTCTGGGTTCACACATATATATATCATCAACTTGATTTACTATTAATCCTAAGGATTAATTGACAAAACAATATTTAACTTGATAGCCCTACCCTACTTTAACCATCCCAACGATAATGGTGTCATTCATATTTACAATTTACCTTGCATTTCAAAATATGAAAGTGGATAAAATATTTATATTCTACTAATTAATTATTAATATTGCATATTTATTTATTTATTATTATTATTTTAATTTTATTAGCTATAATATTAAATCTATATATATACACATTTTTAGAATAATTCTAAAGGTTATAAATTTAAAGGATATCTTATATAGCTTATTTCCTTACAAATACATATTATTAATTTCCTTAATGGGAAGGAGGGGGTTTAAATAAAGAGATAATATATTTTAAAGGATTCCTAGAATTTACGTGGATCTATATCCCTAAATAAAATCTTATTTAAAGTAGTAGAATCTTTTGTAAAGATATGGGAATATATATTCCCCTCACTTCATTTTAAGGGGGGCGAGTATTATAACCTAGAATTTATTACGATGGCCCTTGAATACGAAGTGTATTCACGTGGTGGTAGGCAATGAGCCCTTATATGGATTTTTTTCAATGCCACACAAGACAACAAACTAGCAGCGAATGTATTCTTTTATTGCTGCCTTGATCTTTTCTTTTTTTTAAGATCTAAAATGTCATGCAAGATAATGCAAAATAGAATAAGGGATATATAAAGAGATGTAATTAATGGAAAGAATTTATCTCTTATGTAAGAGGAGGAGAGGGAACTCCCGCGCAAGCCTTGCTGGTAAATTTTAAAAAAAATCTTTAAATCAATTTAGTTCGCACCGCCCCCACAAGATATAGTTGATACAAATATCATTTGAGCGTGAATTACAGTTTTCTATCATTCTCATTTTATTTCCTTCAATGCTAGCATAATAAGATAGGTAAATAATATAATAAAATTGAATTGACCTGAAAGGAAACGGAGCCCGAGGATCTGTGCAAAGCACAATATGCTCAGATATAGGAGTATGAAATTTATTGTCGATAGAAAGTACAGGTTAAAAGGCAGTAGGAACCTATACCCAAAATTAGAACCATTGTTCATTCTGCTTGGTAGATCACCTGGTAAATAAGGAATAACTTTTAAATATGGAGCATCACTATACATTCGAGTTTAGTGATTTTATCAGTATTGTTAGCCACACAACCAAACGCTATAAGACTACGAAGTTCAACCTTAAATAGGAAGATTATCAAGCCAACCTCATACGTTGAGTAAAGAGAAAGACATGAGATTAACGAACATGCACAAGCGCTGCAACAACTTATATAAAAGTACAATCCTAGTGATAATGATATCATATGATAGGCCCTCTCCGTCAAATGAGTGGTGTCCCAAGGAAGGATAAATCAGGCCAAATCCCTTCAGCTGAATAGATAAGAGTGTACTACAGTGAAAGTTCAGCTTCAAATGAATAGGCTTCCTCTCCCTCCCAGATTCTGTGCACCACATCGAGCCTCTCTAAGTGAAATAAATGCACCCAGTTTAAAATTCTATTACTTCGTACTATGTTGTGCCATCAAAAATCTGAGTATTGACCAAATCATTGGTTAGGAAGAATTCAAGATACTCTGCCTACATTCGACCTAATGATGTCGAAATATATATATGTATAGTTTTTTTGGTTAGCGAATAGACTTAGGGTGCTCATAACTTGCTCCAGTCTTTGTCTAAGGTGGCAGTGACTAAACAAGCAATCAATCACTCCCTTGTTAAGCCAGTGAGTAAAGTATATCAGCAGAGTTGTGTGTTATCTAAACGAGGCATTCAGATGGGCATCATGTGACTCGAATACTATAACAGGAAAGTGCAGAAGCTAAACATTACACCAGTACTGTGAGATCTAATTGGTTTCCAAAAGCCATCTAACGATTAGGGAGCAACTTTGAACTCTGGAAATTCACAAAAAATTTCATTATGCATGAGAGATTAACCATCGTATTAGTTCAGCATGCCAGGTGATCGGACGCCTGAAGCCTACAAAATTTGCACTTGGCTAAATAATTTAACATAACTCCTTGATTATCTAATATGATGTGACTCTTTCTTCTCCAACATTATCCCTCTCTCAAAATATTTTAATTGTTGAGTGACTAATAGCTTAGCAGCTACCCAAATGGAACCAGACTGAGAGGAGAGACGCAGGTTGCAATACAGCTTGGCGTGAAGATGCAACAGTGAAGGCAGAAGATGGTAGAGCATTGCAATATTAAATGCACTTATCCTTCTAGACCTTCTATTCATGGCGCTTATTAACTCTTCTGCTTTCTTTGTTTACAGTCTTCTTATTTCTCTTTGTATTCGCTCAGCATCACGCAGGTTAGGGATTAACTGTATGAATGTACTTTCCTATAGCTCATTCGTATTGTCCTCAATCTCTGCACTATCCTTGACTTCCTTAGTCTGAGTGTTATTGATCAAAAGTAAATTTCTATGTAGGTTGTGGTTTAGTAAATGCATCTTGTTATACTATTTCTTTATTTTATTTTATTTTGACAGATTATTTTATGATAAACTTTGTTCCCAAGCCCATTAAAATGTATTCCTGTAGAATAGTTACAATTCTATTACCTTCCATACTCTTGATTATAGATGACTAATTACTTTTCATGTATGTTCATGCATATTCATCTATGCGCAAGTTTTGTGTCCCTCGCACATCTAAGATAAGGTTTGGGTAAAGTTTTAAATCTATCATTTTATTTTATTCCTATTCTACTAAAATCTGATTTGGCGAATGGAGTTGTGATGATATATCTTCTATGTAACTCAGCAGCAAGTTATCTATACAAATAATTTATAGTCCTATATCAATTTACTTTTTTATCTCCATATAATGCAAACAACAGTTTAAATAAATTAGCTGTGTACAGAAAAAATGAAAGTTGTCATAATCTTCTTGAAATGTAATGTTGTATTAGGCTAAAATGGAATAGGTTTCCTTTAGTGATGTAATTCCTAAGAAATCCAAACTCAAAGTTCTGTATACAGATACAGATACAGATACAGAGATATATATATAAACTAACATTATAAATATCTCCCTCTAAACTTTTTCCTTAGGAAAATAAACATTAATTTTTGAATCAAATCTTCGCACAACATAGAGCAAGCTTCTTAAATCCGAGAGTGCAAAACTTTATAGCTGAGAAATATATTCCAAACAGAAAAGCCACCTAGACTCATAAAATAGAATAATATACTACCAGTATGCTCATTGTATGAAATTTATTTTAACTGCATACAACTTCTAAAAGGATTCATTTTTTATTTTGTTGAACTATAAAATAGAATGACTACGCTTTATAATAATATTTTAGTTGCCTTCCCAGAATAAAATACATATTTTCATTATTTCTCTTTGCAAAGGAACACAATAGAGATTATTTAACTGCCACATAGAGATCTATCCAATCAACAAGATACAAGTTTAACATGGGTTTCCCACCCATTGTAACAATGATACACCCCAAAATCCCTTCAAAATGGGTTTTTACAATATACTTATAACCACAATAATATAAGGAAATGACATGGATTTCCTCCAAGGGTAGCTTTGTTCACCACTATTCTCTAAACCTGCACAAGCAACACATACTAGGATCTTTTCTCATGGCCATAGCTAGCTCACCTCCCAACCATAGGTTTGCTTACAAACCACCCCCGAGCTAGGAGGCAACCAAGGGAACTGGGTACATACACAAAGACCATTCCAACAAGATATATAAACACACATGAAACATACAACAAATTTCACTCCCTCCCAAGGGGTTTATCACATAACTTAAGGATTCATTACAAATCCAACATCGGGAATGGAGGGTGGACTACGCACTCCATATTGGGGACTCAATAAATAAACATCATAACCAGCCATCACAAGGTTTCAATCTTTCATTAGCAACCCTTCCTTCACATTTTCTTATCCACCCAAACCACCCTTCAAATTTCACAAAAACATATGGGTACTCATACCCTTTCTTTTACCTCTCCATTATAAGGAGGAATAACATGTCCCCATGGAGGTTCCTACTCCAACCATCCCCAACTTGGGATGCTCTTCCCAAATTTGGGTGAGCTTATCCCATTACAACCCTTTTCCCACAAAAGAAAATTTAAAAGAAACATTTCCAAAACACACAAATACATGTACATAGCTTACAAATTTTAAAAAAAAAACACAAGAATCAAAAGATGTGGAAATCCTACCTCAATCAAAGCTTTGAAAGTAAGTGATGAGAAAGAGCACAAATCCTCCTCCAAGCTTTCTCTCCAATCCCCGAAGCCAAATCCAAGAGCTCCCAAGCCAAAATTACAACTCCAAAACAAAGAATCCAAAAGAGCACCCCCAAAACCCTTGTTCATGGTTTTCTATATAGGAATTCAAGTTTGAATTCCTTTGAATGGGGAAGTGAAATTTTCCACTCATCCATTCACTCTCCCAAGCACATTCACCCATGTGTGCTCACACATGTGTGAGAACTTGGGAGACTTCCAAGACACATAGAGAAGTGGGAATGGAAAGGGACTAGTCCCCATCCCACTTTCCAAAACCTTAATTTCGTCAAACCTTCTTAAAGCCTCAAAAAGGGGTGCCCAATCTTGAGATTGACCCAAGATTTTGAGCTAAAAAGGTAGCTATCCCATAGGTACCTTCCCTAGGGACCTTAAACCCATAAAAACACATAAAAATTATCACTTTTCAATCCCCAAAAAGTTCCTAAAAGTTCAAATCCGAGTTTGTCCTCTTGGATGGACAACTCACCTCCTAGATGGAATGACATGGCAATAAAAATAAATTTAATAACACTCACACTTTACATCACAAATAAAATACATCACAAAATGAAACTGTAGTCCTTTGAAATGGACTTTAGTTTGGTTTCACTGATTAAATTACTTAGGGTTCCCAAGGGTCACCTCCAATTTCCATTGGCCATGGAAAGTGTACCTGCACACTTGATGCAAACGTTAATCCATCCGAGTAAATCATATTCATATAAAAATAGAACTATTGCATTCAAACAAGTTTCATAATTTACATAGCATAAAGATCCAATAACATAATTGACAAATCATTGGCCAACTATCTTATCCCATTTTCATTAACCATAGTTTTCATACTCATCCAATTGCAACATGATTGGTTCACATCACTTGTTTCATTCATTCATCATTAAGTTTCCATATTTAATTTAAACAACCTCAATAACCAGCATAAAATTAGATCAATCATCATAATCAAATTACTTAGCATGTAGCATAATCAAAATCAAATTATCATCTAAACTTAAACATTTAAATGTCCTATCATCAATGGTATGAATAGGCATAGGCAATAACCAAACTCAAAATAATCCAAGTACTAGATGTAGCTTTGGGGTGGGCCTCACATTGATTATCATTTACTCTAGAAGAAATGTAACCCTTATGTAAGTGTTGTATTTGTTTGGATAGTCTTGTGTTTTCCTATGTCTAGGGGTTATAGATTTTTCCTAGGAATCTCTTTTACTATCTCCTAGCATGGGAGGGGGGGCGGGGGGGGGGGCGGCTTCAAGTACCACTTGGTTGGGTGGAATGTGCACCTCACTCCATTGGGTTCCCTCCTTATGTGTCATGATAATAGGATATTCCGAACTGGAGAGCTCATGTGCACCAGTTATTATGTTTCATTCTTATGATTTATTGCATCAGTTGGACACTTTGTATTTGTATCACTCTTCAATTTTATTTGAGAAGGATTTTTGTAATTGTAACATTATTGGATGATGTTCCTTATTTTTGGAAATAATTTTTGTAAGTATTATTTGGAAATGAATGTAATCTATGGATATTTTATGTACTTTTATCTTATGAGATGTATTTATTTCTTTGGATGTATGTTCTTATCTTTCACAAGTATTAATATATATGCTATGAATGAGTTATTGTTTTATGTTATGGGATTCAGTTGTAAGTTTAGTCATGTATGTTAGAGGATGCATGTGTTAGTGTAGTGCACTATACTTGTAATTAATTACACTTTAAAAAAAAATTGTTTTCTTTCATTGTAGTTGCATCTTCCTCTAGGGTTACATGGTGGGGCATTACACACAAATTTGGTGACACCTCTAGAGGCTATTGAGAGGCACAATTTCTATATTTCATTAGCTACATGGAAGTTGTAGAAGAGGCAACCTCTTCATTCATAAGGTGGCTTCATTGGCTACGTGAAAGTTGTAGAAGATGCAAGTTCCATAGAGATTGTAAGCATATCTAATTAGAGACCTGGGGTCAACCCCACCCCAATCCCCATGCTACCACACTGCCTTTCTCATCTAGGACCTACCCTTTTATATCAAAGAGAGGAAAGATTGGTTTGGTAGAGACTTTGGAACTCTTCATTTGCACATTTTCCTATGCAAGTGGATCACACCCTCATGTCCTCATAATGGTTCCATTAATTATTTTAAAGGATTTGACTCATGCAATTTTTGATTTATTGCTAACTCAATCTCCAATTGGTTTTCTTGCTCATTTAATGCTATATATTTTTAACCATTACCTTTACATCTATACCATTTAATTCAATATCTAGTGGTACATTTAAGTGTTATCATAATTTGAATTACATTTATCTTAGTTGTCAAGATTAGTAGTCGCATACCTTTCAATCAACTTACAAGGGGGCCTTTTTTTCTTTTTTTCCACAACTTGCAAAGGGGATAATTTTTTTATTTCTTTTATTATTGTTAAAAATTTGTGAAAGAAGACTCAAATTTTTATTTTGCAATGAATTTGGTAAAAGTTCTTATCGGGGAGGTGCAATTTTTTGTCATATTTAAAAATTTGCAAAAGAGGAAGTCAATAATTTTTGCAATAAATTTGACAAAGGGAAACTGTATGAGGAGAGGTGCGATTTTTCACCATAGTTAAAAATTTTCAAATATGAAGTCCATTATTTTTGCAATGAATTTAGAAAAGGGGGTTTTAATTTTTTTTTTTAATCTTTTATTTAGGTTTACAAGACATAAACTAATCTATGTCTGCCTCATGACAATAAACTTTAAAGAACTTTTCATAACAATAATATTGTTGTAACAAACCGCCACTTAAACCTAGAGGATGATGCAATTACAATAGAAGCGTATAAATATTTTTTTTGAAAGTGCAATAAAAAATTAGTAAAGTGAACTACACTTAACGCATACATCCTCTTAGGTACATGACAATAATTACATTTGAAACCCATAACATATAAAAGTAAACTAATCCATTGAATATAAATTATACTCATGAAATAAAGAACATAGATCCAATAACATTAAAATCATTTCATAAGATTACAAAGTACATATTAAAAAAATTCATAGATTATATTCATTCAATAAAGTAGTTACAATGCTCATTTCCAAAATGAGGTAGATCATACAAAAAATATTACAATTACAATGTTACAAGGATTCTCCTAAATACAAATGAGAAGTATTACTTATACATTAACGTCCAACTGATCCAATAGAACATAAGATATGGTACAAAGGAACAGGAACATGCGAGCTCTCCAATCTAGAAGATCCTGCCATCATGAACATGAAGTGGAAACCCAACACTATAAGGTGCATGTTGCACCCAACCATGTGGTACTTGAAGGCCCACCCCCCATGCTAGGATATAGTAAAAGGGCTTCCTAGGTATAACCAAAAACCTCAAGACACAGGCAACCACAAGACTAAACTACTCAAGTACAATACATAGCATGAAGGTTACATTACTTCCAGAGTAAAAGAATCAAGTACGTCAACTAAATAATACAAACTATTGTCATAGGAGTTGTGTCATCACAAAGTTGCATGGGTTATCTTGGAAGATCTTCCTAGAACCCGGCCCCCATCTTGGGTTATCCTGGTAGCATCTCACGATCCCTAGCCTCACATGCAAATCAATGCAGATTAAAATATCTTTCAGAGGAACAAGATAATGACCTTGCCATTCTAGGCCTTCTCATCTCATCTCAAGTATAAATGAGCCCTTGATCCTATGAACAACGCACAATTAACAAGTTAAGTGTTTTAAGGCTACCCTTTCCCCTAATACATTTATTTAATTTCCACTGAATTATCTATTTCTCACATGAGTTATCCTGGCACCACTTTATGCGCCAACCCCCATTCAAAGCCACTCTCCTATTAACAACACAAGGATCTAATCCATAAACCAAGGGTAAAAAAAGTGCACAAAAATGGATGTTAAATCCCAACCATTATACAAGAGGCAACACATCCCATTCGTAGTAATCGAGTGTTTAAACTGGATCACAACTAGGTGCACTACCCAAGGAAAACCAAGGGCTGAACAAAATATCACAACAACCCCCACATAATATTACAATATCTAGAAGGATTACACATTCACAACTAATAGATTTCCCAACTTAAGTGAATAAAAGATATTATAATTAAATAAGCAATTCAGGCAAGTAATAAAACTATCATTAAAATTTCCTTAATCTAATTTCCAATCCAAAAAAACAATAATACATTGCTCAAAATAATGTAGCTTAATACAATTTCATTTAAATTCAATAAAGAAATTAAATCTAATTATTTAATTCAATTTCCCAATTTACATCTATATAAAAATTAATTTCCCTTTCTAAATAATTCCATTTTAAAAACATCTAATTCATGCACTTACATGCACCTATTACAAAATTCATTTAAATATATATATATATATATGAATATATATTATTTAAATATTTAAAATTAATTACAAATTTTCCAATTCTCTATCACTAACAACTCATTTCTTTGTTTTCTTAGAGCGTCGACAACTAAATTCTCCCTCCCCTTGATGAACTTCACCTCGAAGTCATACTCGCAAAGGAACTCCATCCATCACCTATGCCTAGCATTAAGATTGGGTTGCGTGAAGATGCAATATAGGCTCTGATGGTCACTATGCAACTCAAATTTGTGCCCCGATATGAAGTGTCTCCATCTCGTCAAAGCATGTACTACCACTGCTAACTCAAGATCGTGTGTGGGGTAATTCAACTCATAATCCTTGAGTTTGTGAGACTCATACGCAATAACTTGACCATATTGCATCAAGACTACTCCTAATCCATCCAAAGATGTGTCTGTACAAATAACATAATCTCTAGTAGGACTAGGTATCACAAGAATCAATGCACTGGTTAACCTCTCCTTTAGAGTCTGAAATGCTACCTCACACTACTCTGACCAAAGGAATCTGTTCCCTTTACTCTGAATATAAGTGATAAGATGTCCTATCCTCGAGAAACCCTAAACAAAGCATTTGTAATAATCTTCTAATCCCATGAAACTACGTATGTCTACTGCATTAGTGGGGACAGGCAAATCAATGATTGCTTGGATCTTCGTAGGATCCACAACAGTACCCTCTCTTGATATGAGATGTCTAAGGTACTTAAACTTGGTCTGAAAGAATTCACATTTGGACAGGTTAGCATACATTTTATTGTCTCTTAAATGCTACAAAACCTACCTCAGATGCTCCTCATGCTCCTCTACTATCCTTGAATAGATCAATATGTCATCAAGGAATACCAATACAAATCTATCAAGATATGTTGGAAAGACTACATTCATTAAGATCATGAATATAGATGGTGCATTCATCAACCCAAATGGTACTATTGTGAACTCATAGTAACCATAAGGAGTGTGGAATGCCATCTTATGAATGTTGGAATCAAATATGGGTAGTTGATGGTATCCAAACTAAAGATCAATTTTTGAAAAGACCATAGAACACTTGATCTGATCAAAGAAATCATCGATCCTAGGTAAGGGATATCGGTTCCTGATTGCCACTTTATTTAGATGATAGTAGTCTATGCACAATCAGAGAGATCCATCCTTCTTCTTCACAAAAATTATTGGTGCTCCCTAAGGTGAAACACTAGGGAAAATGAAACCCCTCGCTAGCAACTCCTCCAACTGCAAGCGGAGCTCCTTAAGCTCATTTGTAGTCATACAGTATGATGCTCATGAAATAGGCTATGTTCTAGGTATAAGGTCAATCTTGAAATTGATGTCACACTGAGATGACATCCCTAGAATCTTAATGGGAAATACATCTACATACTACTAAATTATGGGGTGGCTATCAAGTGAAACCTTCTCCTCACTATCTCCCAACTACAATTCATCTACTGTTACTGCAAATAACTTGCAACCCTGACGTACACATGTCCTTAGTTGCATAACCGACATCATCCTCAATGATATGGGTCTCTAGACTCCACTATCTCAACCTCGCCTAGGTGGTAGGATCCTACACAGACATACCAAGGTATAAGACAAGGTAACACAAACTTAAATCCTACACAACTAACAACTTAATGGGTTCAACATTATCCCAAAGCACCCAATGTTTAATCTTGGGCTCTGATACCATGTGTAATGCCCCGCCACATAACTCTAGAGGATGATGCAATTACAACAAAAGCGTAACAATTTTTTTTTTGAAAGTGCAATAAACAATTAGTAAAGTGAACTACACTTAACACATACATCCTCTAAGGTACGCGGCAACACTTACATTTGAAACCCATAACGTATAAAATTAAACTAATCCATAGCATATAAATTATACTCATGAAATAAAGAACATAGATCCAATAACATTAAAATCATTTCATAAGATTACAAAGTACATACTAAAATAATTCATAGATTGTATTCATTCAATAAATTAGTTACAAGGCTCATTTCCAAAATGAGGTAGATCATACAAAAAATATTACAATTACAATCATACAAGGATTCTCCTGAATAAAAATGAGGAGTATTACTTATACATTAACATCCAACTGATCCAATAGAACATAAGAGATGGTAGAAAGGAATAGGAACATGCGAGCTCTCCAATCTGGAAGATCCCATCATCATGAACATGAAGTGGAAACCCAACAGTGTAGGGTGCACATTCCACCCAACCATGTGGTACCTAAAGGCCCACCCCCCATGCTAGAAGAAATTAAAAGGGATTCCTATGTATAACCAAAAACCTCAAGACACAGGCAACCACAAGACTAAACTACACAAGTAAAATACATAACATGAAGGTTACATTTCTTCTAGAGTAAAAGAATCAAGTACATAAACTAAAGAATACAAACTATTGTCATAGGAGGAGTGTCATCACAAAGTTGCATGGGTTATCCTGGAAAATATTCCTAGGCCTCGACCCCCATCTTGGGTTATCTTGGTAGCCTCTCATGATCCCTAACCCCACATACAAACTAATGTGGGGTCAAATATATTTCAAAGGAACAAGAGAATGACCTTGGCATTCCATGCCTTCTCGTCTCATCTCAAGTCTAAATGAGATCTTGAGCCAATTAGTGAGGCACAATTAACAAGTTAAGTGTTTTAAGGCTACCATTTCCCCTAATACTTTTATTTAATTTCCATTGAATTATCTAACTCTCACATGAGTTATCATGGCACCACTTTGTGCATCGACCCCCATTGAGAGCCACTCCCTTACTGAAAACACAAGGATCTAATCCATAAACCAAGGGTAAACAAAGTGCACAAAAATGGATATCAAATCCCAACCATTATACAAGAGGCAACACATCCCGTTTGTAGTAATCAGGTGTTTAAATTAAATCACAACTAGGTGCACTACCCAAGGAAAAAAAGGGTTGGAAAAAATATCACAACAACCCCCACATAATATTACAATATCTCGAAGGCTTACACATTCACAACTAACAAATTTTTCAACTTACGTGAACAAAAGACATCATAATTAAATAAGCAATTCAGGAAAGTAATAAAACTATCATTAAGATTTTCTTAATCTAATTTCCAATCCAAGAAAACAATAGTACATTGGTCAAAATAATGTAGCTTAATACAATTTCATTTAAAGTCAATAAGGAAATTAAATCTAATTATTTAATTCAATTTCCCAATTTACGTCTATATAAAAATCAATTTCCCTTTCTAAATTATTCCATTTTAAAAACATCTAATTCATGCACTTACATGCAAATATTACAAAATTCATTTATATATATATATTTTTGAATATATATTATTTAAATATTTAAAAATTAATTACAAATTTTGTAATTCAAATTTTAATTATATATAAATATATATATATATATATATATATATATATACATATATATATAAATATATGTATATACATATATATAAATATATATAAATATACATATATATATAAATATATATTTACATATATATATTATGTATATAAATATATATTATATTTTATATATTAAAACCATATAATAAAAAAATGAATTAAAAGGCGGGTGAATGTTTGTATTGTCTTAGGCTATTTGCACAGTCGACCCCCTTGGGGGCGTGACCTGTGAAGGTAGCACTGGGCGTTGTCTCCATAGCGTCGCCTCCCCTATGGGGGCAGTTGTGGGGACAACCCCAACCCATCCAGACATAAATTTAAATCTATAAATTGTTTTAAACCTCCACTTAAACATGCTCTAATAGGAAAACATTTAATAATTAATATAATTATTAAATGTCACTTTATGCAAACTAATGTGAAATCTTAAGAAGGGAATTAAAGTAACTTAATCAACACAATTAAGTTAAAACCTTTACTCTAACACCCCCCCTCAAGATGAGAAATAGTGTAGGTACAAACATGTGCAAGAAAGCAAAGGTAACTACAATGCAAGAAGGCAAACATGGGTCCCGACAACTCGGCCAAATTAGGTACCCAAATACAACCAAATCTCTTTAAAATGGAAAAATAGAGAAAATCTCATGGGAAAAATCTCTACTCCAGAAAGAGATGTAGAAATCCATGAAGAACATCATTTGAAGCAGAAGAAGCTGCAAACAACTGTTGAAAGATGACTGCTATGGTGCTGAAGAACCTCCTCTGTAGATAAGATGATCAGGATCAAGAAGACAACAATTTGCATGAGTGGCCCAAACGACACTACTCGAATCAGATGGAAAACAAAGGAAAACACCTGGAACGAAAATACAAATGGCACAAGTACCAATAGTCTGAAAAAAATTGATCAACTGAGAATGGAAGATTCCTTCTAAGGTGAAACCAAGGAAGCATTAGCACGAATAGTATAATACTCCCCCCATAATGTTGAACTGGGAGAGCCTGACAAATCCACTGAAATGGTGTGCAACACCTTGTGGTGCATGAAGGAGAAGAAACAACATCTGAAAGTGCACAAGAAAGCACCTGGGTGATCCCATAATAGTGGTTTACAATTTTTGGCCAAACTGGCCACTGCAGTTATTATTTTTAACTAAATCTTCATATTTGGGCACCTATACCAGCTAAACCGTGAGGAATTTGAAGATGATGAAAACTAGAGTCTCATCACATTTTGTCTGTCGATTCTAAAAATATTTTTTTCAAAATTTTTGGAATTAGATTGCACCATTTTCTCCATCTCCCACGAAAAATGTTTTTTTTTCAAAAAACAACATTTTTAAAAAGTGACGCTCACTGTATATAACACAATTTTTTTTGTATAAAGGATAAAATTATATTTTTTTCAAATTTAGATTTTTAGCTATGATATCTAGCACTTGCATTTGGTCTCATAGTGTTTTATTGAA
Source organism: Sequoiadendron giganteum (assembly GCA_007115665.2). Taxonomy (NCBI): domain Eukaryota; kingdom Viridiplantae; phylum Streptophyta; class Pinopsida; order Cupressales; family Cupressaceae; genus Sequoiadendron; species Sequoiadendron giganteum. Next base: position 874,458,608 of record CM021100.1, on the reverse strand, counting down.
TATTTTTTCCTTAATCAAGTTTCAAAGTCAAACCAATTGCAATTCAGACATAGGCGGACTGTATACAACATAACTTTTTCTGTATGTATCGAAATTCAATTTTATTTTTTTTAATGGATCAAGGGCATCAATACCCAGCCTCAACATATTTTTAAAATTTTTATTTTGATAATTTTCTATTTTTCCCCATGTGCAAAACAAAGAGGTTGACTTTCGGTGAAAAACCTATGTTTAATAAAACTAAAAAAACACATACATAATAAAACCAAAACATATTAAAATTTAATTCATTGGATAGCTCGTTCTAAGGACTACCATCTTCCAATTGGGTTTTTGAAGTCTCCTCCATTTTCATCCTCAACCCGAGCTTCGAAGGGAAGAATTCTGCTAAAATTTGGTGGAAGAGGGGGAGAAGGGCCAAAAAGGGGGATTCGAGCGAACCCCCCTTTGAACGAACCCCCTTCGCTCGAAAGGGTAAAGGGGGGTTCATTCGAACCCCCCTTCTTTTTGAATTCCCCATAGGGAAACGTGGCATCACAGGGTTCGAACGAACCCACCATGCAAAAGGGGGCTTGACCGAACCCCTCTTTTGGGTTCGTGTGAACCCCCTAGTTCAAATGAACCTTTTAAAACATGAAATTTTCAATGCGTGAGAATTTTATCAAATTTTCTTCCTCATAAAAATTGTACACCACTATTATGGGTTCACCCACTTGCAATTGAAAAAGTTGTGTTCAAAACAAAGCACACATGCATGAGGCTAGAATCATATGGATCCACTATCATCGTGGAGGTACACTCATCAGACAAAGGTGTGATGGCAAAAAAAAGGCACTACACAAGCCCCCATGGCACTTTATAATATGGTGCGAGTATAAAATATGGTACAACCTTATGTGCAAAATCCCCAAAAATACATGTACAATAGTGTGGCACTTTATCTTAGTGCATTTGCATAAAATATTGCTTACAAATGATTCCCAAAATGCCCACAAAGGACAAAAAACTGGAAATACATGAAGAATAGCCAAAAACGAAGCATCCCATGCAAACGAGAAGTCCCCAAGAGAAAATATGTCCAAGTAATTCACAAGAGTGTGAAAATACAAAAAATTGAATAAAATATACTTGGAGGAAAATATGGAAATATTGCATGGATTGAATTTAAGAGCTCTAAAATATGGTTCCAACACCGCTGAGATCATGAAAAACGAAGAAACAGGTCAAAAGATATGAGCTCGGGACTGAAAGCATCTCCTTTGACTTCAAGTAGCTATAGAATGCACCAAAAAGAAAAATGAAACAATGAGACCCACACCATTCAAAATTTGATAGAACCAGTTTTTCGATGATATCTTGTTTGCCAAAAAAATGATATCGTATGCCCAAATTATGACCTCTAGAAAAAAATAACTCGAAATGGGGAAAAACTAGTGTTGCATTAAATTTGACAGTCATACAACCATCACAACAAAAATACAGGCCTAAATTTGACGGCTAAACGACTGTCACTATATTTGTACAATTGGGCTTATTACATAAAAAAATATTTTTTTAATTTTTTATTTAAAAAAAATACAGAAAAGATTATTATTTTTATTTTAAAAATAAATCAAAAAAATGTTAAAAGGGTCGGTGGCTAGAGTACCACCATCTGCGGTACTGTCAGACTGTCAGTCGGCAGTACGTCGACCAGCGTACAGAGGGCCTGCAAGCCTGTGTACGTAGGTACCTACGGGTACCCTGTACCAAGGCCTAAGCAAGCCTTTAAATTGCTTTTTTTTAATTTAGTTTGACTTCTTTTTTGTTTTTATTTTTAAAATACATTTACAAATTTTTTTTTTTTTTAATTCTAACGAAAAATGCAAAAAAAGAATAATTTTTTTTACTAGGCAGACAGACGGCCGTACAGACTGTCATACGGGTGAAAAAAAATTTGCCCCTCAAATCAACTTTGTCCAAAATGGATGAATGAGTAGTCGATTTAGGGGTTTTGGACTGCTACGGATCCAATGACGAGGTCCGTTTGGACTCAAAATGCTTTTCAGGTGATTCTCTAGATCAAAAAATGCAAACCCCAAAACTATGAATGCCTGATCCAACCCTTGTAGCTCCAAATTATTCAAACAAGAACAAGCATGCAACAAGAAAGCTCTAATACAATGTAGAAGTTGAGAAATCCAACTTCAGACTCCAAGAACACCTGCATGCAAATGGATGCCCATCACAAGGAAGAGAATGGAAGGAGAAAACAAGCAAGGGTTTGAAGCTCTGCAAAATGGAGAAATTATCTTATCAGAACAAAAGGGAATTGATAAAATATACAATGGGATCAATCCTTATAAAAGGAGATCTAGCAAAACCCTAAAAGAAGCCCTAACAGGAAAAACCTTAAAAAAACCCTAATAGGAAAATATTTAATAATTAATATAATTATTAAATGTCACTTTATGCAAACTAACGTGAAATCTTAAGAAGGGAATAAAGGTAACTTAATCGACACAATTAAGTTAAAACCATCACTGTAACAATTATGTATATAAATATATACTATATGTTATATATTAAAACCATATCATAAAAAAATGAATTAAAAGGCAGGTGAATGTTTGTATTGTCTCAGGCTATTTACACAGTCGACCCCCTTGGGGGTGTGACCTGTGAAGGTAGCACTGGGCGTTGCCTCCATAGTGTCACCTCCCCTATGGGGGCAGCCCCAACCCATCCAAACATAAATTTTAATCTATAAATTGTTTTAAACCTGCACTTAAACATGCCTGAAAGCATCGTCCGGGTTTTTTTTTATCAAAATAAATTTCTACAAGAATTGTTATAAAAATATTCATATATATTTATATATATATATATCAAAATGATTGCTCCCAAATTTTCACCAAAGGATTTTTTTTTATATTTCCCAAGCCAAATAAATCTAATTGGAAAAAAAACAATAATCTTCTGGAGGAAGATATTTTCCAATACAATCAAATGTTTTCTACAAATTCTAATAGGAAGATTGAAATCAATTCCTATAGAGGTTTTCCCAATTTTCAAGATAATCATTTTTGACATTCCATTGTTTTAAAAAAAATCATCTTTTCAAAAGAATATAAGAATTTAATGTGAGGCTCTAAAGCTTTCATGACAATCTTTCCAATTTTCAAAAACATATTAAAGCTTTAAAACAAATAAAAATTTCTTCATTATAGAGGCAATTTTTTCCAATTTGAATTTAAATAAAAATAATAAAGAACCCTTTTTCAAATGCTTGAAGAATTGATGTTTGAAGTAGAGTCTCGCCTTCAGATTCCAAAATTATCTAAGCCTCTTCCAAAATAATCCTCTTTTCCAGAAAGTTGAAAACTAGAGCTAATATCTTGAGAACTTCTTGCAATTTTCCACATTCAAAAATTTCATTTTCATTCTCGTGAAATAGCCTATTTCCCCTCTTTCAGTTAACACAAAGTTTCACTCCATGAATTATTCCCCAACACCACTTTTCAATTTTCTAACTCATGTCACAATCCCAAAATATCTTTCTAAATCAAATCCCAAGATATTTCCTCTTAGATATTTTACAAGATATTTGTTTATTTAACAATTTAAAGTCAAATATTAATTTTAATTATCTAGTAATTTAAATTCACAACTTTATTTAATTAATTTAAATATTTTTTTTATAATTTAACAATTTTAATATCAAATTTGATCTAATTAATTTTAATCAGTATATTAAATAAATTTAATCTAAATAATTAGATTAATTTACAAAATAAATTAAATCAAATTTAAAGCTTCTAATAACATTAATCGTGATTAAATAAATAATCAATTTGAAACATTATAAACATTAATTAACATTAATTTACCGCAGAGCATACCTTGCAAAATAATTAAACGATAAGGTAAACGGGGACAACATGACAACAATGCATGACCAAAACAAGGACTGACGACACACTATGACGAGGGTTGTGATTTGACAAGGAAATCGTATTACTACCTCCCAATCAACTATTTCGTTGGGAAATGGACACACTCAAACCTATGAATCCAGGTGGAGTCGATGTCTTGTACTTACAATCCTACAATCATACCATATGTCGTACATGTATATAGATTATGAACAATCACACCAGGAAGGGAAAATTACGGAATTGCAAGGTGCTCACAAGTGAGTAATGCAATCTCATTACCTACACCAATACAATGTTACATCGAAATTGATGAAACTAAAACATCAAATAACTACATATGAACATATATCAATATAAACTCACATAATCAACTATGCTAAATAGAGAGCATGTCATAATCAATAATCATCAATATAGTGCGCCATCACATCTCAATATAAAAAAATCATCACCATAATGTTAGCGATAAAATAACATCATAATATCATAGTTTATCAAAATAAAAGAAATGTTTGAAAGTATGAGAAAATTAGAGGGGTGCTACAACTGTAAATGCACTCAAATAATGTGTCGTAAAACTGAATATGTGTTCCTTAGAGAGGGAATTGGGGAAATTATTATGCATACACCAGATTATAAAGTGTAATGGGGGTTGTTTAGAGTCTAGATTTGACATCAATGTTGTGGATCCTAGTGATTTAACATCACAACATTTTTTTCTCATGACACTCACCTCATGTGAGTGTGCCTTGGAGCACACCCAATCTCCTTTTCTTGTACATCTCGACATTCCTTGCACACTCTCAATCTTAGTTGGTTCTTATTATATTATCTTAGCATTAATGGGGTTCTATGATGTGTTATGCTAATGCTTCTTTTTTTTAGACTGTGGGAATCAATCAGGTATCCATCCCCCTATTAATTGTAGTGCACCTAGTAAATATTTTTTCACACATGATCGAAGGTGCTAATGCTTCTTTCAATGAATTAGTAAAGGAATATTCCTTTTTGGAGCATCATGAACCTTCTATCTTGAGCTCTCATATGGGGGATTAATTCAATGGACCATTTTTTGAGATTCTCCAGTACTCATTATCATAGTACTATCTATATTGTTGAATTCACCAATTTTGATAAACTTTATGTACACTAGTTGAGTAGTTTCATATTTTCACTCACTTAGTATTTTGTATGTCACATATTGATCCACATTTATTTAATATTCATTAATTCTAGTTCATCATCAAAAATTTTTACAACTTTGATATGCTTCAAGAGTTCTTCATCATCATGTTCCTATCATAAAGGGACATATTTTCATAAGGTATTAAATTCTTCTCTTTCTCTTTTTGGATAGGATTTTGTTTCCCACTGGGTTTTCTCCTTTACTCCACTTTATGAGAATGCATTGTACATGGGTACCTAACATGGCCTTCTAGTCGAGACCCATCTCTATCTATTTGCACTTTTTTGATCTCCCCAAGAATAAATTAAGGGGGGTGTCAGTGTTAATAATTAAGGTATACACTATAATTAAGTGTAATTAGGTTGATGAGGTTAGACAATATTTTGTCTAGATGAATGTGAAACCTTTTAGACTTCTAGAGGCTACCAAGTTGCTTGGTACACCTCATGCACATACCTTTTGAGGTTATAATACTTTCTATCTCACCTCAAATTACACTCAACACTTGGAACACAAGGTTAATGATTTACTCATAGAGGTTGTTGGTTTGCGCACTCCAAGTGTTCCTAAGGTTGAAACCTATAGGACACTTGTCTACTCATTTATGCCACCTTATAGGGCACTTGTCTATCTACCTCATAGGTGGATTGCCTCTTCCTTTCTTATTTAAGGATTTGTACTCATTACGTTTGGGTCACCTAAATACAATCCTACACATTGTTCATTGTGCTTGTCATTTTATCTCCTAGATCTCCTAGTTTATAATACTTGATTAATATTAAATCTATCATTTCAAATTTTTTTATTCAAGGATGATTTAAACACATGTACAAAAAAATTCTAGTGAAAGTCAAATAATCAACATATAAACACAATTAAAATCCAAATTTTTTTGTTGATATTTGTGTCAAAAGTGAGCTCACTAAGTTACTCTATTGAATCCTCTTTATATCATGTTCAAATCAATCTTTATATGCCCCACTCTTGGTGCTTCTTTTAGATCATGGAGAGACTTCTTCAATTTTTATGCCTTGTCTTCATGCCCATGCACACTTCATAACCTAGTGGTTGTTTCACATATGCTTTTTTTTCTATAATAATCGAAGAAAACTAATTTTACATCTAGCCCCCTAGCTCAGTTGACTTAAGCTTAACTTTGATGGCTCAACCAAAGGCAACTTGAGTTGGGTGGATGGGGTTGGTGTAATTAGATATCATACTAGGAAAATGATGATGGTGTATTGTTGTGACCTTTTCACACATCGCCCCATTTCAAATGGGGACCCCCTAATTTTTGCTCCATTTTGGTCTTTTGGCTTTAGTTTTGCATCTCTCTGATATTTTGATCTTTTTGTCCTTTCGGGAATGTCTCATCATTTGGTCTGATGGAAATTTTGGCTATCTGTGAAATTAGGGTTTTCATTCTTCAAGCCAGTTTGAAGTTAAATTGAGTTAGCTAATAGACATCTGAGCTTAACATTGTTGTCACAATGTTTCAGGTAGGATCCCATCACATTTTCACTGGAATTTGACAACTTACTATTTTTAGTAAGTGTTCAATCTGAGGTCTTTTCCTCAGAATTCTGGAATTCTAACTGCTTCGGCACGTCCAGGGTACTCCAAGGTACTTGCATGTGAAATTTGGGCAAGATCATACAACTTGCTATTTTTGGCAGTTCTGGCTTCAAGAGCCATTTTCAGGGTTTGCACGTGTGCTTTTTCAATGCATGTCTAAAGAATCTTTCTGGGTTTTTCAAGACCTTCATAGTGACGTAACATGCAAACCAAGATGATGATTTTCAGAGTTCAGCCTTCAGAGGCTACTTTTAGGGTTTGCATGTAGAGTTCCTTAACACATGTCCAGATATCCCTTTTGGGTTTTTCGAGAGCTTTACAACAGTGTGACATGCATGCAGAGAAGATCAAGTTTCGAGGACTTACTATTTTTAGCTAGTGCCCGCATGCAGACCAATTTTTTGGGATTTTTTGGGTTTCTTGAGATCCCTCGGGCAGTGTGACACGCAAATTCATCCGACAGTCAGTTGGTCACTTTTGAGACACTTACTATAAATAGTAGGTTCACTCCAGTAGCCACCTGACACTTCAATTCAGTGAATAGAATGGCATGCAACAAAAATTAGGTCAAACAGCTCGATCATTTGAGGCACATGCAAGTTAGATTAGGGTTTTCAACTTCGATGCCTAAAAAGAGGGGTAAAAAGCCAGAACCTTAAAAAATGAAGGTATCCCACAACGATCAACATCCTTCAAGCAGTCTACCGATGAAATTTGAGCACAATCTAAGAACTTACTATTTATAGTAAGTCGCCTCCAGAACATGGCTATAAATAGTAGGTCAGAGCAAGGGGTGGGTGTGAACAGGTTTGCCAAGTGATGAGGACCACGTGGTGAAAGTTTCAAGTCAAACAGAGCTGTAGAAGTTAAGCAATTTTAGGGTTTGCTAAAAATAGCAGGCAAGCTAAAAATAATAGATGAGCTTGGGCAATAGGTACAAATAAGGTAGCAAGGCCACAATGAATGTATCACGCCAACACCGGAGTCAAAACGGGTTAAAAAAAAACCATGGAAAGGCACACACCTCCAAAATTTACTAAAAATAGAAAATGAGGGCAAGCAGGCTAAAAAATTGGCTAAGTATTCAAGAGCCACCTCTAGAAGTCTCCTCAACACTTCAGGTGAAATTCTAAGGCATGCAAGTTAAATTGGAAGAGGACACCTTGAAATGTGCCCAAGCTCCAAGAGGATGAGTTGGAAAATGTGTTAAGCTTTAAAACAAAAATAAAAATGGAAGCTCACCCCCTTGAATGTGCCCTTGAATGAGGTGGAGATAAATTTTTTTTCTAAGTATGGTGAAACAAAAGCTTCTACCCTCAAATGCACCCACCTTAGGAAATCCACTTCAAAAAGTTTCTAAGGCACCCAAATAGAAGTAGCACATGCAAAATGCACCCTCAAGGGAGAAGGATGTTTAAAAGTTTCTAAGGCATAAACAAAGTTCATCCTCCACCTCTCAAATGTGCCCAACAAAGGTTATATGATGAAAAAGTTTCTAAGGCAATGGAAATGGAAGTACAAGGGGTCATATGCGCCCAAGGAAGAGGGTGACATCAAGAAATATGTTTAAGTGTTGAAAATAAAAGCAGCAAGGGTAAAATGCGCCTAAGGCTGAGAAGAGGTGTATAAAGAGTTTTCTCTAAGGCATCACATGGAAGCTCAAGGGTAGAAATGCGTCCTTGAGGTGAGAGCCACTCAAAACATTTATAGGTGTGGGAAATAAAAGTAGGTCCCCAAAAGGGTGCCCAAGTTGAAATAGAAGATAAAACGCCTAAGGCATTGGAATGAAGGTTGAAGGTGCTAAATGCGCCCAAGCTGAAGAGGTAGGAAGGGTGGTTGAAAGTTTCTAAGGCACAAAATAAAAGCAGTAGGGGTAAAATGCACACAAGGTGAGTTGAGGTATTTGAATTATTTCTAAGTTGTAAAATTGCAGCATTACACCTAAAATGTGCCCAAGATAAAAGGGGCTTGAGCATGAAAAGATGTCTAAGTATGGGAAATGAAACCTCACTAGCTAAAATGTGCCCAATGTTGCAAGGAGGGTGAAGAGTAAATGTCCAAGGCATTGAAGGTAGAGGTTGGAAGGCTAAAGTGCACCCAACAAGGGTTATGAGTTGAATAAATTTTTGAAGAATGAAGAAAATAAAGGTAGCATGTATAAAATATGCCCAACTTACAAAGCTACCAGGAGGACATGGTAGGAGAGTTTCAAAGCAATGAAATTTCCTCCAGCCTAGGGGAAATGTGCCCAGTAAGAGAAATGATGGTAAAATAGTTCTAAGTGAAGTCATAAATAAAATCTCCCCATCTAAAATACACCCTTGGGGGAGGAAGACTTGAGAGGAATTTCTAAGTTAGAAAATAGAAGCGGAAGACCTCAAATGCGCCCAAGGTAGAATCAAGGAATTCAAGTTTTTTTTCTAAGGCATTTTCAAGGGTGAAAGTGTGAACGATGCCTAAGGGGTGATGCTAAAATTTCCAAAGGCAGGGTGAAATGCGCCCATGAAGATGAAGAGAATTTCTTTAGGGAAGCAAGAAAAGTACCAAGGCATCAAAAAGTGAAGATTGTAGGTGTGGAATATGTCCAAAATAAAATGGAATCAACCTTAGCAAATTTTATTATTTTTCAAAAAATAATAAAAACTAAACTTACCCCTTTGTTTGGATACACATGAAAATGATGATTTCAGAGGGGAAATTTCTTCTAGGTATTGGACATTTCCCGCTGGGAGATGATTTAAAGTTCTTCCACACCTTGCTCATGTTGTTTCGACAAAGATTTTAGCTTGGCACCCATTAAGCAAATTTCCTAAGGCTCTGAGGGATAAATTTTCTAAGGCATGGTAAAATGAAGCTCAAGAGGTCAAATACACTCGTAGGGAAGAAATTCGTCTAAGGCATAGTGAAGCTTGAACATCAAGCAGGCCTTGGAAGTCAGAACATGAGAACTAGGTAAGTAAAGTGAATTTATATTATAAAATGTTATGATGCTCTTCTTTTGTTTTGCAGGATGAACATCGGAGCCAGAGCATGAGGACTTGAGGTGATGAAGTTGGACAATGTTACAACTTTGGAAAAGGGAAACGACAATGAGGATTTATCTAAGGCACTAAGAATGTGACGCAAAGGAAGCTAAATGCGCCCAAGGCAGTGGGCTAGAGAAATATGAAAGTTACAAGGAAGAAATGCGTCCATAAATTAAAGCAATGGGAGACTGGAACAGAGAGAATTCCTTGCTCATCACTTTTATATCAACCGTATACTCGCCTCTCCTCCTAGCACAACAAAATTGGCTAACATAACAATGGGGACACGTTTCTAGACTAGAATCTTCTAATAATAGTGGGCATTAATTGCTCATTATGGTTCCTACAAGGGAGTGGAGAATCTTCTGTGCATTTATTACCCACTCCTCTTTGTGGCAGTTTTTAGGGCAAAAAACCCTAATTAGGGCATATGTGGCTCAATCTGAGCCCTTCAATGTATTTGAATCTGAGCCATCCGTTGGAGTAGGCCAACTATAAAAGGGGCATCCCCCCCTCATTTGTAATCAAGTAGATTAAATCAAGAAGTTAGAGAGTAGAGAAGATAGAAGTTAGAGTAGATAGAAAGTCTAGTTAGAAGTTAACTTAGTTTGGAAAGGAAAGAAAAACTTTCCCTTTGGAAGTTTTTGTAAAAGGTTGTTGTAGAAGGCTCTCATAATATAAAGATTCTTCATTGATTGGTGATTTCATCTTTCATTGTGGGCAGTTGACAAGGCTTTTTCATCTTTCCAATTCTAGTAGATAGAATAAAATAGACTTTCATTTCATGCAAGTAGTTGTTAGCTGTGGAGTGTGGTGTTTAATTTGAGCAAATCTTCTTTTGTCCATACCACTAGCAGGCTTGCTGACAGTAAGCCCGCCTTGCGTGGTCAACTAGAGTAATAGTACTTAACTTCGATTGTGATTTGTATGTCCACTTGCATCGTTCTGATGGGATGCACATGTTGAATCATAATCTAAATATCTTAATCATCCTTTGAATATTGCACCAACTTTGTGGAGGTTGTCCGAAGGAAGGCAAAGCAAAGCCTGGTTCGAAGATTGTTCAGGTTGGTCCCCCATGTTCCACCCCTTTTAGAAGTAGATTGTAGAGTCTCCCCTTTTCTCTTTTAAATTCAGTACTTTCTCGGTTAGCTTAGAAATTGGAGCAATATTGCCAAATCATTCATATCATAACTACTTCACTGAATCGAACAATCACATAAGTCCCCTTGGAATAACCAGCATATTCGCATCAACCAACTGAGTCTATTCACACTAAAAGGAACCTTGAAGTTGAACGCATGAACTTTCACACAATCTTAGCATGCAGAATACTTTGATCAAGAGAGAATAGAGTGACCGTTGGACATTTTATTTTGTGTTGGTGTCGTCATAAAAAACACGTCAATATGTAGCTATTTAATCTTGGAGTTCAAACTTCCAATTCGGTAGAGGTGGAAGCGGTCTACCATGGTGTTAGACTTGCCACATATGCAAGAATCTCCAACCTAGTTATTGAGGGCGGCTCATGTAATACTATATTATTGCTAATTGAGATGGAAAAACCTTTTTGGTCTATTAGGGACCCTATCCTATCGGCACACAATATCATGAAAGATGCATATCTACTCATGTGTATAGAAATGGTAATAAAGTGGTGGACACCCTTTCTAACTTAGGAGCATTCACTTGTAAAATTAAAATATGGTCCGATAATATCTCCCTTATTCACGAACATGTGAGACTTAATTTCTGATGATGTCAAAGCATATCTCCCTTGATATTGAATTGGATTTCTTACGAGTTCCTTTTTATAGATAAAACATTTTGCATTTATGGCATTCAACCTCATCTAGCTAGTCTTTGTCTTTTCATTGTCTTTTTCATAAGCTTTTACATTCTTGTTGTGGGCATTCTTTTGGTAATTTATAGTGCATTTTGTTGCTGGCTCTATTGATTGCGAATATCAGTGGTGACTTGGTGCAGGAGGAACCTACCTCTTGTGAGGTGTGGAAATTTTTTTCTCTAAGTATGTTAGTTTTTTCCTCTTTGATCTTTCGACCTTGAGGTTTTCCACTTTTTAGCTTTTGTTATTCTCCGTGCCATGTGTCATACTGGCAAATATTTTTGGAGGTCATGGGAATATTTTTTTCTAAAAGGCCTGTAATGGTGCCACATAGTGGCTATGACTTTTTGAATATCACACTACTTTCAGGTACAGAGAAAGACACATGGTTGGGTCGCAGGGATTTTCCACATGTTGCTCAAGAAAAGTTTGAAGAACACTTGCCAGCATGCCAAGTTTCCCATTTTTTGTCGAGCAAGTTTCTTCACTATTGAGAGTGGTATCTTTGTGGATGCTATCAGGTGCTGATGTTATTTTTTCTCCTTCACAACCATAAAGGCCGATATCCATTCAATGCCGATAGGACTGCTTGTAAACAATCAGTTCATATTTTATCAAGATATTTTATTCTTCTGATAGGATGGATATTCTCATAGCTCCTATGGTATTCAACTTGCACATTGTTACACCAATCGAAGAAGCTCAGGTTTTATTACTCGAATTATCATTATCATATCTTATCAAAGTTGAATTTTGATGCCACCTATTAGGGCTTTTATTTTGGTGATGAAGAGTGCTCTGCTCTTGTATGCTTCCCTTATTCTATAAAAGAGAATTTCCATTATCCTTTCCAATATAGAAGATTATTTATAGTACTATTATTACTCTATATTAATTTTGTAATAATTTTCAGTATAACTATCTAAATCAGTTATCCGTCCTTATCATTTTTGAATTTTCTTCGAGATCAAGAAATAAAAGGAGAAATTATATTAGACTATACAAATGTGGCCTTTATTCTACATTTTATTCTCTATTGATATATGCTAAATGCTTTTTCATTTTATCTCTTCGAATATAGTCTTGATAATTGGTTGCTTTTATGTTCTTCTAGCTTATATCTTCACGGATTGAACCATATTTTGATACTATTTCATTTCTTATTGAAGGTATGTTGGATTTTATACTATGCTGTTAGGGAAGAATTGTTTTGTAAGGGTCTAAAACATCTTGTTCGAGCTCGGGTTCCCTATATTCTATTGAACCTTAATTGGTGCTTCCCACAAAAGGATTTGAATGACTTTCGTGTGCTTGTATAAGCCTTAGTTTCCCATTCTCCTTCCAACAATGAAGGGTTTGTGAAATTTTGTGTTCATCTTATCAGAATTAGGAACCTGTTAGGTTTTGAAATGTTGTAAAACCTTTTGATGCATCGCGTTAGTTAAGTTTTATTTCTTCATTTCCTTCTCGCTTTCCTCCCAAAGAAAGGAAGATTCAAATTCTTTTAAAATATTGAAGGTCATTCATTGAAAAGTAAAAAGGTCCCTCATTCACTAAATTTCTCATAATGTTGTTCAGAGAAGTACAAACTTTCATGATCAATAGTTATTTTCTTAGCTTTCCCGGTGAGACCAAAATATTTCACAACATCTGATACCCAATCTCAAAGAGGCATTTGAACTAGATCAAAAGGAGAGATTGGTAAACTCATGCCCAAGATCCAAACAAGAGCATCCTCTAGAGGTAATTTCCAATACTCCCAATTTCCTTCTTTTGTTCCTTGAAGGAGACAAGTCACAAGTTCTATATCAGATGGAAGACATAAAACCTTGAAAATTTGGATATGAACTCCTTCAATACATACCATTATTACCTGAAAATTGCATGACAAGATAATGCAATGCGGAACAATGTGAACCAAAAGATTGTTCAACTATTACATTGAAAATACACTCACTCTAACACTTAGCCAGTTTCTCAAAAACACTTGGTCTTCTTCAGACTATATACATACTAAATCACCATAAATTCTACAGTGAATTGACATCAATGACAACACCATACACCATCATGCTCATGTTGCCAACAATTATTTCTATAACAAACTATAATTATAAATTAATGATATATACTAAATACTATAAAACAGTTATTACAAAATAAATTATTTTTTAACTACTATTTATTAAGTTTATAGAAAAATCAAATTAATATAATAACTTTATTATAATACTATTTCTATAATATCTCTTTTAGACAATTTCTAATTATGAAATTAAGAATATATACAAAACATTGTACACCACTTTTCACATGATACTATGTCTTTCTAACTTTTATCCATTACAGAAGTACAACAAGATTTAACACAGATTTCCTCTTAAACTGGAAGCGAGTGAAATAGGGAGATCATATGAAGATTTCTGAATGTCATTTAAGCATAATACAAAAAAACTCATAGAGACAAACATCCTTAAAATCTAAAATTATGAGTAGACCTTTGAAGTAAATCTAAAACGATCATAGGCCTACTAAAATTTCTTTTGTAGACAATTGCTAAACAAGTCAAGATTCTGGGTTTCAAGCATCAGAGTACATCTATAAAAATTCCCTGTAATAGAAAAATACAGAAGCTAAATGACAAAGGTTTGTAAACTAGCAATCCAAAGGAATGCAATTCCACAGACAATATAATACAATAATCCAAATCTATGAAACACATCCCTTGAATTCATGCTGAATGAGATAAGCAGTCAATTTTGTGAATAAAAACAAATTGATGACAACTATGGTGATTTTATCATGTGGTCGAGGAGAACAAATTACAGGTCAAAAGAAGCAACACTGTTGGAGATGGGAAGCTCAAAATCTATACATTATCATCAATTATGGAGTGCCCATTGTCCTTATTCATAAAATGTATATAAAAAGCATCGATACTTCCAAATGAATACTGCAGTACAAACACCATGAAATGACATTTCATTATAAAACGAAAGTGAAGGAATAGATTTTTTCACTGCTAGAAATTCAAGAATCAGAAAAGGTTAATACACTGTAATAATATTCTCTAATAATTGAAAAAAGAAAACTCCAAATGAATGCTACAAAATACAATTGTTTTCTATATCTTTAGTTAGTCATATCACCTTTTTTGTAATTTGTAAATGATTCAAAATTTTAGTGTTTAAAATAAAAGAATTAGTATCAAATTTAAGAATCAAATGAGGTATATGATTTAATACAGTGCAGATGTAATATCGTTCTTTAATCAAAAAGGAAAATTAAATAGACGTTACAAGATACAAATATTTTTTCTATCTTTAATTGATCATATGTCATTTTTTTTTTTAATTATATAAGATTCAAGAATTTAGTGTTTAAAGTGAAGGAATAGAATTGTTAGTCATGAAATCCAAGAATCAAATGAAGTATATGACTTAATACGCTGCAAGTGTAATATCAAATCCCTAATCAATGAAAAAGAAAAACTAAATGAATGCTATAAGATACAATAATTGCTTTCTCTATCTTCAGTTCAGGCACCACTTTTTTTATTTGCATATGATTCAAAATTATTGTATTTAAAATGAAAGAATAGAATCATTAGTTATGAAAAAAAAAGAGTGTCTTATGACTTAATACAGTACAAGTGTAATATCATTCTCTTATTGAAAAAAAAACCAAATGAATGCACCAAAATACAGTTGTTTTCTTTTATCTTCAATTGACCGTACACCATTTTCTTTGTTTGTACATGATTAATGTGAAGGAACAGAATTGTTAATATTTGAAATCCAAGATTCAGACCAAATGCAATATCAATTCCCAATAATTGAAAAAGGAAAAAGAAAATGAATACAGCATCATACAATAGTTTTCGCCATCTTCAGTTGGCCGTGCACCACTTTCTCTGAACATGACTCAAGATTTTTGTTCAGAATAATTGATTAAGGGACACAGATGGGACTTTCTGTCAGTTTTTCCGTCCTGTACTTCTATATTCTCTTTATAGTGAGCATCCACTGGCAGTCACGTAAACCCATCTAAACATGATTTCAAATTGCAGCTAATCCTCATGATCTAAGATCCACCATTTTCCAAAATGCCCATTATTCCAAATACGAGTTTCAATATCCTTAGCCTGCCATTAATTGTGTTTTGAGCATCCATTAGCTTGAATTTCCCTGAAATCTTTAAGTTTTGATAAAGGCATATAGAGTAAAGTAGTTCCAGAAGACATGGAATTTCTTCGGCAGTATCTACACTTTCAAACTCTTAAAAAGAATGCTTCCTGCTGTTACAAAACATTATCTCTTTCTCTTGCAACTTTATGGCTTTAAGCTGAACATGGAGTTAGTGGGTGTGACAAATCCCATGTAATGAACTTGGGAGCGAATCCAGCCATATATTGTTGCAATATGTGCGTCTTTGGTCTCTTTGTGGTGTGCAGTGTTGTGCTCCGGTTTGTGACATGACTTAAGCGCCTCCCATGGATTCATTAGCTCTAGCCATTGTATCAGACATTAACTGGTTGATCGTTTGATACAACGACAACCATCTTTGCAACAAATGATATCAGATCTTGTCTTTGCAACATAAATATTCATGTTCACATTTCAATCTAACATATCATATTATAAAGGATGTAGTCCTCCACAAGAATTTCAATAATTTGAATGATGTAATCTTCTAGAAAATATCTTTTATTTTTAATTTTAAGAGTTTATAATATTTAATTTTATTAAATATTTTAAGGGTGAAATTTGAATATCTATGTATTTTTTTAGTTTTAGGTTTTTTTTGGATAGAATAATTTAATATAAGCTTATAATGATAAATAACACATTTCTATATTAAGTTTGACTTTTTTTTTATCTTTATTTATCCTTCAATTCATATTTTATATTTTTTCTATACACTTGACATTACCTTAGCATCATTTGCATCATTCACATTACTTTTTAGTTCACACTTATATGTATCCATTTCTAACCATGAGATTTCACATTCTATTTCTAGGTGAATCATATGGCACTTAGGATTGATCTCAAGCTACTCATGATCTAGATTCTAAAATTAAATTTTAATTTTCATATTAACAACTCTCACCTTTCCCACTAGTAGTTGGAAGAAAATTTTAGTACATGTCATTGTTACTTTTCATCATGTATTAGTATGTAAAGACATCCATTTATGTAATTCATTCATAAGGAGCTTTTAATGAGAAATTAACCTAGAAATATTTCAAATTGAAGACCAAAATAAAGACACATTTACATCTAGAACAGCTACATACTTGACGGTGTTATCTTTGGTATTTGCATAAGGTCATAAAGTTGGTCTATCAATGAGGTTGACTAAGGATAACTTTACCTTCACAATCTAGCATCTTCCTTGAGGTATTGTTAAACCACCAATACTTATGCCCACTAGATGGTAGAGATTATAGTGAAACATGCTATTGAAGTATACATATTATCTATGAAATTAACACCTTAAAGGCCAATTCTACACTACATAAGATCAACACTAAATTGCTTGAGATCAACCTATAAAAATTTGTGTCTATTACAATTTTAAGTAGATAACACAATAAAAAATAATAATTTTAGATATTGATGAATCAACTTTACACTACATAAGTATTTTAAAAGTTTAATACATTAATTCTCTTAAATTTAATATTATTTAAATAAATTTTTTAAGTGCCAATTCTGAACTCCAATAAATTAATTACTTTTTTATTATTTTAATTAATTTGATTGCTTATTTCTTACAATATCTATTAGCTAAGATAATTGGTCTCACGTTTTACTTTTGTATGAAGAAATATAATCACACTACTATAATCAAATTCACCCTTCTAAAGATTATTCCTAAAGGCTAATTTGAGGGAAAAAATAATGAAATGTGCATAGTGTTAGAGTAAAAAGGTATTTTTATACTTAATTATTAGGTCCCTTTTTTATACTATCATACTTAAGTTCACTTAGGTCATGTATTTTTTGTCTCAATTCATAGGATGATGATGCACGTCATGATTTAATTAATCCCCATCTAGTGTTTCTTTATCCTTTTATAAAGAGTAACTTTTCATTATTGTATCGATTCACAATGCACAATCATTACGATTCATGTTTTCTTATTCATTTGTCCCTTTAGCTTTTGTAGCAATTTTGTTTTGTTTTTTCTCTCTTTGCACAGTGATAGGTGTTTGATTGCAACAAATAATTTTTTAGAGCTATAGGGTTGAAATTTCAACTCCAACATGGTGTCAAAGTGTTAGATCTATAATTTTCTACCTCTTTTTTGAGATATTTGTGTTGAACAAGACAACTGAGAGGGGGGGTGAATTAGTTGTAGCAAATTTTAACCTTTAAGAACTTCCACCAGAGGTTAGATTAATTACCATTCAAAAATCCTTTATTCTACTAATGTGATTAATCATTGTGTAAATATAAAAACTGAAAGAAACAAAAACCATACACACAACAACACCAAATTTACATGTGGAAAACCTAATAAGGGAAAAATAACGGTGAAAATTAGTTCACAGTATAGGGAATATCAAAATCAAATATAAAGGCTCACTACCAAACTAGGACTTACTATCCAAAACAAGACTCACTGTCCAATAAGGGTTAACCACCTAAAGGGATCTCTACCATAGAGATACAAAGAAGATCAAAGAGAGTTGTTACATATTGAAAAAATCTTAATGCAATTAATATTTCCACCACAATTTGCTCAAACACTATAAGAAATGCTTGAATGATAGAGTACACCTTCAGCTCACTACTTCTGGAAACTCAACAACTAGATTTTGCACTAATCTGCTCAACCGCACACTTTATTTCACATCTATCTCACATTTATCTTTCTCTTGCACATGTACACTCTTTTCAAAAACATGTTGACTCTTATTTATGTTGACTTCAACTTTGAAACTTATCTAAAGTTGGCCATACACCATTTTCATTTACAAATTCAAATTAGGTTAGTTCTAAAACATTCTACAATGGAATTAGAATGAGGGAGACCTAAATACACATCTAATGAAGACCTAAATAAGTCCCAACACACCTCAACATGCTTCCATAAAATTCAAAAGTAGTGTTTAACACAAGGTCACCAAAACCAATGTAAAACACATAAATCAATTAAGCGCATTCAACCTTAACACGATCCAATATTTTCGGATAACAAAATTAACTTGAAAATGACCTCATCAACTTATCCTAAGAATGACAATTCATAAGACTCAAACAAGAAATCTAGAGAGAAAAAAAATCTCTTGGACCTCATCTAGATACACAGAAAATTTCAGTTCACAATTGGTGAATAAATCTCACACTATACAACAATCTAAAAACCCAAAATATGGACATAGAAAATTCCAACAGCTGAAAACCACCATTCATGAAATTAATGACAACAACAACTAGTTGACAACCAGTTAACCAGTTGATATCAATGACAACACCTTCATACTTGCAACAATAACCCCCTTTGTCATTGATGGAAACACATGATATGAAAACTATCAAAGATAACACAACAACTCTAAACACACTTCCTTATGATTTTTCTTTTTAACCCTCAATTGATAATTTTTTCACATCATACTTTCTCCCCCTTTGACATCAATGACAAAGGAAAAATATATTTTCATTGATTTACCCTTTGACATTAAGAACCTTACCAATATTGAATACTCCTTCAATGGCAACACAAGATACTACCTACTCCTCTTGAGAGGTAGCCACCACACATTAGTCCAGAAGAAAGATAGATCCATAGATCCACTAGACTGAGATTGTACCTGCACCTAAACCCATGAACCATCATGAGGATGACTCATTTAAGGTAGAAGGAAATAGTTTCAACTTCTAGTTATCAGTTGTATAGTCATAGGTCTGGCACAAAACCTTAAACTCAAAGAGAAATTGGTTAGGGTCCCCAAAATTATTTCCGCTAAATGTAGGTAAAATTGAGGGTGAAATATTCTTCTTAGGAGGCTCATCAACTTCTTTTTTTAGATTAATAGGATAAGGAAAGGTCCTATTTGGTGGGGGATCATTTCTTGGTTGGTCACCCATTTCTTCTTCTTGAAAATGTTCTTGATTATCTTCTTGATTTTTAATCTGATGTTGAAAAATTTGTTGTTCTTGATCAAAATCAATATTTTGTAGAAGAAACCTTCCTAGATGGTCTCTAGCTTGTCTCATCCACAAACTAAATTTTCTTCCTTATGAACACTAAGGCTTCAAATTTAATAGCTAGATCTTTGATATTTAATGGCAACGACACCAAAAATGATAAGGTCATTGGTGTCACTACTTGCATCATTTAATCTCTCATTTATTGAACCAAGTGTGTCTCAGAGCTATATGCGATGAGGATGACTCCATAGATTGGGGGTTTTGCACTATAAATAATGACTTTTATTTTGATCAGTCTCCTTCAGGAGCTCTAAGGAGTGGAACACAACAACTAATTTCTAAAGGATAACTCTATCTTATTGACTAACTAATTCTTATCTAGACCTATTTTAATCCTAATGACTTAGTTCAGACCATACCTTAGTTGGTTGTAATTGATTCATGGAAAGATCTAGGAAATAACTTAAATTAACTCTGTCTACAATGCAGAATTGAAATTTGCTTGAAAAAGGAAGTCTATTTACGCTTGTAGATAATGGACATTAATATAGAAAACAATCAATCTATTTATGCTTGTAGGAAATTAAACATTAATCTAGAAAGCAACAATACTAATTTCCATGAACAAATTCCAATTAAGCATCGGTTTGGTCTTTACATCAGTCATTATTATTACTCTCATTACAACTACATGCATTTGAAAATAAGTGCTTAATCTAATTTTCGTGAACAACAATGGAATCTAAAGTAAGTAAATGAATTTTGATCTATAGTAAAACATCTTAACTAATTTTGATTACAGTAAACTAATCTAAGTCAATATAGTTACTGAACTTAATCAACAAAATTAAAATGCTTAACTTCAAACCAATTTAAATCAAACAAAATTTAATTGAATCAAATAAGATAACACAAGGTCACCTCCTTCAGTTGAGCAGTTCTTGTTCTTCCTTTGGTGGGAGCTCTAACACCAATATTTATATCAACTTCTTATTTGCATTCCAATTGGCCAAAATAGGTGAGTAGAAAAAAAGTGCATAGTACCAAAAATTACAATATTCAGCAAAAGATGAAAACTAACTTCAAACTAAACATAAGGACAAATATTTATAAGAATATCTCTTATTTTGAATTCAAATTCATGGCCCTAACCGCCAAATTACAAATTGTCAAACTAAACTAAAACATAACTTGAAATATTTGAGAGAATCTCGCTTCATCACAACTGGACCAATAGTTTCCAAATTGGAAAAGGGAGCCAATCATAGAAAATAGATATCCATCTAGGGATTTTAGGAGCATAATTAATGCCATGTTGTTAAACATAAATTTTGATAGATCCAGCTCAAATAATAAGGATTTAAGTTCTTGCATGAAATCCTCAAGAATAGATTGCAAAGATGACAATAGATATTTTCAAATGCATAGTCATTCCATCATTAACATCACTAAAATAAACACATTTAATGCAAAATATCATTTCTAATATATCTTCTAATTAGCTAAGTATAAGATAAAACAAACAAACATTTAAACATATAATCTACTGCCATAATAGTTAATTAATAGTATAATTGAGTCTTTGAGATCATAAAAAGATCAATTAAAGTGTCATTTCCAAGAAATAATTATTTCTCCCCCTCCTGATGTTAACCATGTCCTCATGGTTGAGGGTATAGTAAATCCTTGTTCTTCTTCACTATCTAAGCAACTAAGTCAGTCAAATCAACATCCTACAACATATACTTAGATAAGTATTTCCTGGAATGAGCATAACCATTCAATTTCTCAATTGCGGTCATCCATTCTCTTATAGTTTCTCCTATGAATTGTGGTGATGCATCCAATGTTGGTGTTGAAATTATGATAAAAGGAGGTTTGAACCTCATCCCTATCCAGTTGGTTTGTTGTTCCTCAATAACATCTATCAAATTCCTCACCTTGGTGAGACTCCAAGTGATGTTTCTTGGTGATATAGGCTCCCTTCTTCTTAATGGTGGTGGAATACTTTGGAGCCTATCCCTTGTTGTACTTAAAGATCTATGTGGAAGGTGATCCCAAATTTTCTTACAAACTTGAATGCTCTCATACATTATTGACTTGTATGTAGGTGATACAATTTATGGCGTGGAAAAGTACTTGAATTGGGATAAAAAAGGTCTCGACCAAGGGGTTTCATTCCTCATAGGTAGTCCTATTTTCATTTGTGCCTCCTTATACTGAGCTACTCTATTTTCCCATTCCACTTAGTTTTGCAACAATGACACCAAAGACCCTATCTATAACTCTCCTATGAGAACATTTAGAAAATATTATGGAAAATTACCAAGGAGAAAGCCATATTGGAAGTATTCACACATCTAGTTTTGGATGGTACGATGACTACTGAAGAATTCCTTAAGGAATTCACCATCATCATCATAATGATTTTTTCTTTTGAGAACTAGTTGGTTAATTTCCCATTGGAGAAATATCTCTCTAAAGAATAGTGCATATGAACTTGAAGGCTTTCTCATTGACAACATTGCAGATGATAGTTCCACCACTTACTGAACTCATTCAATTCATCTCTTTCCTTCTCTAACTACTCATTTTGACATTTCAACTAATTATTCTCATGTTTAAGTTTCAATGTTGTTAGAGAAAGGTATCTTTTTGGAGAAGATGAGGTGGAAGCCTCATGAGAATGCAACATATTTGATTGTTTCTTAAACTAATCTTCTTTTTTTTGTAACTCTACCTTTAGTCTTCCTATTTCTACTACATTGAACCTTGTTGTCTCTTCATCTTAGGCTAATGCTTGTGCATTAACCTATTGTAAGGTCCTTTCTATTTCATTTGATTCTCCCTGCAAATCATTTTCTTTTTATCCCACCTCTTTTTCCAACTGCTTTGTCTTATTTATAGATTTCTACAATTCTTCTTCTTTTCTTTTCATCTTCTCTTCAAGAAATTGTATTCTCCTTCTCTCTCTATCTAGTTTTGCTTGTATTCTTGACACTACCATGGCCTTTTCTACCTCATCTTCTTCCTCTAATTCTTCTCCCACTAGGAATTGAGGAGATTTCTCTTGTTTAGCCATTGGCTCTTTTCCTTTCATCCTTTTAAAAACCAAAATATGTGAAGAAGATTCATCTTGTTCATTTTTGTAACTTTGACAAAGAAAAATGGCAACCACAATTAAGAAAGACTTAGAATGAGCACTTCTTTTCTAGCCACAACAATTTTGAAAAACCACACATCAATCAAAATAGGTTGTTCTTAATTTTCCTTTATTCCTCCAGATGGTTCACATGGCACCATCCTGTACTTTGCATTTATGATTCACAAAATTGGTGGCAGTGTTGACATAAGGAAAATTATTTGATGTTGACGTGAGATATCTCATTAGTGCTTGAAATTACTATGAAAGTATTTTCAACATCACATCTCTATTTCTCTGCAAGATTTAAAATGATTATATTTATTTATTACAAAATTAATAACTATTTTGGTAGAGAGTTTTATGCTAAACATTTACTTTATTTTAAATCATAATAACTAAGTCAGAAAATGATATTTCAAAAATGATACATACAATAAATGCATACCTTTTATTTAATTCCAATGTTAATTGGAGCGTGTTGATTAACTCAGTTGGCATTAATTCCAGCAATTCAATCAAAAAGAGCTCAAAATTAACAAGAAGGTTATTGCTGAAAAACTTTAGATATCATTAGGAGTCGTTAAGATCCATTAGGAACCATTAGGAGCAAACTAAAGTTGATCTGGGAAGACCACCATTTTTGTTTTTTAGCCATTCCTTCATTTTTTTATTTTCTTTTCTATTTTTTTTGGGAGATAAACCACCATTGCTAGTTTTCAATTTATTCCCTTTATTTAGAAGGTAAACCACCATTTTTGGTTTTCAATCTACCTTCTTTTCATGAATTTCTTCAAAAGGTTACTCAAGAGTACATTCTCCGATGGAAAAAATATCTTTTATCAAAAAATGTTCAATTCTGTGTTGTAGATTTGATAAAAATTCCTCTCTTGATGCAGGTTTACGATATATCTTCAGTATATGACCATTAACCAATATAATTCTTCTTTCTCCATCTATTGGTACCAACTGAACTACTCCATTTTCAAGGAATTGGTCAATTTCAAATGGTCCTAGCCATCTTGTATGGAGATTTCCTTTAAAATCATGAAATCTAGAATCAAATAATAATGCCCAGTCTCCATTTTTTATTTTTTTGGTTACAATGTGCTTGTCATGCCACTCTTTCCTCCATTTCTGAATCATTTATGTGTGTTGAAGAGTTTCCATTCTCATCTCATCTAATCGATTAAGTTGTAGAATTCTACTCTTATTTGCTTCTAACAAGTCAATGCCAACATCCAATGTTGTCTTCAATGTTTGTAACTCAAACTTAATTGGCATGACTAGAGTTTTCCCATACACTAGTTCATATGGAGAGTGTTGGAATCTGGGAACCCTCAGAGAGGGGGTGAATCAGTGTTTTGCAATATTCTTCTTTATTAATCTAATATTTAAACCATTTACAACTTTGAACTAAAAGAAAGATGCAATCACATAAAAAAATCATCCACAAAACCATAACACAAGGATTTTTATGTGGAAACCTTATTAGGGGAAAAAACATGGTGGAGGTCAATCCATAATTTGAGTACTCAAATATAAGTTATACAAAATGGGAATGCACTTGCATTCATGCACACTGCCTAGAGCTCACTGCTCAAAATAGGAAGGCTCACTGCCTTACAAAATTTTTAGATTAAATCCATTTGAATAATTGAACTAAGGGAATAGAATCTTCAAATGCTAGATTACAATTTTGGTTAAGCTTGTCAGTCAATTTCTTGATCTTTTGTTAGATTATGCCTTTCTGCTATGCTCTACTACAACTTGCATCACAAATCTTATATGCACAGATGAAATCACACATTTTCTCTTCTGAATTTTGCATCACACAAAAATATACTTCACATCTATCATGCTTCAATATTAAAATGATATGAACAATTGATCTTATATATTTGAATCAAAGGATAATATCATCTTCATGTCAACTTTAGCAAAACATATAATATTTTCCTGCTATTGGCTAAGTCCACAAATGATTCTTAATGCGTACCATCCAAAGTCAGCCATAGCATAGTGAAAACCTAAATAAACATGTTCAAGCACAAAAATATTTAAACAATTACTCCTTAAACATCTGCAATGGCTATATCCACCAAGTTGGCCTTCTAGCACTAGTAAATGGAAAATCAATACACCGGATCTTCTAACTCATACACGGATTGATGCACCAAAACAAAACTTGAGGATAAGCTATTCTAGATACCCAATGACCTTCCTTGAGATGCACAATATGAACTGATAAATTGATAATTAATATTCATCGATAGAATCAACTTTAACCGGATACCCTGTTCTTCACTGTTACTTCCGGTAATACATTGTTCTTTACTCTTTATGTCGATATGGAAAAATATTGGACTATAGATCAGATTAATAATTTAGTTTTCCATGAATTACAACACTAGATGCCATATGCCAATAATCTCCCCCTTTGGCATTGATGGAAACACTCAGTGAAAAACGACTAAGTGCCAAAACCAATATAAGTATACTGCCAAACTTCAAAACTTCAAAACATAGCTCCCCCTAAAATTGATAAGGAATTTTCCACTGCTCTCTCTCCCCCTTTGGCATTAATAAAAATCATGTATTCAATCTCCCTCTTTGAAATATGACCAAAAACTTGTTGATTCAAAACTGATTCAAAATTTGAAAGAGAACAACTGCTACTTGATTCAAAAGATTATCTTTTGTTTTTCTTTCATCTCCAAAAGAAACTTCTTCCAAGCTTCTATTGCAATCCTGATTATTATAATCATGTTGTTATTTTCAGATGTCTGGTTGATAATATTGAAAAGGGATTCTGGAATTTTGATTGCATCCTCTAATTTCTCTCCTTTCCTCAGAATCTCAATTAACTACCCCGGTCTACATTTGGTTAAGTCCTTTACTTTCCAAAAATGTCCACAAGCTTTTTTTTGGTGAATGGAACTTTTATATCCTTAGACTGTAACTCTTGAATCCTTTTCTTGACTGTACCATCCTAACCCTGAAACATATCAAACCTTTGTCCAATCCTGTTTAACTCTGTTTCAATTTTCTCCAAATTTTCTCTATATTTCCCAACTTCATGAGGCCAGCGAATGCAATAGTTATAGATGTTATTTGTTGTATTTATGCATTGCCTCATTTCATTCATTTTTCTTTTCAACTTGGTAAGTGATAGCCTAAACTAATCCTTTAAGTGTAGAACTATTTATTCTTCTTTCTTGTTCTAAGACTCAGAATCCATGATTTTTATAAGAACCCCTTCAGGTTTTAACTAAAAATTTTACCCTATTGCTCCACTTAAACTCTTAACTTGTTTACAATGTAAATTTGAAAGTTTCTAAGCATAAATAGTAAGAAATGAACTTGTACGTATCTTTTAGGCAAGCAACAAGATGAACATAAGAAAGATGATCATACCCAACAACTTAATCTTATCTTCTTTATTCGATTTGAAAACAGAGGGGCTGGTAAGTACAATCAGCTAGGTCTATTTGATTTTTAGAGCTTTAGTTACATTCAAATGTGCCAAAGCATTAGAAAATACCCTAGCTTTATGAATTCTTGATGAAGCTAAGTAAAGTAGGGTGATATGCCCAGCTGGAGATGATTGGAAACCAACTATAGAAGCACCACAGGAGGTTGTAAACACCAAAAACTCCTCAAATCTAATGTTGAAAGTAATTTGATGACTATTGCAACAATAATCTTATTTTTCTTGAAGCTGCAAATTTCCACAAATATCTTTCTATTGCACACGAATCTCTTTAAAATCTTCTATCAGCAAGTAAAGATGTAAGTGTCTCAAAACAAGGTCATAATCTACAACTACAATTTTGCTAAAGCAATCTAATTAAGCTCACTAATAGAAGGTGCATATAGTTGTTTTTCATCTTGATGAAAGCTTCTTGCAACCCTTCATTAAGGGATGTGAATGATAGTACTTTCCTTTCTCACACAAGATCTCAATTGTACCATCATGTTCATCAACATACTCAAACAAGGGATTATCATGATAAGATTGAAATGGCATCATATCAATAGACTCATGCCTCTCTACATCTACTGATATATGATATTGGCAAAATGAATTTCCCATAACATACTTATATTCCCACTTAGCATGAATAGGATCATTATGTCCACAATTTTAATTGGATTTGAACTCACATGAGGATGCTATACTGTTTTTCAAACTCAAAAAATCTGAATGTTGATCATACCTTTCCAAGGTGCCTTGGTTGTCTTCTCCTACTTCTCTCTTCATAGTCGGTAAGTCCTCAAGAAGTGCTAGTCTCAAAGGAGTAGCGAGCTAAACATAATATGTCTCCTTAGCTGGTTTAGGTGTCCCAAACCTACTAGATGCTTCCATCTCTATGGCAGTTCTATTTTTATATTCCCACCAACTCCATGGTGTAAGGTTCATGATGAACCACACATTGTCAAAGTGGAGTATCTTCCCATTTGGAAACTTGTTAGTCTCTATGAACAACTCTTCAATGCAATGAATCTCAAACATCCTTATCAAATGCTCTTCTATTGTAAAAATGTATGAATAATTAGGGGATCCAAGTTTATTAGAGGCTTCCATACCATGTACAACGCTAGGAATTATGATCTCTACTTCATGTTTCTTGATAGTCAGGGATCCATAAGTTGTTCCATCATCATAAACCAATGGATGTGATATCAAGGTACATAGAGACTCCTTCTCAAGCATCTGATCTTCATGCTCACCATGAAAACCATGTGATTCTTGTTCCTCCAAGCTATGGTCTTCACATGATGACCAAATTTTTCTTTTCTTATCCTCACAAGTAGGGCGAAACACATCTTTGTCCTCTTCTCCCACCATAGGGCTGTCATAAGCTGACTGATTTTTGTTCTCCTTAGCTGATATGATTTTTTTTTCTACCCAGCTACATGGTGTGGTATCTTTGACAAACCAAACATTATCAAATTGTAGGATCTTCTTGTTAGGAGATCTCTTAGTCTCTATAGTCAACTCTTTATGAAAAAATTCCTCATATAATCTTGAAAAATGTTCCTCCATTGTGGATGATGTATGTTCAACCCAAAAAAAATCACTTATGACTCCCTCTACATATGTAAGTATAACACTAGTGGTTGATACACCAAGTGTGTATTCAACTACTCCACCCAACTCTATAACTTGAGCCTTTAATGGACTCTCAACTATAGGTAACTCATGAGTCTCAAGATGTAGATTAGGTACACAAATAAGATTTCCTAAATCATACCTCTTCTCTTGTTCACACAGTTTTGCACGTTCTTCTTGCTTCCTCTTCTCAAGAGGTTCATCTCTTGTGTGTTCCATCTCCATGTCTGCTTTGAAGGTCTGATATACAAAATCAGAATGTTTGTGGTATGAATCCACAACACATAATTCATCTTTAATGATCAAATTTTGAGTACCAACATTAGAAAAATCTACAATGCCAACGTCCTCACATGAAATGGCTTCTATCTAATGATGATGAAAGTTCATCACAATAGAAATTAGACTCATCTGCAACTTGTTTTTCTTCAATGTTTGATCTAGAATTATGTTCACCTATAGGCTGATCAATGACAATTGGTGTACCATTATCCCAATCATTAGAGTTACCCATGTGAATGCCATACTCATGCATTGAATCAACTTGCTTCTCAAATTCGTCATGGAGGCTTTTGAAAATTTCACAGGTAGATGCATCAAATGAGTTTATTTTATTATTCTTTTCTTTTTCTAGCTGTGCAAATGACATGATGGTTGAAAATTGTTGTTGAGAATGAAAATTTTTTTTTTTGAGATCATTCATGCCCTTCATAATCTCTTGCATAACTCAATCATTAAACTTCTTGGATGAACTTGAACTTGTACCTGTTCATCTTGTTGAATCTCTAAAATACGTAGGCTTCCCATGTACTGAATATTCATATTGGAGTGAACTATGAGCTAGGCTCTTTGAACTTTTCTTATTTGAAACCTTTTCCTTTGTTGGTGAAGTACGAAGGAAAGTAGGTAGAAATCTGCCACCTTTAATTCTAGCCACTTGAGGAAGGAAAGTAGGTAGAAAGTAGGTAGAAACTTGATAAAGAACTGAAAAAACTCTGATATTTAATCCACGAGCTAATAGGATCTTGGCTCTGATACAACTATAAGAACCCCTTTAGATTCTATCTAAAAAATTTACCCTTTTGCTACACTTAAACTCTTAACTTGTTTACAATGTATTTTTGAATGTTTTCAAGCATAAACAACAAGAAATGAATTTTTGGGTATCTTTTAGGAAAACAACAAGATGGGCATAAACAAGATAATCATACCCAACAACTTAAGCTTATCTTCTTTATTCGATTTAAAAACATAGGGCATAGTAAGTACAATCAGCTAGGTTTGTTTTGAGTTTTAGACCGTTAGTTACATTCAGTTGTGCCAAAGCACCAGACCCAATCCTAGCTTCATGAATGTTAGATGAAGCTAAGTGAAGTACAGAAATATGCCCAACTGGAGATGATTGGAAATCAACTGTAGCAGAACCAAAAGAGGTTTTAAATGCTAAAAACTCCTCAGATATGATGTTGAAAGTAATTTGGTGACTGCTGCAATAATAATCTTATTTTGCTTGAAATTGAAAATCGTCAGAAATATCTTTCTATGCCACACGAACCTCTTTAAGAACTTCTATCAACAAGTAAAGATGTAAGTGTCTCAAAAAAATCTCATAATCTACAATTGGATCTTTGCTAAAGCAATTTGATTAAGCTCACTCATGAATTTCTAATTGAAATCACCTCACAAGGTGGAATGGGGACATCACCAAACCACATAATTCAAGGGAGCAACACCTTGAATTGATTGAAACTATTTCCAGTCAAGATATCTCTCCCATAGAAAGATAATAATACCAAATAACATTTCTTTCTCCTCCCCCAAGCCGCCCTTAAATAAGACCTTAAGAGAAGGCCTCCCTAGGTTTGAATCAGATTGGCTTTTATTAAAATATTTACTTTTCTTCAAGGCTAAGGTGCTAGCTAAAGAAGATCAAATTTACTCCATTAAAATATTCAATTTATTTTAGGCTATGTTTCCCCAAGCCTTTCTAGAAGAATCTCATTTCCTTTTTTATCTTTTTGGAGATTATAAAATTTTATCTTGGAAGTTTCCTTTAGCAGCCCCAAGGAAGAGATAAGATTTGTTTTTAAAATATTAATTTATAGTAGCTTCTCCCTTAAGTTACCTAAACCACCATATGATGGGGAATCTTCTAGAAGCTGATAAGATTGGATGAGTTTGACTCACCTCCTTGGCTGCTTGTCATCCTTGTTTGCTTGGTTGTGCAAATAGACCTCCTTGTGTGCTTTGAATTTTCAAGTGGAAAATAAGATCAACATTAATTTTAGCTTGAATTAAAGGTAACACCTTAATTTTGTAAACACATTCTACAAAAAAATGATACTTAATGCTAAAATGCATTCCCTTTCATGCCTTCTAACCCATGAGAATGTTGGATGGGCTAGAATCGAGCCACCATGATGTTACTCCGAGAGTGGGGACATTACAGTCCTCCCTTCTCAGGATTGCTTGTCCTCAATCAATCGCCATACAACCTACTGCTCCACTTTGATTGAAAATGCCAATATACCATAATGATTGAAGCAACATAGTGGAATCCATGTGAAATGATGCACCAAACCAATCTATTCAACCGGCTATAAGAGATGCAACTGGAATCTCCCATGAAGTCACCATGAAACACCCATCCATTATGGTAGACTAGTAAGAAGATGTGAAATTGAAATCTCATATGGATATAAACCAATCCATAAGGCCACTAAAAACTATTGTGATGACTCAAACCATCATTAAGACCAATGCCAATGGTGTAATTATACCCATGTATATTTAGATAATTCATCTCATATGCAATATCCATCAAATAGATATGTCTCCACACAATCCCATACAACTCAATAGTTATTATAGACCATGCTAAATATGAAAGTGAAATGGAAACCCAAACAGGACAACCACTTACCAATAATGAATCCATGAAGATTATGCTACCATCATACCAATGAAAAATTTTCATATCATAGGGAATAGGTGACAACTCCAAGGATATAATGTAGATGCCTTCGTTACTAACCAAAATGATTTGATCCTCACATGGGATCACTGAGTGTAGTGTATCATTCATCTCATGATCATCAATGTCTAAAGGACAAGAAGAAACATGCTTGTGTGTGAAGTCCTCATATATCTTTATCCTCTCTTCCCTTATGGATGGAAGGTCATCAACTAAATGTGTTCCTAACTAAAGAGTATAGGCATCATGGTTGAGATTTAACTTCTCTTTCAAGGTCCTCAATGCAAGTGTGAAGAGGTAATCTCTATCTGCAAGAAGGTGCACATAGTTGTTTCATCTTGATCAAAGCTTCTTGCAACCCTTCATGATATTGAGGCCTAATTTTTCCATACAAATATTCTACCATCTCATAAATGTGATGAAAACGGGATAAGGCTATGATGATCATATCCTCCTTTACCTTTAGCTGATTCATCAAGGGACGTGAATGATAATACTTTCCTTCCTGATGCAATATCTCAACTATACCATCATGTTCATCAACATACTCAAACAAGGGATTATCATGATAAGATTGATATGACATCATATCAATAGACTCATGCCTCTCTACATCTACTGATATAGGATATTGGCAAAATTAATTTCCCATCACATACTTATCTTCCCACTTAGCATGACTAGGATCATTATCTCCACAATTTTCATTGGATTCAAACTCACACGAGGACTCTATATTCTTGTTCCAACTCAAAATATCTGAATGTTGATCATACCTTTCCAAGGTACCTTGGTTGTCTTCTCCTGCTTCTCTTTTCATAGTGGGTGACTCCTCAAGAAGTGTTGGTCTAGGAGGAGTAGTGAGTAGGACATAATGTCTCCTTAGCTATTTTAGGTGTCCCAAACCTACTACATGCTTCCATCTCTATGACAACTTTGTTTTTTATATTCCCACCAACTCCATGGTGTAAGGTTCATGAAAAACCACAAATTGTCAAAGTGGAGTATCTTCCCATTTGGAAACCTCTTATTCTCTATGGACAACTCTTCAATGTAATGAATCTCAAGCATCCTCATCAAATTCTCTTCTACTGTAAACATTTCTCTAAAATTATGGGAGCCAAGGTTATTAGAAGCTGCCATACCATGTAAAAAACTAGGAATTATGATCTCTCCTTCATGTTTCTTGATGGTCAGGGATCCACAAGTTGTTCCATCATCATCAACCAATGAATGCGATGTCAAGGTAAATAAAGAATCCTTCTCAAGTGGTTGATATTCATGCTCACCATGAAAACCATGTGATTCTTGTTTCTCCAAGCTATGGTCTTCACCTGATGAATGAATTTTGATTTTCTTATCCTCATAGGTAGACTAAAACACATCTTTGTCCTCTTCTCCCACCATAGGGTTATCATAATATGACTGATTTTTGTTCTCCTTAGCTGATATGATATTTTCTTCTACCCAACTACATGGTGTGGTATCTTTGACAAACCAAACATTATCAAATTGTAGGATCTTCTTGTTAGGCAACCTCTTAGTTTCTATAGTCAAATATTCTTGACAAATGTTCCTCCATTGTGGATGATGTATGTTAAACCCAAAAAAAATCACTTATGAATCTCTCTACATAATTAGGTATAAAACTAGTGGTTGATAAACCAAGTGTCTATTCAACTACTCCACCCAACTCTATAACTTGATCCTTTAATGGACACTCAACTAGAGGTAACTCATGAGTCGTAAGATGTAAATTAGGTACACAAATAAGATTTTCTGAATTATACCTCTTCTCTTTTTCACACACATTTGTATGATCTTCTTGCTTCCTCTTTTCAAGAGGTTCATCCCTTGTATGTTCCATCTCCATGTCTTCTTGAAAGGTCTAATATACAAAATCAAAATGTTTTTGGTATGAATCCACAACACATAATTCATCTTTAATAGTCAAATTTTGAGAACCAACATTAGAAGACTCTACAATGACATCATCCTCACATGAAATGGCTTCTATCACATGATGATGAAAGGAATCATCATCACAATAGAAAGTAGACTCATCTACAACTTGTTTTTCTTCAACGTCTGATCTAGAATTATTTTCACCTATAAGTTGATCAATGATAATTGGTGTAAAATTCTCCCAATCATTAGAGTTACCCATGTTAATTCCATGCTCATGATTTGAATCAAATTTATTCTCAAATTCCTCATGGAGTATTTTGACAACTTCACATGTAGATGCATCAAATGAGTTTCTTTTATTATTCTTTTCTTTTCCTTTTTCTGCAAATGACATGATGGTTGACAATTGTTGTTGGGATTGCATATAATTTTTTTTGAGATCATTCATGCCCTTCATAATCTCTTGCATAACTCTATCATTAACCTTCTTGGATGAACTTGAACTTGTACTTTTTGATCTTGTTGAATCTCTAGAATACTTAGGCTTCCTTTGTATCGAATCTTCATATTGCAGTGAACTATGAGTTGGGTTGTTTGAAATTTTCTTATTTGAAACATTTTCCTTTGTTGATGAAGTGAGAAGGAAAGTTGTTAGAAATATGCCATATTTAATTCTAGCCATGAATGTAACTTGATAAAGAACTGAAAGAACTCTGATTTGTAACCCACAAGGTGGTAGGAACTTGGCTCCGATACCACTGTAAGAACCCCTTCAGGTTTTAACTGAATTTTTTACCCTTTTGTTGCACTTAAACTCTTAAATTGTTTACAATGTAATTTTGAAAGTTTCCAAGCATAAACAACAAGAAATGAACTTGTACACATCTTTTAGGAAAATAACAAGATGAAAATAAATTAGTTGTTCATACCCAACAGCTTAAGCTTATCTTCTTTGTTTAAGTTGAAAACAAAGGGGATGGTAAGTACAATTAGCTAGGTCTATTTTGAGTTTCAGACCTTTAGTTACATTCAATTGTGCCAAAGCACCAAACCAAACCCTAGCTTTATGAATGCTAGATGAAGCTAAGTGAGGTAGGGTGGTATGCCCAACTGGAGATGATTGGAAATCAACTGTAGCAACACCATAGGAGGTTTTAAATGCCAAAAACTCCTCAGATCTGATGTTGAAAATAATTTGATGACTGCTGCAATAATAATCTTATTTTTATTGAAGTAGATAATTGCCAAAAATATCTTTCTATGCCACATGAACCTCTTTAAGAACTTCTATAAACAAGTAAAGATGTATGTGTCTCAAAACAGGGTCATAATTTGCAACTAGAGCTTTGCTAAAGCAATCTAATTAAGCTCACTCATGAATTTCTGATTGAAATCACCTCACAAGGTGGAATGGGGACATCACCAAACAAAGAAATTCAAGGGAGCAACACCTTGAATCGATTGAAACTATTTCTAGTCAAGAGATCTCTCTCACAACAAGAAACTAATACCATATAATATGTCTTTCTCCTCTCCCAAACCTCCTTTCAATAAGACCTTAAGAGAATTCCTCCCTAGGGTTGAATCAAATTGGCCTTTATTAAAATATTCACTTTGCTTCAAGGATAAGGAACTAGCCAAAGAAGATCAGATTTACTCCATTAAAATATTCAATTTATTTTAGGCTAAGTTTCCCCAAGCCTTTCTAGAATAATTTGATTACCTTTTTTTCTTTTTGGAGATTATAAAATTCTATCTTGGAAGCTTCCTTCAGCAGCCCCAAGGAAGAGATAAGATTTCTTCTTAAACTATTAATTTATGGTAGCTTCTCCCTTAAGTTATCTAAGCCGCCATAGGAAGGGGAAGCTTCTATAAGTTGATCAAATTGGATGAGGTTGACTCACCTCCTTGTTTGCTTATCCTCCTTATGTGATTGGTTGTGAAAATAGACCTCCTTGCTTTCTTTTACCAAGAAGTAGACCTTCTTACTTGCTTTGACCAAAAAATAGACCTCCTTGCTTGCTTTGTCCTCCTTGTGTGCTTTGAATTTTCAAGTGGAAAATAAGATCAACATTAAGCTTATCTTGAATCAAAGGTAAGACCTTAATTTTCTAAACAAATTCTCTCAAAATTTGATACTAAATGCCAAAATTCATTCCCTTTTCATGCCTTCTAACCCACGGGAATGTTGGATGGGCTAGAATTGAGCCACCATGATGTTACTCTAAGAGTGGGGACATTACAATTTCCTTGATAAATTCAGTCATCTCTTCTGGAAAAATATTCTACAAACTCTCTAATTTGATTTGGTTGTGCATAATATGAGCACTTAGTACACTTAAAATCATATTTTGTTCATATGAAGGTCTGATATACCATAATTTAGCAATTTTTTGTATTCCATCTTCCTCATGAATAAGATGCAACATATTTTCTTTTGTTAAGTCATCTTCTTCCTCACTTTCTTCAGTCTTTTCCTTTTCTTGATTCCAATTCTTTTTTCTGGGTGAATCCAGTTTCTTTATCAGATTCCTCATTTGGAATATCTACAACCACTCATTCCTTTCCCTTCCCTTCAACTCTTGGAGTTTTGCATGTCGGAGGAGTACAGACAATAGTTTATTTTTCTATTTTCTTCTTTCTCTCCATCTCACTAAAAGAGGAACCAACTTCAGGTGCCCTTACCAGATGAGAAATACAAATTGATCCAAATTTTTCTAGTAAACTGCTAGAAAAACTTGCATATTCTTGATCACATTTTTCCAAACTTCTTCCAAGGATCTAGGCTCTAATACCAATTGTTGGAATTCGGGAACACTAAGAGGGGGGGGGGGATGAATAATTTTTTTGCAAGCACATAAATAAATCATCCACAACACCATAACACAAGGATTTTTACGTGGAAACCCTGTTAGGGGAAAAATAATGGTGGAGGTCAATCCACAATTTGAGTACTCAAATATAAGTTGTACAAAATGGGAATGCACTTTCATTTAGGCACATTTCCTAGAGCTTACTACTCAAAATTGGAAGGATCAATGCCTTACAAAATGTTCAAACTAAATCCATCTAAAGACTTGAATTGAGGGAATATCATATTCTAATGCTAGATTATAGTTTTGGCTAAGCTTGTTAGTTAGTTTCTTAATCTTTTCTCTGATTCTGCCTTTCTAATATGCTATGTTGCAACTCACATCACAAATCTTATATGCACAGATGAAATCACAAAACTGCTCTTTTGTATTTCGCATCACATGAGAATATAATTTTCATATATCACTCTTCGATATTAAAATGATATGAACAATCGATCTTATATATCTGCATCAAAAGGATAATAACATCTTCATGTCGACTTTAGTAAAACATATAATATTTTCCAACCGTCAGCTAAGTCCACAAATGATTACTAATGCACACCATCCAAATTCAGCCATAGCATAGTCAAGACCTAAATAAACATGTTTTAACACAATTTTTTTTATACAATTACTCCTTAAATATCCACAATGACTATATCCACCAAGTTGACCTTCTAGCATGAGTAAACAAAAAATCAATACACCGAATCTTCTAACTCATATATGGATTGATGTGTTAGAACTGTAAAATTTTGGATTTTTACAGTCTATTGTATTCAAGAGTTTCCAGCGTTAAGTCCTTATGATAAGTATAAAACCCCCTCTTTGCATTGTCTTGCTTATTTTTTGTCATGTGACCCATTAGAATCTATCTAGCTCTTTGTATTTCATTGAAATTCCCATATGGGTAGGACATAGTAAAAGTCTCCCCGACCTATATTTTTAACTAATATGTATTGTTGCTAACAATCAGCAAGACTTTTCTTTTGTTTCGGCGACTGAAAGGATTAACATCTGTAAAATAGCCATTTCGGGGTAACATTATAGCGAAGTATTTTTCTTGCCGACCGGCATATAGAAAAAGTATATCAGCATATGTTGGGGAGTCATTGTAGTGTCACGGTGAATTCAATTGGTCTTGCCGACTAGCATGTGGAGAGGTCATTTCGGCTAAACTGATGGGTATCGACATGAAGTCATAATGAAATCATTTCGTTTTACCGATTGGCTTGCAAGCATATGCCTCGGTAAGACTTATGTGTGTTGGGGAAGGTCTTAGCGAAGTGAATCTTGTCTTGTTGAACTAAATACAAAGGGGTTTGAAAAGCTATTGGAGAGAGTATTGGGGTCTTGCTGATTTAGAAGATATGCCAATAGAGATATGCATTGCCAGGAGAATAACTTTTCAATATAAGTCTTCCCAAAGTTTTACTGTCTTACCGAAGGTATTATTTCATTGGTGGGGTTTATTTCTTCAGTGAGAGAACTTGGTGGATACGCCAAAATGAGAGTTCATCAGTGAAAGGGTGATTTTGTCTCAGTGACTATGGCTTGAAGAATGCATATCGATATGACACAATGAAGTCTATGTAGCATCTCCTCGACTCAGAATTGTTATAGCGACATAAAAAAGGGAGTGACAGTCATCATTTTTTGGATCCCAAGTGTCGATAAGACCACATTATGTCTTGGTGATAGGTGTCATAGACGTTACAAAAGGCTTCGCCCCAGATTTGAAAGTCTCTCATCGAAAAGACATTTGATACGATAGTGCCAGTTTCAAATTGGTTTTCATTCGTGCTTCATTAATGGCGGGATGGTGTATAACAATAAAGTTTGTATCAATTCTTTAGTTCTAAATTGATTGCAGGTGAATTGGCATGCTGAACAGAGAACTGAGACATTTTTTAGTATGAGGAGCTCGAGCAGAATACTGTAAGTGATTGTTTCTTGGTTTTTTACATTTTGATTATGTAAGCTAGAGAATGGAGTCTTCTAGTTCTGGAAAGGGTAAGGGTAGAAATCTTGGTGAGAGTGGTATGTCAAAAGGAAAGAAATAAAATGTTGATACAGAGCAAGAGGGCACTAAAAGGAGGTTGAACCAAGACCTTATCAATCAACTACCTAGCTTGGGGTCTAAAGCTAGAAGGTCGACACAACTTAGGGCAGAGGTTGAGAAATTAGATGACAAGTGCAAATTCATAGGCGATGTCTGGACTTCCATAAGAGGATATGAATTATTCAATTTCCATTACCACAGAAGAAATCATTTTGAACCAGTCTGTAACCCATGGAGGTTCAATGTAGGGAAACTGGTGTGCCCTAATATTTTTGTAAATGCAGAATTAGTAAAATTGCTCACAGATAATTATGATCCAAAACATAAGGCTATATGTGAACCATTTAGAGAACCATAGATATATGTGTCTAAAGAAGCAATAGGTGAGGTTTTCAAATTGGAAGGGTTTTGCAATGAAGAGATCAATTATGAAGAGTTGGAAAATGAATTTTCAAGAATGGATACAATCTATAAGGGTTGGAGGTTGCCTATCGATAGAATTAAATAGGGTAACAAGTCAGAACCTCTACAAGATAGTGAGGGGCATCCTTATCATGTAGATTTGTTAGAGCCTTATATGAAGTACACATATTTCTCAGTGTGTCAAGTATTGGGGATGGATGCCCCGGAACTCATGTCAATTGTGCCAATGATTATCGCAGCCGATATTCAGTATCACAACTCCAGGCCATTCAACTATGCTTCATATATTTCTAGGGAGCTTGATTTAGGATTGGTGGCTATAAAGGGTGGAGCTTCTATTGTTCATCTCATACATTATTCATTGTTAATGCACTTGGTGCTGTATTTTGGACAGGAGTTCGGAGTATGGCCTCCAGAGATGAGAGTTTCTCAAATTGTTAAAGAGGGTGAAGCATTGCCTGTTTAGTTGTGGACTGCTATTTGGGACAACAGGTTTGCTAATTCTAGTTTCATCCACTTTGAAGAATATTTTGTGAAAAATTTGTACAAATTGTATAAATACCCTTGTAACTATTCATTAACTAATGAGATTAAAAGATTTCTTCAGCCAAAAGATTTCAATAGGCCAATTGATCATAATTGGGGTGAATGGTATTGTTTGGAAGGAGCTACAATGATCAGAGTGTATGGATTTGAAGGTACCCCTTTTATTCTACCAAGGACAGTTCCAAACAGACTTGCATATTTGGAAATTGTTAGATAAATGGATTATAGCAGTGTGATGCTTTTCAGTTCTTATGGGAAGTAGGATTTTATGCCTAGTACATTATGCTTTGGTGATTTCACTGTGTTGGCTAAGGAGGGATATAATTCAATCCATGATAGATTGTTGCATTATAATATGAAAATGGGACCACCTAGGAAAAAATTTGACCCTGAAGGATATATAAATTTAGCCAAAGAAAGGATTAACTTTGGAAGGTATCAGCATGTACCTTATCCTTTTGATGATATGATCAGGAATTTGGATGAAGAGGAAGCAGAGGTGGTGGTTGAAAGCTATAACCAAGGGTTATAGGATATTGGAATATTGTCTTCTGGGGATGAGGAAACCCCAATGGATAAAGTGCCACAGAGCAGAACAAAGAGAGTATCTAGATTAAGGACTCAGAGGTATGTTTGCCCAACTAGAGAACTAAGTATTGAAAGTGGTGATATTGATGCAAGGCATACGGAATATAGATCATTTCTTTCAGATGATGAGTTTATAAATTCTCCAGAGTTCAAAGCATTCTTGTGCAAACAGTAGGGGAAGGAAATAAGAGAAAATGTTGGTTTTGTCACTTTTGGGAGTGAAGAGCAATTATTGGGTCAATTGAGAAAATGTGTGGATGATGAAATGGCAAATATGACTCCTGAAAAGGGGAGGAAAATGTTGGAGAATGTTGGTGTTATGATTTTTCTTGGACTTGATTTGAACTCTGCATTAGTTTTTGATAGTATCTTAAGAGATAGTGATGTTACACAAAAACTTGATAAGGAAAGAGTAACAGAGGTGTATGTAGGCTCTAAGTATAATACTGATGAGGGATCATTGATGATATGGGATTTGTATCCCCCCCACAGGAAATTAGTGGTAATTGATACAGAGAAGGCATTTGGCCATATTATGACCCTGAAGGCTGGAGAGGTTGATCCTGTGGTTACTGCAGAGATTGGGATAAATATTACAAAATTGAATAAAGCACAGATCGAGGCACTGATAAAAGAAAGAGAAATGTATAAGGCAAGTAATGAGAGAATGTTGAGAGAGAATGATAGATTGAAAGACTTGGTTGGTATTTCAATAGATCCAGCCAAAATGCTCACTCAAGGAGAAAGCTCTCAAGCAAAAGATGATTGGATAGGGTCAAATGCTTATAATCAGGGAAAGTATGATGCAATTATAGCAATTGGTAAGAGGAGGCAGGACAATTTGACATCTTGGTTAAATCAATTGTGGGGAAAGTATTCTTGTACACTGGATACATTAAAGGAGCATGAAAGGATGGACAAGCGGGTTATGGAGAAATTTCATGAATTGGCCCCACGTGATGAGGCTAATAGTACTACACTTGTAGCTGTAGATCATATTATTAGTCGCCATAAAAAATTCTATGAGGAATTGCAGGGGGATAAAAAGGGATTAATTGAGGCTACCGAGAAATCTGTGATCACATTTATTGATAGTAAAGGGGAGTTGAAAGATGCCACTAGATGGAAGAATGAATGTGACACAGTGTTGAAGGAAATCATGAAGGCATCTTCTGCAGAGGATACAACATTAGAGGAAGTGAGCGAGCAAAATGAGGAAATGGTCAAGATGGAAATCACGATCTAGAATGCTGTCGAAGCTGCGGATACATATAAGGGCCAGGATTATTTGGACCACCTCGCTAAAACTCACTTATGGCTAACTAGAGCCTAATTATTCTCTATCTTTTGTTTTGAATTTTGTTTTTTCCTATTTCTGAAAGGACGCGTCCTTTCATCTTCTCAATGTATAAATGTCCATTTTGAAAACAATGTAGAGAAAGGGAGAATTAGATAGAAGATAGAGAACAGACATCAATATACATTTTTTTTGGGCAAAGATGAGACTGTATGCATATGTAAAATCATGGAGATATCAATGAAAATCTGATATGATGGTGCATTGTTTTCTGGTATTGGTTGTTTATGATATTTTTTGAAGAGTATTATTGAAGTTGTCTTTGTAATGGTGTTTTCTGGTTGTTCGAATTGGTGTAAACAAGTTTATACCTAGTTCGTCAATGGACATTTGTTGCATCTATATGGTCAATTAATTGTTTCTTTCCAGTAAAGATTAAATTCTCTAAATTGATCATAATAACTAGGGAATGTCAATTGGATTATTAAGAAGAACTTAATAATCACAATTTTGCATGTTTATACAAGCTATAAACCAAATAAAATGCTAAATAACTTGAATGTTTGCCAGAACAAATAAACGCGTTTCAGATTTCTGTTGACTCTGTGAACCCTATAAGGCACTAGTCTTTTCATTTTCATTCTTTAGTTTCTCACATTTTTACATCTATTATCTGAGTGTATTAGGGTTTAGTTTTGAATATTTATATGCAATTTGTACCAAATCTGTTTTATTTTGTCCATTTCAAATTGCCATCTTTGACAAATTAGGGCAATAGGAAAAGATCAAAAGTCAAATCTACTTAATTCAGTTAGGTACACCCACCTAGGTCTAGCAGCACCTAAAGAGTAGAAGGTTTAATTGTTTCAAACCTTGTTCTGTTACCCTAAAACGTTGTGAAAGCTTGGCAACCTTTCATGGTTCAAACCTGCATTTTTGAGAGCTAACAAATTGGTGACTCTGCTAGGGAACAACAAAGAATCTACGCCTTAATCATAGAGTCAGAATTCCTATACACAGACTCCGCTGGGAATAATAAGTAACAACATTTTTCTCACTTTAAAAAAAAAAAGTGAGTGGCGACTCTGAGTTGAACATTGCAATATGAATGGAAGAAGATCTCAATTGAGGGGGGGTCAGTTTGGAGCTCCCCCTGGCAATAGTAAGTGGATGCATAAAGATGATAAGGTTGACAAGGGTAAAGGGAAATATGAAGACATGTTCTTGACAAACAAAGACAAATCATCAATACCTTATGGTGAGAATTGTTTTGACACATGTAAAGATAGTTCAATTGAAGAGCCTTGTACCCTAGAAGATCAAAAAAATCCTTTTTGTAACCCTCAGAAACAAGTTGAATTTGAAGCTGGACTCAAATCTAAAAGACTCAGAATTCAATATGAATATGACCAAAAAATGCAGGGTAATCAGAATGGACTTACTAATCAGGAAATTCATCAAGAAGATTATGAATCTTTAACTTATGATGAAGTTAAAGCACGGTTTGAATTTTAGAAAAGAGAGAGGGAAGAGCAAGAAAAGGCCCAAATGATTCAAGTAATAAGAGAATTCAAACTGCAAAAAGCTCAGAACATTCCTCACACACCTGGTTTTCCCCAAAGTATCTACCACCCCATAAACAGTGTAATCATGGTGCTGGGTATTCTGAACCACCAAGGATCCCTCACCATCAAATTGGGAATCAATATAGATAGCCAAATCATCCACCGCATATCCCCACACAACATACAAATAATTATCCACCTCTTGGTCAACATCATGTGCCACAATGAAATCTACAATATAATAACCCTATGTACCAGTATCAGTATACTACTATGATCAGACAATTTGATTTGGCAAGGTTTCAGTTGTACCCTTATCCTATGGATGGTTCTTGGAGAAATTTGGTGCCTAAATTCACTCGGAGTAATGCAATCACTGTTGAGGATCATTTAAGGAGTTTCAATACTTTTATTCAAGATTTGGATGTACCTTATGAAGATTTGCATATGAGTTTATTCATGATGTCCCTTATTGAAGAATCTAGGGATTGGTTTAATAGCCTGGCAAAAGCTTCTATTTATTCTTTCCAGATATTTCACGATCAATTTCTTGAACAATTTGGGAATCTAAGTGCACCAGATGCTGCTCTCCATGAACTAATACAAATTCAGAAGGGTCGGAATGATTCAATCTTTGATTTTAACAGAAGATTCAATAAACTGCAAAATAGAGTACCTCCCGGATCAAAGTTACCAGAATCCGTAGCATTAAGTGTTTACCTGAATGCATTCAACCCTAAAATAGGGTATGAATTGAGAAACAGGTTCCCAAGGAACTTAGCTGAAGCATAAAAGATAGCATTAACGATTGAGAACAACAAAAAGGCTGCTGGGATAATGAATAAGAGAGACAACCCTCAAGCTCTTCAGCAAAACAATAATTATCAATATAAGCAGGAGAACACATATAGGAAAGATAGGCCTAGGATGCATGATATGCCTTATAACACAAACTGGAAAGATGGAAAACCTATGATAGATAGGCCTAGAGATAAGGATACTCCTGATCCATTGAGAAAGAAGGGAACGTATATGGTGAATAACAATTATTTTTGTGAAGCTTGTGATAAACCACATTCCCCTGAGTATTGTGTTGTAGCCCAGAGGATGCAAGAGGAGGGAGTTTTAATGGGAGATGGTGGAGAAGATCACAAGATCTACTTGACTTCAAATGCTCTTCACCATGTTGAGGAGAGATACTCATCTTCAGAGGAAGGAGGTTATAAATATGATGTTGCAAAACAAACGTACAAAGTCCATATGGTTGAGCAACATGTCTTTTCTGATTCTGAGGATGATTATGTAGAACCACAACCTATTGAGGTTCCCATTCATAGTAATGTGAGGAGACTTACTAATGAGGAAATAGAGAGATTAACTGTTGTTGTAGTTGAAGAAGCAAAGAATAAGTACTGGTTGAGAAATAGGATAGTAAATGAGAAGGAAGGTGTCCCTAGGGGTATCTTTATGAAAGATCCGAAAGTTGTACAAGCAGTTTCAAAGAGGACTGAAAACAAACAACATGAAGAAAGCAAAAAAAATCCTATCCAAAAGGATGCGGTAAAAGAATTACCCAAAGAAATTCAAAAGACAGATCTGTCAGGTAGAAGAGAAAAAGAAGAGAATAAAGGAGAAACATCAGAACAAAAGAAAGTGACTAAGGCAGAAGGTTCTTCTTTTGATTTCACTCAAGCCTTGTCTCAGGTAAAAATGTCTGTCCCACTTCTTGAAATGATGAAAATTAAAGAGTACAGGGATAGTGTAGTGCAATTGATAACAAATGAAGGTGAAAAACATGTAAGTTTTGAAAATAAAATGATTGCTAAAAATAAGCAGGATAAAGTAAACATCCCAAAAATTTGCTTGAGTAATGTATTGACAAGTCCGCCATAAGTTGATCCTTTCTTTATTACATTACTCATAAATAACAAACTATTGAGGAATTGCATGATATATTCTAGTGCTGCCATGAATATTATGCCAGTAGGAGTGATGAAACAACTAGGCATGTGGGTGGATACATATGAAGGAAAATGTTATGCAATGGACAACCGACCTGTTCTTGTGGTGGGTATAATGAAAGATGTAGAAGTCAAGTTAGCTGCTTATCCTCAAGTAGCTTATAATATTGATATAACAGTGATAGAAACCCCTCGCCAATTTGGTATACTTTTGTCAAGACAGTGGACAACAACTATTGGTGGAAATGTCTAGTTCGATCTATCGTATGCGACAATTCCGGTAAATGGCCAAGAGGTGAAGTTGTACAGGGAACTAAGGGTGAATCAACTTATTGACTATGTGCCACAAGACCAAATCAACTATTTTTGTGA
The DNA here is from genome assembly GCA_007115665.2 of Sequoiadendron giganteum. Classification (NCBI taxonomy): domain Eukaryota; kingdom Viridiplantae; phylum Streptophyta; class Pinopsida; order Cupressales; family Cupressaceae; genus Sequoiadendron; species Sequoiadendron giganteum. The sequence continues at coordinate 874,414,081 of CM021100.1, read as the reverse complement.
TGTTGATCTTGGGAGTTTCAATATAGAACTAGCACAACCAGAATTGACTAATAGTGACTCTATTGAAAAGCATGCTGCACAGAACCACGATAGTGTGTGGAAAATGTATTTTGATGGAGCCTATAGCCAAGAAGGCAATGGAGTGGGGATAGTGTTTGTTTCGTTTGAAGGTATTACATTTAAATATTCATTCATGTTAGCCTTTGAATGTACAAATAATGTGGTGGAATATGAAGCTCTATTAATTGGGCTAAATATAGCAGTGAAGCATAAAATCAAGTTGCCAGCTGTTCGAGGAGATTCAGAGTTAGTTGTCTCACAAATTAGGTCAAAGTATGCAGCAAAAAAAAAAAGACTAAAACAATATAGAAATGTTGTATGGGATACAATTGAGTTGCTTCGTGCCTTCTCAATTGAGTGGATAGATAGGTCAAAGAATATAATGGCAGATTTTCTAGCTAATGTAGCATTGAAGAGAGATGATATTACGTTGGCTGGAGTGTCACAAATTGAGCTCAAGACAAGGCCTACTGTGCCTGATAATGTATATAGTTGGCAATTTTTTAATGATGACACTGATCTTTTGAAATTCCTTCATTGTATAGATCAGTATGAAGCCCAAGAGATTGACTTCAATGCCTTTGTTGAGGGAGTCGATGGAAAAGAAATAGTATTTGTAAAGGAGATTTTGCAACTTAAGACAAATAAACTACCTATAGGGTTGGTGGCACTTGAGAGGGTATATGATGGAAATGATCAATCTTTAATGAAGCAAAAACTAGTTGGAAAGGATGATATTGAAGAAATTAATTTGGGAACTGAGATGGCACCAAAAAAGGTGTACATTGGTAAAAAGATAAGCCCTGCAATTAGAAAAATGCTGATTGATTTGTTGAGAAAGTATAAACATGTATTTGCTTGGTCTTATGAGGATCTAAAAGCGTATAGAGAAGACTTGTTTTAGCATGAAATACCATTGAAAATAGATGCTAAACCATTCAAACAAAAGAAAATACCTATAAATCACACTCTAGAGCCTAAAATGCAAGAGGAATTGGTGAAGCTTAGAGATGGTGGAATTATTAAGCCTATTAGACATTCAATGTGGGTTTCAAATTTGGTCCCTGTCAGAAAGAAAAATGGAGATATCAGATTATGTGTAGATTTCAGAAATCTAAACATAGCATCCCTTAAAGACAATTATCCTCTACCAAATATGGAGGCCATATTACATAAGGTGACAAGCTGCGAATTGTTGTCTATGATGGATGGATTTTCAGGGTATAATCAGATCAAGGTTAAAGAGTCTGAACAATACAAAACAACATTCATGACTCCTTGGGGAACATATGTTTATCTGAGAATGCCATTTGGTCTCACTAATGCAGGGGTGATTTTTCAAAGAGCCATGGATGTGGCATTTGCTGATTTAATCAATATCCTCATGGTGGTGTATCAGGATGACCTCACTGCTTATTCCAAGAAGGCTAAAGATCATGTTCATCATTTGGAAAAGGTATTTATAAAAGCTCTTGAATATGGTATTAGCTTAAACCCCAAGAAGTGTAATTTTGCAGTTACAAAGGGTAAACTTTTGGGACATATTGTTTCAAAGGAAGGGGTTAGGATAGATCCCAAAAGGGTTGAGGCCATCGATAAAATTATCGTCCCTAAAAATGTTAAGGCAATACAATCATTTTTTGGACAGATAAATTTTGTTAGGAGCTTTGTCTCTAACTTTGCTGAGATTGTTAAACCCATAGCAAGAATGTTGAGAAAAGGACAGAAGATAGAATGGACTGTAGAGGCTTTGGACGCTTTTGTATCTATTAAATGAGCCATCAAGGAGGCTCCTATTCTTAAATCTCTTGATTTTTCAAAACCTTTTCAGATTTTTTCATTTGTCTCAATGCACACTGTTGCAGCTGTTATGCTATAGAAGAATGAAGATGGTCATGAACAACCTATATCTTTCTTCAGCAAGTCATTACAGGGATCTGAATTAAAGTATGATATAATGGAGAAGCAAGCATTTGCACTAGTGAAAGTTGTAAAAGCTTTCAGACCATATCTTGTTGGAGCTAAGGTAGTTGCTTATGTTTGTCATGCAGCAGTCAAGGATATTCTGACATAGTCTGAAGTAACAGGTAAAAGATGCAAATGGATCAACAAAATCCAAGAATTTAACATGGATATACAAATTACTAAACTGGTCACAGGTCAAGGTTTGGCAAAACTAATGGCAGAGGCAAATATTGAAGCAAATCAGATTTGCACCGGAGAAAAAGAAAATGTAATTGCAAGCATTGAACATACTTAGTGGTATACAGATATCATGTATTATCTTAAATACATGAAGTGTCCAGAGGGAATGAATGACAACCAGAGAAGAACACTGAAGTTATAGGTGTCAAAATATGTTTTTATGGATGGAGATTTATTTTGGAAAAACAGGGATGGCATATTATTGTTATGTCTGGATGAATTTCAATCTAAACATGTCTTGAGTGAAATGCACGAAGGGGTTTGTGGAGGACATTACTCAGCAAAAATGACTGCTCAAAAAATTCTTAGGGTAGGATATTATTGGCCAAAGGTATTTAATGACTCTTTTGCACATGTGAGAAAATGTGAAGCTTGCCAGAAGTTCTCTAGAAAACTAAAGTATCAGGGAGCTTTGCCACTTCGACCCTTGTAGGCTAATGCCCCTTTTCATCAATGGGGAATTGATTTCATCAGGGAGATACAAGAAAAATCAAGTGGTGGACATAGGTGGATATTGGTAGACACTGATTATTTTACCAAATGGGTAGAGGCCATTCCAACTAAACAAGCTACAAGTAGGGTGGTGACACAGTTTCTAATGGATACTATCATTACTAAATTTGGTACACCAATGAGGTTGATCACTGACAATGGAATGTGTTTTAGATCAAATGAGTTCAGAGGCTTCTGTAGCACATATGGTATTGTCATTTCTTATGCAGCTCCTTATCATCCACAGGCTAATGGATAGGCAGAATCTAGCAATAAGAGTCTTCTAAAGATTATAAGAAGGATGCTAGGTCACAACAAGAAGGCTTGGGATGTGAAATTAAGACTGGCTATATGGGCTAATAGAATTACGGTGAAAAATGCAATTGGGAAGTCCCCATTTGAGTTAGTGTATGGAGCACAGGCCAGGATGCCTTTGCAAAACTTGTTACCAGTCTACAAGTTTTTCCTTCAGGAAGATTTGGATATTCCTAAACCCATGGAGGAAAGGATGGAACAACTAGTTGAATTGGATGAAATAAGGAGAGTGGCTCAAAATCAAAATATAAAGTTGCAGGCACAGATGAAATATTTATTTGACAAAAAGGCAAAGGATAGGAAATTTGGAGAAAGTGATCTAGTACTGACATGGAATGCAAGGTGCTAGGAGAATGGAAAACATGGGAAGTTTGAAGCCTTGTGGCTAGGGCCTTTTGTGGTGGTTGGAAAAAAAGGTGAAGACTCATACTACTAGCAGAATATGGCTGGTGAGGACCAAGAATTTCCTGTACATGGACAATTTCTGAAACATTTTTTCTCTTAAGGTAACACAGAGGATTGAGGGTTGCCATTGCATGGACAACTCTCGATGATTCTCTTTAAAATTCTTTTCCATGCATAGTATTCTAGGATATAAAAGGAATAGGATTTGCAAGTACATGGACAATCTTGATTTTCCTTTTTTCAAAATTATTTTTCCATGTATAGTAGTATAGGGTCTCATTCTTTTCTATTACCATCTGTTCCATCATGCTCACATGTTCCATCACTCCGAGTTTGGTCTACTCATCCAGAAATCTGAATCCTTGCAATGATCTTGCTATCATGCATCCCCAGACGGAGCCACTATTAGAACTGTAAAACTTTGGATTTTTAGAATCTATTGCATTCAAGAGTTTCCAATGTTAAGTCCTTATGATAAGTATAAAATTCCCTCTTTGCATTGTCTTGCTTATTTTTTGTCATGTGACCCATTAGAATATGTCTAGCTCTTCATATTTCATTGAAATTCCCATATCGGTAGGATATAGTAAAAGTCTCCCCAACCTATATTTTTAACTAACATGTATTATTGTAGACAATCGACAAGACTTTTCTTTTGTTTCGGAAACTGAAAGGATTCACATCTGTAAAATAGACATTTTGGGGTAACATTATAGCGAAGTATTTTTCTTGCCGACCGACATATAGAAAAAGTATACCGGCATATGTTGAGACGTCATTGTAGTGTCACGGTGAATTCAATTGGTCTTGCCGACTAGCATGTGGAGAGGTCATTTCGGCTAAACTGATCGGTATCGACATGAAGTCATAATGAAATCATTTCATTTTACCAATTGGCTTGCAAGCAAATGTCTTAGTAAGACTTATATGCATTAGGGAAGGTCTTAGCGAAGTGACTCTTGTCTTGCCGAACTAAATACAAAGGGGTTTGAAAAGCTATTGGAGAGAGTATTGGGGTCTTGCTGATTTAAAAGATATGCCGATAGAGATATGCATCACCAGGAGAATAGCTTTTCGATATAAGTCTTCCCGAAGGTTTACTATCTTACTGAAGGTATTATTTCATTGGTGGGGTTTATTTCTTCGGTGAGAGAACTTGGTGTATACGCCGAAATGAGAGTTCATCAGTGAAAGGGTGATTTTGTCTCGGCAACTATGGCTTGAAGAATGCATATCGGTATGACACAATGAAGTCTATGTAGCATCTCCTCGACTCAGAATTGTTATAGTGACATAAAAAAGGAAGTGACAGTCATCATTTTTTAGATCCCAAGTGTCGATAAGACCACATTATGTCTTGGCGAGAGGTGTAATAGATGTTGCAAAAGGCTTCACCCCAGATTTGAAAGTCTCTCGTCAAAAGGACATTTGATGCGATAGTGTCAGTTTCAAATTGGTTTTCATTTGTGCTTCATTAATGGCGCGACAGGGTATAACAGTAAAGTTTTTATCAATTCTTTAGTTCCAAATTGATTGTAGGTGAATTGGCATGCTGAACAGAGAACCGAGACATTTTTTAGTCTGAGGAGCTTGAGCAGAATACTGTAAGTGATTGTTTCTTGGTTTTTTACATTTTGATTCTGTAAGCTTGAGAATGGAGTCTTCTAGTTCTGGAAAGGGTAAGGGTAGAAAGCCTGGTGAGAGTGGTATGTCAAAAGGAAAGAAACAAAAGGTTAATACAGAACAAGAGGGCACTAAAAGGAGGTTGAGCCAAGACCTTATCGATCAACTACTTGGCTCGAGGCCTAAAGCTAGAAGGTCGACACAACTTAGGGCAGAGGTTGATAAATTAGATGACAAGAGAAAATTCATAGGCGATGTCTTGACTACCATAAGAGGATATGAATTATTCAGTTTCCATTACCATAGAAGAAATCATTTTGAACCAGTCTATAACCCATGGAGGTTGAATGTAGGGAAACTAGTGTGCCCTAATATTTTTGTAGATATAGAATTAGTAAAATTGCTTGCGGATAATTATGATCCAAAATGTAAGGCTATATGTGACCCATCTGGAGAACCACAGATATATGTGTCTAAAGAAGCAATAGGCGAGGTTTTCAAATTGGAAGGGTTTTGCAATGAAGAGATCAATTGTGAAGAGTTGGAAAATGAATTTTCAAGAATGGATACAATCTCTAAGGGTTGGAGGTTGCCTATCCATAGAATTAAACAAGGTAACAATTTAGAACCTCTGCAAGATAGTGAGGGGCCTCCTTATCATGTAGATTTGTTTGAGCCTTATATGAAGTACACATATTTCTCAGTGTGTCAAGTATCGGGGATGGATGCCCCGGAACTCATGTCAATTGTGCCAATGATTATCACAGCAGATATTCAGTATCACAACTCCAGGCCATTTGACTATGCTTTATATATTTCTAGGGAGCTTGATTCAGGATTGGTGGCTATAAAGGGTGGAGCTTCTATTGTTCATCTCAAACATTATTCATTGTTAATGCACTTGGTGCTGTATTTTGGATAGGAGTTGGGAGTATGGCCTCCAAAGATGAGAGTTTCTCAAATTGGTAAAGGGGGTGAAGCATTGCCTGTTCCGTTGTGGACTGCTATTTGGGACAGTAGGTTTGCTAATTCTAGTTTCATCCACTTTGAAGAATATTTTGTGAAAACTTTGTACAAATTGTATAAACACCCTTGTAACTATTCATTGACTGATGAGATTAAAAGATTTCTTCGGCCAAAAGATTTCAATGGGCCAATTGATCTTAATTGGGGTGACTGGTATTGTTTGGAAGGAGCTACAATGATCAGAGTGTATGGATTTGAAGGTACCCTTTTATTCTAGCAAGGATAGTTCCAAACAGAGTTGCATATTTGGAAATTGTCAGATAAATAGATTACAACAGTGTGATGCTTTTCAGTTCTTATGGGAAGTAGGATTTTATGCCTAGTACATTATGCTTTGGTGATTTCACTATGTTGGCTAAGGAGGGATATAATTCAATCCATGATAGATTGTTGCATTATAATATGAAAATGGGACCACCTAGGAAAAACTTTGACCCTGAAGGATATATCAATTTAGCTAAAGAAAGGATTAACTTTGGAAGGTATCAACATGTACCTTATCCTTTTGATGATATGATCAGGAATTTGGATAAAGAGGAAGTAGAGGTGGTGGTTGAAAGCTATAACCAAGGGTTACAAGATACGGGAATATTGTCTTCTGGGGGTGAGGAAACCCCATTGGATAAAGTGCCACAGAGTAGAACAGAGAGAGTATCTAGATTAAGGACTCAGAGGTATGTTTGCCCAACTAGAGAACAGAGTATTGAAAGTGGTGATATTGATGCAAGGCATATGGAATATAGACCATTTGTTTTAGATGATGAGTTTATAAAATCTCTAGAGTTCAAAGAATTCTTGTACAAATAGAAGGGGAAGGAAATAAGAGAAAATGTTGGTGTTGTCACTTCTAGGAATGAAGAGCAATTATTGATTCAATTGAGAAAATGTGTGGATGATGAAATGACAAATATGACTCCTGAAAAGGCGAGGAAAATGTTGGAGAATGCTAGTGTTATGATTTTTCCTGGACTTGATTTGAACTCTGCATTAGTTTTTGATAGTTTCTTAAGAGATAGTGATGTTACACACAAACTTGATAAGGAAAGAGTAACAGAGGTGTATGTAGGCTCTAAATATAATACTGATGAGGGATCATTGATGATATGGGCTTTGTATCCCCCCCATAGGAAATTAGTGGTAATTGATACAGAGAAGGCATTTGGCCATGTTATGACCCTGAAGGTTGGAGAGGCTGATCCTATGGTTACTGTAGAGATTGGGATAAATATTGCAAAATTGAATAAAGCGCAGATCCAGGCACTGATAAAAGAAAGAGAAATGTATAAGGCAAGTAATGAGAGAATGTTGAGAGAGAATGATAGATTGAAAGACTTGGTTGGTCTTTCAATAGATCTAGCCAAATGCTCACTCAAGGAGAAAGCTCTGAAGAAAAATTTCATTGGATAGGGTCAAGTGCTTATAATCAGGGAAAGTATGATGCAATTGTAGCAATTGTTAAGAGGAGGCAGGACAATTTGACATCTTGGTTAAATCAATTGTGGGGAAAGTATTCTTGTACTCTGGATGCATTGAAGGAGCATGAAAGGATGGACAAGCAGGTTATGGAGAAGTTTCATGAATTGGCCCCATGTGATGAGGCTAATAGTACTGCACTTGAAGCTGCAGATCATATTATTAGTCGCCATCAAAAATTCTATGAGGAATTGCAGGGGGATAAAAAGGGATTAATTGAAGCTGCCGAGAAAAATGTGATCACATTTTCTAATAGTAAAGGGGAGTTGAAAGATGCCACTAGATGGAAGAAAGAATGTGACACAGTGCTAAAGGAAATCATGAAGGCATCTTCTACAGAGGATATAGCATTAGAGGAAGTGAGCGAGCAAAATGTGGAAATGGTCAAGATGGAAATAATGATCTAGAATGTTGTCAAAGATGCGAATACATATAAGCACTAGGATTATTTGGACCACCTCGCTAAAACTCACTTATGGCTAACTAGAGCCTAATTATTCTCTATCTTTTGTTTTGAATTTTGTTTTTTCCTATTTCCGAAAGGATGCGTCCTTTCGTCTTCTCAATGTATAAATGTCCATTTTGAAAACAATGTGGAGTGAGAGAGAATTAGATAGAAGATAGAGAACAGACATCAATATACATTTTTTTTGGGCAAAGATGAGACTGGTTGCATATGTAAAATCATGGAGATATCAATGAAAATCTGATATGATGGTGCAATGTTTTCTAGTATCGGTTGTTTATGATATTTGTTGAAGAGTATTATTGAAGTTGTCTCCATAATGGTGTTTTCTGGTTGTTTGAATTGGTGTAAACAAGTTTATACCTAGTTCGTCAATGCACATCTGTTGCATCTGTATGGTCAATTAATTGTTTCTTTCCAGTAAAGATTAAATTCTTTGAATTGATCATAATAATTAGGGAATGTCAATTGGATTATTAAGAAGAACTCAATAATCACAATTTTGCATGTTTATACAAGCTATAAACAAAATAAAATGCTAAATAACTTGAATGTTTTCCAGAACAAATAAACTTGTTTTAGATTTATGTTGACTCCATGAACCCTATAATGCACTGGTCTTTTTGTTTTCATTCTTTAGTTTCTCACATTTTCACATCTGTTATCTGAGCATATTAGGTTTTAGTTTTGAATATTGATACACAAATTGTACCAAATCTATTTTATTTTGTCCATTTCAAATTGCCATCTTGGAAAAGTTAGGGCAATAGGAAAAGATCAAAAGTCAAATATGCTTAATTCAGTTAGGTACACCCGCCTAGGTCTAGCAGGACCTAAAAAGTAGAAGGTTTAATTGTTTCAAACCTTGTTCTATTACCCTAAAACATTGTGAAAGCTTGGCAACCTTTCATGGTTGAAACTTTCATTTTTGAGAGCTAACATGATGTGCCAGTAGAAAACTCGAGGATAAGGTATTCTAGATATCCAAATAATTTCCTTGAGATGCACAACATGAACTAATAAACTTATAATTCATATTGATTGACGAACTCAACTTTAACTGGATACCCTGTTCTTCACTCTTACTTTTGGTAATATTTTGTTCTTTACTCTTTCTATCACTATGGACAAATATTGGACTATGGACTAGATTAATGACTTAGTTTTAGATCAATGAAAATACTAGAAGACATATGCAAACAAAGAGAAACCTGTAGTAGTTTTCTAGGTTATATTATAAGCCCAAACTACTTCATCTAACTTCTCTACCTAGTCTATTTTCCTCAATGAAATAGTCTTTGTCAAAAAAATTTCCAATTCTCTATTGGTAACTTCTACTTGCCCACTTTCCTATGGATGATATTGGGTATTTATGTGTTTCATCTCATATCTTTGCATAAAACCTTTCATCATAGCAGAGACAAACCATGTTCCTTGGTCTGAAACTATCTCCCTTGGTGCACCAAATGTTTGAAGAATATGCTTGTACATAAAATTAGGTACCTTATGTTCTCTCCTACTGGTAAAGATTTTACTTTGGTCCACTTTGTGACATATTTTATGCAAACCAGAATATAATGTTTCCCTTTGGAAGGTGGATCAATAGGTCCAACAAAATTGATTCCCATTTCTCAAATGGTTCTAGACCTATCTAAGGTTGTAATGACATCTCCATTGTTGGTGTAGGTCTTCCCATGTGTTGAAACTCATCATAATTCGTAACAAAGAATGAAACATACTTTGTCATAGATGGCCAAAAGTAACCAACTCTTAAGAGCTTGTGAATAGTCCTGATTACTAAATAATGTCCTCCTTTTGGCTCATGATGGCAATCATATACAACATCATAAAAATCTATCTCATCAACACACCTACAAAGAACATGATTAGGAAATATCTTAAATAATATCCCATTTATCCATTGAAATCTATAACTTTCATGAATTAATCTCTTTTTCTACTTAGGATTGAAATGATTGGCATAGTTCCCTGTTACAAGATAATTTGCAAGATCAACAAACCATGGAGGATAAATTGATATTGAAAATTAGTGCTCATTTGGAAATGTGTCATCTACTAGCTCTTGATCACCTTTCAAAATAATTCTTGAAAGGAAATAAACAACAACATTATCTTTTTCAGGCTTATCTATTATTGTCACATCAAATTCTTGCAATAATAATAACCATCCTATAATCTGTCCACACACTATAGCCTTGTTCATCAGATATCTAATAGAAGCATGGTTTGTGTGAATGAATATTTTATAACCTATAATATAATGTATGAACTTATTGATTGCATATATCACAGTCAAAAAATATTTTTCAATTTTTGTGTAGTTTCTTTCTGGAGGATTTATATTTTTGCTAACATAGTAGATAGCATGAATTGCTTCATTTTCATCTTTTTGTCCCAAAAATACACAAATAAAAAAGTTAGAAGCATCAATATGGATATGAAATGGAACTCCCCTAATTGGTCCTTTAAAGATTGGAGAAGCGGTTAAGGCATGTTTAATTGTTTCACAGTAATTTGTCCATAAAATTTTTGCATCTTTCTTGAGAAATGTAAACAAAGGTTCAACAAGTTTACTAAACCCCTCTATGAATATTCTGTAATACCTAACCTACCCAAGAAAACTATGAACTCTAGTTTGATTTTTAGGGATCTCAATTTTTTGAATGATTTCTACTTTCTTTGGGTCATTTTTAATTACTTCTTTGGAAATGTGGTGTCCAAAACAATTCTTGATGTCATCATAAGGGAACACTTTTCATGATTGAAAGGTAACCTACGGTCCTTACATCTCTACAAAATAAATTTTAAACCTTCAAGTGCTTCTTCAAATGTTTGTGCATGGACTATGAATTCATGCATATATACTTCCATACATGAGGTAGTTAAATCTATAAAGATAGCTAAAACAACTCTTTGAAAAGTGGTTGGTGCATTGCCCAGCTTGAATGGTAGAACTGTATAAGAATATGTACCACAAGGAAATGTGAAAGTAGTCATATCTTAGACTTTAGGAGCCACTTGGATCTAATTTTACCCACTAAAACCATCCAAGAAAGAGAAATAACTACTGCTAGCAAGGTTATCAAGTACCTAATCAGTGAATGGAAAAGTAAAATGATCCTTTTTAGTGGCTTCGTTTAATTCTCTGTAATCAAAACATACACACCACATACCATTGTAACGATAAATAATGGGGAAACCCATTGGCTATCAGATATTGGATAAATAAATCCTAATTTTATCAGTTTTTTATTTCTTGCTTAAAAAGGTCTCTAAGAACAAGATTGATCCTTCTTTGACCTTTCCTTACTATCTTAACATATTCTATATAAATATGGTGAGTATAAATAGAAGGGTGAACTCCTCTCATGCCCCTGTATTCCCATGCAAATGCTTCAATGTGATTTCCTATAGTTTACTTTAATTCCTTTTCTTGTGAGGAGGATAAGGATGAATTAATGAAGAGAGGTTTATCCCATACTACCATAATTTATTTGGTTTCATTGTTAGAATCAATTGGGTCCCCTACAAGTGTATTCAAAGGACATGAATGTGAATTTTTTTCATGCAAGATTCCATGAAAGTCCCTCTTTTCAGGATTACTACCTTGTTCTTCACATTCCTCTACATGTTCCACTAAAATAATCATGACCAATTCCACAATACCATCTCCTTCAGAATCCATATCCTCATCAACCCAAGGTTGAGTATTAGAGTGAGTTGATTGTTGAGAAAGAGGATAAATTGGCAACTCTTTTTGTTTCTATCCATTCGAAATGATCATGTTCCATGATCTAAAATCTATCCATGTTTCTATTGTTTCTAACTATGGTCTACCTAAGAAAATTGGATATCTAGAATCTTTCTTTCTATATTTAGGGATGAGAAAGTCAAATAGATAATCCCATGTGTCAATGGTAACCATGATATCTTCAAGAAAACCTTCAGGTTTAGTTGTAGATTAATTTTCCAGCTGTAAAATAGTTTTTGCAGGTTGAATTCTTCTCATACGCAACATTTCATTAGCACATTGGTGATCTCAATTCATCCTACAATCAAAGTTATGATAGGACTACTAGGATCATTATATTTTTGAGGAATTAACCTTCCTAATAGTACATCAGTGACTTTGGTCCCTATTTGAATTGTAGGAGGTAATTTCTTCTTCCTACCTATTGTTTTCATACAAAGAGACTTGTCCAACTGGTTTATTTTTGGTATATATTTAATATCCTGTAACAATGGTATCTCAATGTTAATCTTTTTCAATTCACAGAGAAGTTGAGAATCTACCACATTCATATAATTCAGTTGAGAGTTGTCAGGAGCTATTTGTTCTATTTTCCAATTCTTTGGGTGGGGTGCCTAATTAACTATTTGTTCATCATCAATGTTTTTCTTTTCCTTTAAATTCCCTTTTTTCCTTTTTCTCACCCTCTTGATCTTTAGCAATTGGTATGGATGGAACATTTTGGTTTCTTAATTAAATATCGTTAGCATCAATGGCATTCAAGGTGGGTGGATTTGCATTAGGATGATTTTTTTTGGATTTGGAATAGGTTGTGCTAGCATTTGATTCTACTTTAATTTTTCATTAGTAGGATTAGAACCCTATATTAATTAAGTTGACATCCCCCAAGGATGCCTCACTCCCTAATTTTGTCATGGTTAAAATTGTGTTTGATTTTATTGCCACTATGGCTGATTCTACTACCATTGTGGCTAATTGGATTACCATTTTTATTGTCTCCATTGGTGATTCATCTATTTAGGTTGAACCTAGAATGTAGGTGGTGGCTATGTTTGGTAGGGAGGATTCCATTGATTTGCATTTGGCCAAGGGTTATGATTCCAAATAGGTCTAGGACCATACTGCCCTTGATTAGCATTATATCTAGTATTATGAGATCTCTATCCAACATTATTAAGCTCTTCCTCTACCACAGGTGGTTTCTTCAACTAATTCTTAATTCCAAGTAATAGGTTACAAGAATTTGTTGCATGTTGTTTCTTACAAATCTCACAAATGTCAACTTGATTCAATGGATGTTCTCTCAAAAGATGTTTCCCTCTACATTTGGAATAATAAATGACTAAAGGCTCAATATTATTCTTATCTCCTTGCATATTGAGATGAAGGAGTAAATAAATTTTCAAATTAGAAATTTCCTCCATTACATGAGACACATTAATAGTGAGCAATTTTTTTCTTCGAGAGCCTCTAGTCCCTACTCTAGTCCTAGAGTAGTTTCTACATATTTCAACAATATCTTCCAAAGAAAGCTTATTGATATCTCCTTTTCCCAGAAGATTCAAAGAGTCTCTAGACTCATCATCAATTCCCTTTAAGAAATTTGTCTTACTAATCTCATTATCCAACCCATTACCACATCTCTTATGCACAAATTGAAACCTATCAGCATAATCCTCTAGATTTCATCTTCCATTTTCCTCATTTAGAATAATTCCTCTTTTGTATCTCTTACTCAACAATAATATTGGTATTTATCTAACAAATTAGTTTCCATTTCATGCCAAGTTGAGATCATACCTGCACCTAAACCCACAAACCATCGTAAGGCTAACTCCTTTAAGGTGGAGGGAAATATATTCAACTTCTAGTTATCAACTATATAATCATAGGTTTGGCACAAAACCTTAAAATCAAAGAGAAATTGGTCAAGGTTCTCAAAAGTATTTCCTCTAAATGTGGATAAAACTGAGGGTGGAATATTCTTCATAGGAGGCTCATCAAGTTCTCTATTTAGATTAATAGGATAAGGAAACATCCTATTTGGTGGGGGATCATTTCCTCGTTGGTCACCCATTTCTTCATCTTGAAATTTTCTCATTATCTTCTTGATTTTCATTTTGATGTTGCAATTTTTTTTGTTCTTGATCAAAATCAATATTTAATGGAAGAAACCTTCCTAGATGGTCTCTAGATCATCTCATCCACAAACTAAACTATGTTACTTATCAACACTAAGGCTTAAAATCAACAACCAAATCTTTAATATTCCCCAACAATAGTGAAAAAAATGATGGGAAGGTTATTGGTGTCACTACTTTCATCATTTAATCTCTCAATTATCGAACTAGGTGTGTCTTAGAGCTATATGCTATAAGGATGACTCTATAAATTGGGGGGTTTTGCATTGTTAAAAGTGACTTTTATTTTTATCAGTTTCCTTTATGAGCCTTTAAGAGCTCTCAAAAGTGGAACACAAAAACTAATTTCTAAAGGCTAACTCTATCTTATCGACTGACTAATGCTTATCTATACCCATTTCGATCCTAATGACTTAGTTCAGACTATACCTTAGTTGACTATAATTGATTCATGGAAAGATCTAGGAAATAACTTAAATTAACTCTAAGTCTAAAATGAAGAATTAAATTTTTCTTGAAAAAGGAAGTCTATTTATGCTTGCAGATAATGAACATTAATCTAGAAAATAGTGAATCTATTTACGGTTGAAGGAAATTAAACATTAACCTAGAAAGAAACAATACTAATTTCCATGAACAAATTCTAATTAAGCCTTTGTTTTATCCTTACATCAATCATTTTTATTACTCTCATTACAACTACATGCATTTGAAAATAAGTACTTAATCTAATTTCTATGAACAATAATTGAATCTAAAGTAAGTAAATGAATATTTATCTTCAATAAAAAATATTAACTAATTTGAATTACAATAAACCAATCTAAGTGAATACAAGTATTGAAAATTGATCAACAAAAAATAAAATGCTTAAAATCAAACCAATATAAGTCAAACATAATTTAACTGAATCAAATAACATAGCACAAGGTCACCTCATTTGGTTGAGCGAGCCCTGCTCTTCCTCTAGTGGGACCTCTAACACCAAGATTCATATGAACTTCTTATTTGCATTCCAATTGGCGAAAATAGGTGAGTAGAACAAAAGTGCATAGTACCAAAAATTACAATATTCATAAAAATATTAACTAACTTCAAACTAAACCTAAGGACAAATATTTATAAGAATATCTCTTATTTTGAATTCAAATTCATGGCTCTAACCGCCAAATTATAGAGTGCCAAACTAAGCTAAAGCATAACTAGAAATATCTAAGAGAATCACAGTTGGAGCAGTAGTTCCATATCAGTAAAGGGAGCCAATTCAAAATCATAGCAAATTGGTATCCATCTGGATCTTTTAGGAGCATAGTTAATGCCATGTTGTTAAACAAAAAGTTTAATAGATCCAATTCAAACAGTAAGAATTTAAGTACCTGCACAAAATCCTCAAGAATATATTGCAAATATGATAACAAATATTTTTGACTACATAATCATTCCATCATTAACATCACTAAAAGAAAAACAATATAATACAAAATATAATTTCTAATATATATTATAATTATTTAAGTATGAGATTAAAAAAGAAAACATTTAAACATATATTGTACTTCCACAATAGTTAATTAATAGTATAATTGAGATCATAAAAGGATTAATTAAAGTGTCATTTCTAGGCACTCATTAGAGTGAGGCCCCCTTTTTCCAAAATCCTCAACACTCTGTGCTACTTTCTCAAAATATCACATGAGAGTGGCTCTACCTTATTGCATTCACCACCCATATTGATGATGTGTTTGTTCCACTGAAAGATCTAGAGTCTTCTCTCTTTAAAATTAGAGAAAATAGAAATAGGCTCGAAATTTCCCATAAAAGATGGGATGCAATGGGTACTTAATATACACCCATCCCTTCTCTCCTCATAATATGTGCTTGGAATCATTTAACCCTAAGGCCAATTCTTTAATGGTTATTGAATTTTACCCCTCATATATCTTAGTAGTCATTAATTTGAAGCCCTCATTGGAAATTATTTTTACCGATGAGTTACCCTTCCTATATATGTGATTTTGGAAATATGTGTTGTCATTGATATCAATAGGTCTTTGTTGTTGCATTGATGCCAATATATGGAAATGTGTTGACTGGTTGCATTATGTTATGGTTAGTAGTACCACTGATTTCAACCTCTAGTGTTTCTTTCATGAGCATATTTTTTTCAGATGTTCAACCTCGTGTATGGTTGATAAGTTTTTGCATATGTTGAGATGATGTTTTTTGTGCTTCGTTTCCAAGTGATTTTGAGAAAATTTGAGTAAAATAAGAAACACTATGGTAAAGAGTGTTTAGTGTGGCAGAGTAGTGTTAAGTTTTTTCTCCTCATTTCTTCATATTTGAATATTTACTTGTGTGGTTTGGATATGTTGATCAGAGGTGTTATATCCAAAGTTTCAGGTTCTAGATTATTCGACAAAAGAAGTTATTTTTATAAGTGTGTGAATTGTGATGCATTTTTGTTTGGGAGAAATGGTTTCTCTAAATTTATTTGCATTATGGTTTTTGGTTTTTTGGATCTAGAAGTGTTCTTATATGGGTCATATCTATATTCATTCTAATTTTTTCGAGTTTTAGTGCTCCACAAGGTTGGATTCATCACCTACAATATGTGGAAGTTTAACTAGTTGTACATAGTGAGTATGTTCTTTAGATATATGATGTTGTGAGGGATTTGTTAGATTTCAGGGAATCGATGTAATATTCTATATTATTCTTAAGTGTTGTCTTTGGTCTATGAGTCATCTTTGGATTTTAAGAACTGCATACTTAATTATTTAATGGTGTTAACATAGGTTCGATCAACCTTGGGTGTTTACACTAATTTTGGATATGATTTGGTGTTTATGGAAGTGTGGTGTGGTGTGTATATTTGGATTTAATTCTAATTTAAGGTGTGATGTTGTCTTCCTTAATTACTCTCCATCATGGGAATGTTCTGGTGCTGAAATAATTTGAATTTGCATGTTTGAGGTGCATAGCCGACCTTGTAGATTGTTTCTTGGGAAATATGGTTCATCTCAGAAGAAGCATCTAAGATCAAAAGTGCCTTCTGTAGATTGATTTCATCAAATTTCCTCAAATACATGAACTACTATCCCACAAGGTAGAATCAAACATAGTTCATTTCCCACATTTACCCTTAGAGAAAAATGAATTCTTACTAAACCAGTTCCAAACAACACCATTAAACAGATTCAGTCATGTAGAACCATTAAACATAAAAGATGGAATAGAAAACATGGACACACAAATTTATGTGGCGAGAACCCTTTTGGGTAAAAAAATCCACACTCCAAAAGCCTAGATCTCCATTTTATAATTTGAAAACCGAGTATAGTTACAAATATAATTTAGACTCTAATCCTTTATAGATTTACATCTTGTTCCATCTAGAGAGAATTGAAAAACATAACCCTACTTCAATCTCACCTCTCACTAACAATGCAGAACATTCAATTTTTTATAACATCCATTCTCAACCAACATGAAATGTTTTGGTTCAACTTCCGCAAATAAATAGTTACAACAATCAACGACCAATAATTACTCTCCAACCTAGTAGTTCAACTTCTCCCTCATATACCACTTATCATGGTCAGGGTCCACCAAGACACACATACACCACTTGTATAATTCTAGAGAATCTAGATGGGAATATACAATATTCACAACAAGTCACCCAAAAAATACTTAAATATTCAATTGCCAACATGACATCATGATATCACTGCTATCCACCTCAACATCCATCGAGTCCCACCTAAGTACTCTTCATAAGTTACCAAGAAAACCATCAGTAAACATAACAAATTGAAACTAGTTGGGTCCATTGCGACACATGTTTGAAGCCTACACACCCCATGAGAGTCACTCCAGACCCACCACAAGAGATGTGGGGCTAGTGGGCACCGTTGATTTGACATCGTTGATCAAGGTGACAGGTGAAAAATTCTCAGTCAATTCCACTCGCTTCATAAGAGTCTGTCATTCCTCACCACAAAGGAGCATGGAATAAATGAGAACCATTGAATTAACATAACTAAAAAGATCAATCAACAATATCAACAATTATTTTTGGTCCTCACTACCTCTATGACATCCAAGTCACTATTGAAAACCCAAATCTTGTACAATGTCACTATATCGCTAGAAAACTGAACTTCAAAACCTCTATCAGAGATTATGAATTTTTAAAAAATAATGACTCGCTAACAACAAAGTAATCACTATGTTGCTCAAAATCCAAACTTCAAAACCTCTCTTGGGTTATAAATTTCTTAAAACCCGCAACATGCTAATAACAAAGAGAGCCTCAAAGTCACTAATTCAGGAGGTTATGAAACTTTAGAACCCAACGACTTAAGTTAGGAAAACTTGAAATCCAATGAATTAACTAACACACCATTTCCCATCAACATGATTTAAACCAGACTAGTAAAATTTTCCTGGTGATATTCAACTATTTGTTTGACAATGCAAAGGCCAGAACACTAGTATGTTTGAGGCACCATTTCTCAACATTCTCCCACTTTTCAAAGAATGTACTACCTGCCAATCAAAGAATGAATCCTCTATATCACCTAGGACACCTAAAACAACATTTATAATGTCCACCATCTCAGGCTACAATTCCAACCATCCTCTAAAGAAAAGAAACAAGCCATGGAATAGATTCACTAGTGTAATCCAAGATACCAACATTAGAACTAATTGACGGTAAAGGCGTCAACACACTACCACCACTACATTATGCTCACATGATATACATAAGTAATATCAAATTCAAAGATCCAAAATAGAACACATCCATGAATCCATCCTCAAAAAAATAAGATAGAACATCAGCTAGAAAAACAACTAGAACATTGACTACTCTCATCCAACTGATTAACCCATGTGACTAGAAATAACACACACAACAAATTCTACTACATCCAATCACACATACCTCCAAGGTATCCACATCAATAGACTCATGTCACTCCATAACCAACCCATCAACAAAAAATACAAGTTCCATGTGTCAACTAGTTGAAGAAGAAAAAACACATCCAGGAACTCCCACTACATGGGTAATTTCAAACCTGACAAGATCAAGGCATACCAAGTCTACTAATAGCATAATATAGAGAGTGTAAACATGTAGTTTCAAGGGATAATCCATAATGATATGCACTACCTATAATTAAATAACTTGTTAGAACAAATCTCATAAAAAGTCTTCATAGCTCTCCCATGTTCTCCACACCCAACAAAAGAAAGAGAGTAATAACCTCCATGTCATCACCCAAGAACATGAGTATAAAAATGACCACAAGCTAGTGATGAATATAGATTCGACCAAATCTAAAACCAATGTAATGTGAAAAAAAACATCCAAGAAGATAACCAAGACCAAAGAGAGCACCTTTCCACACCATGTACTTGTATAAAAATCCTCTTGCATACACCTCTTAAATGCCAATTTGTGTCAAGTATGATCTCCTTCACAATGTCAAGAGAAAATCCTTAACAACATCCAACTATTCAATCACCAAGATCAAACATAAAACATATATCTTATTAGATAAACATGGATGTAAGACTCTCATAGAATATCACAACTATTTCATTTCCCATTTTAGGAAAAACACCCAATGCATCCCCTAAACTCAACATCAATGAATGTACTCACAATTCATAATGAAATAACCATGCTATCATTCAAAATGAATCCTTTACAATCATTTGATATCAATTCAAGATCCATATCCATGAAAGAAAGAATAAAGATACTTGCTAATCTAATCCTCAAGTGAGTATCCAAATCCAAACATCATTAATCAACTCATTCCATGAGAATTAAAGCATGAAGACATCTAAAAGCAATAATGGGAAATACCTTTCAAATGATAAAATTTCAAGTAGACCAAGAGTGGGGAATGAGAATTCTCCTCTAGGGTAACCAAGTCAAAATGACTTCTCTAAGATAAATTTCCCCATTGGTCTCTATTGAACTCAAGTCCAACTAAGGTGTAGGCTCCCCAAATTTTTTGCTAAAATCTTAATCAAGAATAATCATCAACATCACTTATTTCCTCACAAGAGAAATATATAATCACCTTGTTCTCCATGTATCAATGGGAATCTATAAATGATCATCTCATGTTAAAATCCAAATGCATCACTGCACCATCATGAATTTCTCAAGTATATGACCAATACACCAAACACACAAAGAACTACTAGACCATTGTCAAAAGCTCCAATTATCTAAATCAATAACTTATCATGACATCATCATCTACACATACCCCTTAGGAGAAACCACACTCCAATTGAACATTACAAATTTCTCAAGAGAAATACCTCATGCCAAAACTCTGATGCACAAGCAAGCGTATAACATGACATGAAACAACTCTAAACCAACACCACGTGTCAAGAACCACCAACACCTTAGCCAAAGACTCCAAATTTCCTCCATGGTTTCAAGCTATTACACATCCTCAAATAGTGTCCATGCAAATATGAAAGAACCCTTCTACAACAACATGATCTAAGAGATCCTCCTAGTAAAATCTACAACACTAAAGAAGATCATTCACCACCAAGTGATAAATCCATAGTCATAGCTAAAAAATTCCACTGAACCATGAAAAATGAGCTCTTCAAGAATCATGACCAAAACCAAATGCTAATCTAAAAACCCTTCAGGTCCACAAAACAACATTTCCATCTAACAACAATACCAAGTGACACCAAGATCTCCAAACCAAGCATAGATTCTAATCACTATCAAAAGATTACATAAAATAGTGTATCCAAGCTATCCATGACATCATGATACACATGATATAGGTCCTCATAACCAACTATTCAGGTAATCAACACCATTCATCCTCTCATCTCAAAGAAACCACACCAATGCACATGTGACCATAGACAAGGCCAACTAGCAAGTCTGCACCAACTCTAAATCAACCTCATGGATATAGATAGTCCACTTCTGAGTTGTTCCACAACAAAAATGTAGGTAAAGGCATCCCACAACACCAACCCATAGATTCATTAAAAAAAACATGCAAAAATAAGATCTCCAAGAGAATAACCATGTAGACAACATGATTCAAACACCATATCAAGTTCAGATTTGATTTTCCAATCATGTCCACACTGAGCACCATAGTCAAGGAAACCACTAAGCATCACCACAAAAACATTGGGTGACTAATTATGTACCAAAATTCCCATGTAGAGATGGAATCACATCTCCTTACACCATGCAAAAAACATGAATGTAGAACTACAACCATCTCATCCAACACCACCCCTAACAAGCCAAGGTCTAGAAAATAGTTTAACAATAGCTCCACAAAACTACAAGTTTTCTTGACCATGTAAAACCTACAAAACCATTGTATTTCAGAACACCCATGCACACCCATATCCATTTCACATATGAAACACCATAATGGTTAAACCAAAAATTGGATTATCAGGATTATGCATAACCATAGATTCTTTAAACATGAATCTATAAAACCCTCAAATCCAAAGAACATGAATCTGAGTGATGCAAGCACAATACATTTTTGAAAATACATATAATTTTAGGAACTCTAGGCCCATATCAAGCCAACTCAAAAACCACCAACATGCACATGCATCCAAGAGAGAGACGAGATATTTCAAAAGGTTCTAGACCATCCAATGATCAACTTCATAGCCTACATGCAACCAAGATACTAGAAAAACTATGCCTTCCAATACAAAAAAAAACAACCAACATAATCACATTAATCCATGATTGAACAACAACCCAAAATTCTCCATATCACTAGGGAGCCTCTCATAGACACATCCAATATGAAATCTTGCTACAACACAACCATAGAGATAATAATATTCCACCCCATGCATGAGGGTTATACTACTACCAACTCATGTGATTCAAGTCACATCTATTCAATATGACCAACTCAAGTTTTTTCATCTTCCCCATCCTTCATAATACATGTCGTCTCTTCAAACTCAAAAAAAAAAGAGAAAGAATTTCTATTCACCAAAGGATCAATCCATCAGTTCATTCCTTCAGATTTCCTCAAGCCTGTCATACTAAAAAATATTCACAGAAGGAATACCTAGAACCAAAAAAACCAAAAATTCATACATGCATCAACATGCAATCACATGAAAGCCACATGCGAGTCCATGCAAGTACATGCAACTCACAAAATTACACATGCAAGAAAAAATAAACTACCAAAAGAAGGCTATGATACCACTTGTTGGGAAATATGGACCATCTCAAAAGAAGCATCCAAGATCATTAGTGCCTTTGATAGCTTTTATTTATCGAATTTCCTCAAAGACATGAAATACTATGCCATAAGGCAGAACCAGACATAGTTCATTTCCCACATTGACCCTTAGATAAAAATGAATTCTTATTAAACTAGTTCCAGACAACACCATTAAGCAGATTCAATCACACATAACCATTAAGTGTGAAAGATGGAATATAAAAAATGGACATAGATTTATGTGGGGAATCCCTTTTGAGTAAAATACCCCACATTCCAAAAGCCTAAATCTCCATTGGATTATTCAACAATAGAAATTAGTTACAAATATAGTTCAAGCTCTAAGCCTTTATAGAGTTTACATCTTATTCCATCTAGAGAGAATCCAACAACATAACCCTACTTCAATCTCACCTCTCACTAACATTACAAAACATTCAACATTTTATTACATTCATTATCAACTAACAAGTAATAGTTCAGTTCAAGTTCCATAGACAAATGGCTACAAAAGTCAACAACCGATAACTACTCACCAACTTGGTATTTTGAATTCTCCTTCATATACCACTTGTTGTGGTCAGGGTCCACCAAGACACGTGTACACCGCTTGTGTAATTATGAAGAATCTAGATGGGAATCTACAACATTCACAAAAAGTCTCCTAGAAAAGACTTAAATATTTAACTGCCAACATGATGTCATGATATCACCACTATCCACCTCAGCATCCATCAGGTCCTACCTAAGTACTCTTCATAAGTAACCAAGACAACCATTGTACCACATAACAACTTGGCACTAGTCGAGTTCACCATGACATGTTTTTGAAGCCCACATAGCCCATAGGAGTCACTCGAGACCTAACACAAGAGGTGCGGAGCTAGCGGGCATAATCTATTTGACATTGTTGATCAAGTTGACAGGTGTCAAACGCTTAGTCAATTTCGCTCCATTCATAAGAGTTTTTCAGTCCTCACCACAAAGGTGCATGGAATAAATGACCACCATTGGATTAATATAGCTGCAATGGTCGATCAAAAATATCAACACTTCATCATGGTCCCCACTGACTCCATGAAATACAAGTCACCATTGAAAATCCAAAGCCCATACAATACCACTATGCCACTAGAAAAATAAACTTCAGAACCTCTATTTGAGTTTATAAATTTCTCAAAACCTGCTACTCACCGACAACAAAGGAATTGCTATGTTGATCAAAAACCAAACTTCAAAATTTCTCTCTGAGGTTATGAATTTCTCAAAACCTATGACATGTTGATAACAAAGAGAACCTCAAAGTCACTAATTCAGGAGGTTATGAAACTTCATAACCCCGCGACTTAAGTTAGGAAAACTTGAAATCCAATGACTTAACTAACAAACCATTTCCTACCAACATGATTTTGATCAGACTAGTAGCTTTTTCTTAGTGATATTCAATTGTATGCTCTACAATGTAGATGTTTAAACACCAATATGTTTGAGGGACCATTTCTCAACATTTTTTTGAAGGTTGAGGATGATATATATGTGTTGAGTTGATGAAGGATTATAATGTGAACTGAAAAAGTGCAAAGTGTAGTGTGAGATTTAATGACTAAGATTACTAGAAGTAATGAGTAGAAGGTGTTTGAATTCTATAAAGAGTGAGAATGTTATAGTAAAGTAGTGGTAGAACATTTTTTTTCTCTGAGATGGATTTCTCATTATAAAAATATTTTATCTTCTTCTTTCTAATTTGGTAGTGAGCCTATTGTATTTGGTGTTGCAATTAATTTATATTATGAGCTAATCCTCACTGTGGTTTTCCCTTCTTTGGTTTTCAAAGTAATTATGGTGTTCTCATGTGTTTGGATGTGTTTTCACTATTGTTTCTCATGTTTATATTCTGCTAATGCATGATAAGGGTTTAATGGTTGTTAAGGCTATAAAAACTAATGTAGATCTAAATTTTATTGATGGTTTCAATGTGTTAATGTAAAATTGATTCACTCTCCTTCTTAGTTGTCTTATGAATTCAAAATGTGAGATATTATTACATATTTAAATGTGTGTATCATGGCAAGGGAATCATGGATGTATACTTCAATAATCCAACTAGGTTTTCTTTAATTTTTTAGGTATCTAATGATGTTAAGAGAGTCCTCATTAATCTATAACTTTCAAAAGACTTTATCAACTTTGAATTTAATCATATTAAAGGATAATTCAGAGTCAGCTTGGTGATTGGTTTGGGTTCCCAATGGGAGTGCCACCACTAATAAAATCCTACCATTTTCATCTCTCAACACCCCCCAAAACCAATAGGACTAGGATTCCCCTTAGTCATCCCATCAAAATTAATGCTAATCCAACCTATAGGTGGTCTTCTCCACTCAACATTTTCTCTAGGATTCTTTGAAGATTTGAGAGAGATGGAAATATTAGACATCATGTTCCATTTGATAGTATCCATAAAATCATATAATTTTAAGTTTATCTTTTGTCCATCTAATGATCTATCCAAAAATGTGACTTTAAAATTATCTTTGATAACCCTTAAAATTTTAAAGAATTTTTTTTTTCCTTATGATTCACATCTTTAAAAATATTGTCATTCCACTCTTTCTAGAGACCTTACACTATGTGTGGATCCATCAAAGACCAAATTAAAAGAAAGGAAGGATTAGACAAAGGATAAACCCATTGATCAATAAAATTCTTACAAAAATTTGGAAACAACTAGTCAAGATTCCAAAGTGAAAGGAACCTTCCCCAAACAAGCCTCAAAAACTTGCAACCAAGGAAAATGTGGAAATTATTTACAACATCAAATTCATAAAGGCCATGTCTATTAGGGAGGGAAAACCCTCTTTTGATTTTTTTTTCCAAATTCAAAACTTTATTTTGTACAAGAAGCCAAAAAATAAGTTGATCTTGGGGGTTAGAAATTTGTTCCACAACCCACACCAAAAGGGAACTAGGTTAGGTTTACCTGATAGCCTTCCAAAAGTTGAAGCCACCGAAAATGGACCATTAGAACACAAAAACCAAATAAATATGTCAGATTTATGCTAAGAAGGAATACAAATCTAAGAGAGGAAAGTCTGAAGGTCAACAAGAGAAGGGTCTAGACTTTGAAGATCTTTCCATTTACCATCATGAATATAATTAGCCACGTAGCAAGAAAAGTGTCTTAATCATGAATCTCTAAAGGGAGAGCCCACTACTAGTCCAAGAGAGGCCCATTATCACACCAAAATTTCTCCTAGAATAGAATCTAACTACCATCACCAAGAAGCAATATTGTGCCATCCTTAATAATGTGATGGAAACATGACATAGAGCAAGTATCCTAGAGAGTGCATCCTCCATAATATTCTTTTTTCATTGGAATATTCCATATCAAAATCATATTCTTAAAGCTTACCCATTTCTACTACCTATCGTTCATTTTTTTTTGGCTTAGGAATAATTTTAGGCTTTTGTGATTTTATTTAACCACAAATCTTCCACACACTATGTATTTCTAAAAATTTTCCAAGGCATCAATTATGGTGAGAATATCTTTTTCATATGTGGAATATCCTCTTTCATTTTTCCTCAACTTCCTACTTTCAAATGCTATGGGGTGTCCCTTCTAAGAAAGAAAATCTCCAATCCCTTCACCAGAAACATCACATTCTACAACAAAGGGAAGTGAGAAATCAAGAATTCAGAGAAATGGAAAAGAACTCATTACCTCTTTTAGTTTCTAAAAGGTCCCTTGTGCTTCCTCTATCCATTCAAATTATCTTTCTTTAATTAGATTGGTGAGAGGTTCCACAGACTGAGAAAATCATCTGAAAAACCTCTAGTAATAAATACATTGTTTAAATAACACTCTTAGCTAAGACAAGTTTTAAAGAGGTGGCCAATCTAAAATTACTTGGATATTTTACTAATCAACTTGAACTCCTTTAGCGATTATGATATGTCCCAATTACAATATCTCTATTGACCCAAACTCACATTTGGACATCTTTGCAAAGAGATACTATTGTTATAAAATCCCCAATATTATATCCAAATGATTCAAATGTTCTGTTGGGTCTCAAATATGTAGGTTTGAACCATGAGAGGTCACCAAGCTCTCACAACACTTTTGGCCAATGTACAAGGCCAATCGATGCAATTGAACCTTCTTCTCTTTAGGTTCTACTAGACCAAGGTGGGTGTACCTAATGAATGATGTAGATTTGAATCTGTTTCTTGGTTGAACAATCTATCCACGATGGCAAATGGAAGTGAATAGATGAGAACCACTACAACTAATCCTACTCCAATAGAAATGAAAGGTTTTGAAAAGATTGTTTGATATGAAATTTATCTCTAGGTTGAGGTAGATCAGTGCCTTCTATCCACATGGGCAACAAAGTCAAAAATAGAAAATGATATGTGTTTTCCTTCTCTGGTTTAATTCTAGTTGTTAGGCATTCTAAAAATTCTATGGCTGGCATAGAACTTCATTAAATCTATGACTTGCATAAATAAGGCTGAAATTTTTTCTTACCGAATTCTACTTACAAAATCTAAAAGAAATCCAAATTCATTGTGAGTAACTTGAAGGAATTTAATTCTGACTTGCAAACACCAGCAAATAAAAATCACACAAAGTGGGAAAATGCAGCTTGATAAATCACACATATTCTTGATACATTGAATTAAATGATCAGAGGAATTCAAGTTGGAGACAACTAGATAAGAAATATAAATTATTATAACACAAAAACCGAACACAGTAAATGTTTCACCAATTCAAAAATAATTCATCCATTGCTCTGCTTCAAAAAAGGTCTGTCATTATTTACATTCCCAGTTCCATTTTCTAGAGAAATCTAACTACTGCTCCTACCTCTACCCCCTTGCAACCTATTTGTTTGAAAATATTTATGCATTACAGTCCAAGGGTCATGACCCTTCATTTGTAGTTACAATTTCTTCACATTCCATTGATAGAAGTTAAAACATTCAATTACATTGCCTTATCAAAAAATTAAATGTTTTAAGCTATAGATGAGCCTTTAATTTTCACTTTATATGCCTTTGATTTTATCTCTCCACCTTTTCCCTCTCTATACATTTTATGTCTCCATGGCCACCTCTTATTTTACCATTTTGACTCTGATTGGTCCCACCACTGTCTATCGTGTTACTACACCATTCATTTTGTTCACCTACTCTATAGTAATGATTAGCATTAACCGTTAGCTCTGCCTTTACCACTTTACCATGGTCTATGTCTTCGATGTCGATGGTAGCCCAGTCTAATGATCAAAGATTTATCTCCATGTCCACCGCCACCACCGCCACCTATGCTTTTACCGCACGTGGTATAGTGATAAGCATACTTTGATTGCCTACCTCACTGATTCACTGCTTTGTTGCTATCTAGTCACCACGTGCTCTACCGCAGTCTATGGTTTAACCACGCGTGGTGGCACGGTAAGCACTTTATACCTTCTCCCTAGTCACCACCATTGTACACTGCCTACTAATTGCTTGCCTTCGACTGTTACCACCACCACTTACTCACTGCCCACTGCAATACCACAGTCTATGTTTAGACCATGTGCGGTGGCACGATAAGCGCTTTGTGTCTGCTTGCTAACTACTACCGCCATACTGCAGGCCCATTGTGGGAGGCTGCGATAAAGTGGTAAACACATAGAGAATGAAAAATAAGGGAGCGGTAAGGGTATAAGGTGCATATGAATGGAAAAAATATTTTTTAAAGTAAAAGGTAGCAAATGAATGGGTTTTAAAAGGGAAAAGAACTCAAAATTTTAATGGAAATTTTGGGTTCTAATAGTGGCTCCTATTGGGGATGAGTGTTTGTTCAATCACTGCAAGAATCCAAAATTTTGTGGTAGAGAAAACCAAGTAAATGATATGAAAAATGATGGTAATGGCAACTGGAGGGAATGAACAAGGGCAAAAATGGAAAATGGAGCAAAATGGAGAAATGGAAAATCCTAAACTATTGTGCATGGAAGAGTTTATTTAAAGAGGAATTGCTAAGAATTGTCCATACACTAGAAATCCTTAATCCTTTGTACCTGCTATGGTTCAAATATCAAACCACAAGAGATGGCCCTAGGCCACCCAAAAATAAAACCTACACTTTCCTTGGTCATAGACCTTATTTTTAATAGAGCTCATTAGGTTTTTTATGAAACTATCCATCCCACCTACCTTGTTACATACACTGCCATTGAAAACCTTCAGGAAAACACTATACTCAACTTTATTTATATTCATTTCATCACTTTGCATTTCATCATTCTTATTATCATAGGAAAAATATTTATCACCC
Source organism: Sequoiadendron giganteum (assembly GCA_007115665.2). Taxonomy (NCBI): domain Eukaryota; kingdom Viridiplantae; phylum Streptophyta; class Pinopsida; order Cupressales; family Cupressaceae; genus Sequoiadendron; species Sequoiadendron giganteum. The sequence goes on along the minus strand of CM021100.1, from coordinate 874,385,475 downwards.
TCAGTATACAAATACTTAACAAAAATTCATTTGCATTCTCATTATCACATGTTGCTGAATGATCCAACAACTGCACTGGGACCTGAAAATCTGAATACTCCTTATGGAAATCAATAATTTCTATCTCACCAGCATCTTTTGAAATAATCAAATCACTTTCAATTTCTTGCCTATCACCAGTTTGCATTGACACACATATTTGATCCACACAGTCTTCCTTACAATTACTTGAATCAATAAATGTTGGACACTCATCATCAATAACATGCAAACCAGTATCTTTCTCTTGCAATAAAAAATCATTCAAGTCACATACCTCTTCTTGGACACAAATAAATTCATGAACAACTTCAAAAATTTCATCATTGTGAGAGATGGACATGGAACCATTTGAATCATTACACACAATACCTTCACTGTCAAAGCATATATAGGATGGAACCAAAGTTTGGAATCATCTTTATGTGCATACTTTTGGTATTCAAGAGTTAACAAATCTGAAGCTTGCTCACTTTCGAGTGAACATGTTTCATCCAAATCTTCTACCATGTATCCAAATTCCCGATCTCCATAGAAACTGCAACAATCACCCTGTTGTAGATCAACATCCACAAGTTCTTCTTCATAATTTAAATCATAATCAGTTATGCAGGAAAAACTCTTCATATCTTCACTATTGGAAGGCATGATATCTTCTTCTATTTCAGCTTCTGAAACATTGCTGATGCACTCCCTAGATGACGTGTCCCCACCAATATCATTAATGCTGCAATCATCTTCCAAATCTGAAAAATTATCATTAGAAATCCTAGTGACACATTTATCCTCCATTGGCTGCATTATTTGATCATTCATGATATCACTATTACATTCATTGTTGACAATGTCCATATACCTTGTCTCAAGCATGGAATCAAGAAATTTATTTACTGCATCCAAGGCATGTTGTTTTGATGACTCTGACCAATAAACTGATTTAGGCTCCCATGCTCTTGCAAATTGTGTAACAAATGTGGGTCTTGTAGGCCTATGCTGAGGAGGTAATTTCATATAGATGTCTACCATTCTACTATATAGATATTTTTAATCCTCTCCTTCATATTTCCTTATGTCCAAAAATGTATCTAAGGGGGAAATTCCGCATTCTAATTCTATAGCGGAGTCTTTGCTTTGAGTATGTATATCATCATATTCTTCTTGATTATGTAAATACTTATCATCTTTTTCCTCATACTGGCTCAAGAATATTTCTTTCAAATCCTCCCATGAAGATATACTTTGCAAAAATTTTAAACCATTCCCTTGCACTATCCCTCATAGACCTTGAAAAACATTTCATAATGACATCCTCTGGATAAATTTGAAAGTTGACAATGACATTCCAGAATCATTCCATATGCTCATAAGTTGATTCATTCCATTCTCCATGAAATTTAGGGATATGCATTAGTAGTTCTGTCACATCGCAGGGGTAAGGATTTGGGTATCCTTGGACATTACTAAAGTTAAATGATTTATCAATAATTGAGACAAAATTTGGAGGGCCATATGGGTTTTGGTAGATCATTGATCTTTTTTTAGGAAATGGAAGATGAATATTCATTTGATGTAATGGTTGTGGTGCATAAGTGTTCTGCTGTGAAGAGAACACATTACCTTCATTGTTGAAGTTCTTAGTTGTATCATGTGGTGCCTATGGTATCCAAGATCTCCTGGTATATGTGTCTTCACTCTTACCGTATGATGGCCTATTTGGTGATGTATTTGGAACATATTTGACACCCAACTGCAATAGTCGTTGTTCCACTTGTTTTTTTGTTCCTAGTATAACCTTTGTTGTTCCAATTCTTCAAACTCTTTCATATATCGGTGCCTTCTTTCTTTTTCTATCATCTTGAAAAAATGTTACTGCTTCACAACATCCATGCATTATATATCAAATTAAAATAGAGATGCCACCTACTTTTCAAAATTAGGAAAATGAAATGGATTGCTTTGGTTTTCCCCAATGGAATCTCCAAAAAAATGTGACGCTTTGTTGACTCTACAAATGGAAAGGCTGAAAAATCTTCTTGAGTAATTACCCAGTAGAGTTGCCAAACTGTTGGGTCTCAAAAAAGTAGGTTTGAACAACGAGAGGTTGTCAAGCTCTCACAATGCTTTTGGCCAATGTACAAGGCCAATCGATGCAATTTAACCTATAACTTTAGAATAAATCTATGATAAGATCTACAACTAGAATGAACAATTGTTAATCCCAATCTAAATCAAAACTAATCTAAAATCTAACAATAAAGAACGAATATGAAAACATGATAAAAACTAAATAAACTGAACTGATCTCACTGAATATGCATTCATTCCTTCGAATTATCTCCATTGCTCTTCTCCATTTTTCATTTTTAGTATTTTTGCCCTCAGATTTATATTTTTGAATGCAATTATAGCTTTGTCAAGTGTCTAAGCAAAATATCGAAGAATAGTCTCTCTTCTCAAAAACGAATGATTTCGGGAGGAGTAATAATGATTATTACAGGCCATTTTATAGATTTTGTGTTTTCAAATGATTAGCTTAGATTGAAAGAGAGATCGATGGATGAGATTGATGAATGATATGTGATGTGAGTTTTGTCTTAGATAGAACGTGAGTTAGAACATGAGTTAGAAAAGACTGAAAATAGAACAAGATCTTAATCTTTAGTTAAGAATCTTCGAAAATAGAAGAAATAGACTTTGAATGTCAAAGACAAAGTCAAAACCCAAAGATGAGGAATTTGAATAAATAAGTAAATTAATTAATTAAATAAAATATATTTAGTTAATAAATGCATACATGCATATGAGTTAGAACTAGTAAACTAACTAGTTCTGATAGAGAGTCCTCTTGTAGAGATAAATTGGTGTTGAATTTAGACATAACTAAAGAACTAAAAATAGATCTAAAGTCAGAAGGTAAGTGGATGATTAGATATCTGATTGACAGAGGAATGAGACATAAATAATTAAATATCAATTAAATGTTAATTTAATACAACATTCAAAAATAAAAGATTTAATTAAATAAATAAAGATAATTTATTTAATTTGACTTTCGAAAAGGGTGGAATTGAATAATTAAATAATAAATATTTAATTGTAGTTGAAAAGGGAGTTAAATGAATAATTAAATAAAGATATTTAATTATAGTTCAAAAGTATGATAAAGGGGGTAATTAAATAATAAATTATTTAATTGATAGAGGATTTAATAAGTTAGTGACATAATTAAATAAATATGATTTATTTAACTAATCAAGTTGAATAAAGATTAATAATGAATTAATGAATTAATTAAAAAGGGATATTTAATTAATAGAGGAAATATGTTTTTATAAAAGATAATTAAATAATTGACATTATTTAATCATGACCATGGACTATAGAAAATTATGTTGAATATGTACCTGTAGGCCTAGACCAATTTTAGGTATCTATAGTTTGCCCCTCTTTGATACAATGTTGGTACAATGTTGTGTCAAAGAAAATATGCCCCGGTCATGCCCCAGCATGAAACAGGTTAGGGTATGCCCCAGTGAAAGGGAGAATGATGAGGAGGTAGTGGTATGCCCCCTTGAGAGGATAGGCAGGTTTGAAGAACATGAGTGTGCTCTCGAAATGGATAGATAATGGTGGCGAAGATGCAAAAAAGAAGAAATGTTAGCATGGATGATTACAGAATGTTAGTAAGAAACAATTAAGTTTGATTGATTGAGAAAAATACATAATATTTGATATATTGCCAAATACGCTATACTTGCTTGTTATCATCATTGGGCGGGACATGACATAGATGGATAGTACACACTATGATATGAGATAGACCATACTGTACAAAGTTATCCACCTTTGAAAAACAGAAAATCATAGACAACGAGTGTCTTTACTCAGACTAAGGACAAGATGTCCCAATCATTTGGTCAAGACAAACCATAAACAACAGACAAATAAAAGATGGTCATGAGACGTCATTGCTCCTCTAAATCCTTGAGGAAACTAGTAACATGACTTGAAAACCAATGTTAAAAGATAGTTGACAGACAGTAGCGAAAGAAAAAGAATCCTGAGACGTCATTGCTTCTCTAAATCCTTCAAGGGACATCCTTGAGAAAGCTAGTAATAGGATCTTGCACAAATCAATAAAAAGATAAGACAAAATAAGATATAAAGTCATAAAGCCAAATAAATGTATTTGCCAAAACTTGATCTTGTGGGATTGTTTGATTATTTGATGTTTGACATTGTGTATTGTGAAAGCTGACACATACCATAAGACGTTGAGTCTGGTTTCAACTTGGTGACTTCTGTATAAGGCATGACAAAGCCTGGTTTCATAAAGAAACGTGTCATATAAGACTTGGAGTCTGATGACATTGAGGTGACAAGCCACTTGAGACTATGACAATTTGATGACGTATGTTGACAAGAAAGACATATCTTGTGTAAGACATAGATTGATCGCTTTGATAATGTGTTTGATATTGACTTGATGACTATTGAGACATTTTACCTTGTTAATGCATGACTTGCTTTGATTCCTTGACTGATAAACTATGTGTGTGTGTGTAGATAGTGTATGACATGATATGATGCCATAAACTATGATATGCAACTTGTGTGATAGTGATTGTGAATGAACCCTATTGGAATGACCTAGTGTGGTTTTAGGAGCTCATCAATTGATTAGCCTTGCGTACATTGTACATGCAGAGAGCTCATAGTTTGACATGACTAATGACTTTGAATATACAAAGAGTCATGATTTAAATGTGTGTGATACATGACAAACCTAGACTGACAGACCTAATGCCTTGGGGGCACATCGATTAATGGCCTTGCCTACGTCCCAGTCATAGAGGCAATGTAGTTCGACTATGTCTACGACTGACCTAACATGACCGACTTGACGTGATTGACTTGACATGACTGATTTGATAGGATTGACTAGACATGAGTGACTTGACATGATTTGACTTGACACTGTTTTTGGGATTTTCTAACAATTTTTCTAATTTTTTATGTTTTCCAATGTTTTTGGGATTTTCAGGACATTTTTTATGGTGTGACATTATGCAGAAAGTGTTAGGGCACAGAACAAGGATTTTCCCCTAGTCGGGAATATGATTTGGAAGATGGATTGGGTTATGTGACATAATGGACTTTTAGATGTCAATCATTCCAAATGATGGATAGGACAACCATTTATTATGAGTGATGGTGAAAAATTCTGATTAGAATGATGGTAGATGAAAGAGTGAGCATGACTACACATGGCGCATGTTTTCTAGGTTTTCACCATGGTACTTATCCATAAAGCCACCGAAGCGGTTTTCACTAGTGGATAGATTTATTTCTCTTTACTTTTTTGATTTTCTCAAAAAAAATTTGGTGTTACAAAGACGTCTGTTTGCCAGGTTTTCATCAAGGTAACCATTTTTTTGTATTTTCCAAATTTAAGACATGGATTCTCAGAGAATCAAGCGTAGAACCTCTTTAGATGTAGACTATTGATAGGGGAAAAAAGCGGTTCTCCTTCAGGAGTAGAGAATTGGTACACTAGTGAACCAAAGGCTTCTGTGACAATATACGGCCCCAACTAGTTAGGTTCAAACTTTCTTGGTTTCTTGCGTTCAACTTGGTTCTTAGGATTCTCCATTAATACCAGGTCACCAATGTCAAAATGTCTATTGAGAACCTTCCTGTTGTAACTATGACGAAGACGATTTTGATATGCTTGTAAATGATCTAATGCTTTCTGTCTTCATTCATCCAACAATTCTAGCTCTTGTAACGTAGAGACATGGTATTCTTCATCGTTAATATGACCCTTCAAGGATACCCATAGAGAAGGTATTTCAACCTCAATAGGTAGGATAGCTTCAGAGCCAAATACGAGGGAATATGGAGTGGTGCCGGTGGGAGTACAGATGCTTGTGCGATAAGCCCATAAGGCAGGATTAAGCTATAGGTGCCAGTCATGACCAGCATCATTGGCAATCTTCTTAAGGATTCTAACAATAGTCTTATAAGATGCCTCCGCTTGGCCATTACCTTGTGGGTAGTACAGGGTGGAGAAATGGTGTTCGATGTGGAATTCTTCACATAAATGGCATACTTCTTGGTTCTTGAATGGGCAGCCATTATCTGTGATTATGGATTGAGGTACACCATACCAAAAAATGATATAGTTTAGGATAAACTTAGATATTTTTTTACCGGTTATGTATGTCATGGGGATGGCTTCAATCCATTTGGTGAAGTATTCAGTGGTGGTGATGATGAATTTGTGGCCATTAGATGATCAAGGGTGTATCTTACCTATGAGGTCAAGTCCCCATTGGGCAAAGGGACATGGTGAAGTAATTGGATGAAGCTCCTGCACTGGTGCTCTTATCAAGTCTCCATGTATTTGACATTGTCTACACTTCTTTACAAAGACATATGAGTCTTTCTCCATAGTAGGCCAATAGTAACCTAGTCTCATAATCTTATGGGCTAGAGTAGGACCACTCGAATGAGATCCACATATACCCTTGTGTACTGCTCACAAAGTTGTTTGTGCTTCCTCTACATCAAGACATATCATTAGGGCATTATCTAAGGTATGTCTATACAAGGATTCTCCAATGATGGTGTACTTAGCTGACTTTCGCATGAAGGTTCGACGTTGGTTATTGGACAAATCTTGAGGTAAGGTTTGGTCGGTGAGGTAATTGAATATGTATTTATACCAAGGAGACATAGGACAAACAATGGTACACACTTTCACAGTATCAGGGACATCATAAGCAGGTATAAAAAGTTGTTCAACCAAAAACTCGAACTTAGGCACATTACTTGGAATATCCAACAAGGAACCCATGGTTGCCATTGCATCTGCAGCTCCATTTTGGATACGTGGTATTTGTTGAAAAGTTATGTCATTGAAATACTATTTGAAACTATCGGCCATTCTCTTGTAAGGTGCAAGTTTTTCATCTTTAGTCTTGTAATCATCATTCACCTATTGGATTACCAATTGAGAGTCGCCAAAGAGATGTAGGCTCTTAACGTTCCATTGCGCTGCCATTTTTAAACCTGTCACTAAGGCTTCGTATTCTGCTATATTGTTGGTACAAGGGAATGCAATCTTGAATGATTTAGGAATGGTATCACCTTGAGGTGTGACAAATAAGATACCAGCCCCTGAACCATGATTTGTATGTGATCCATCAAAGTACAGTTTCCATTTAGTTTTAATGTCAATGTTGAAGAGATATTCATCTAGAAAATATGCCAATAAGGGATGGTCTGCCTTTATAGGTGCATAAGCTAGTTGATCTACAATGAATTATCCTTTTATTGCCTTCCTTTTGACATACTGAATGTCATACTAGCTAAGTATCATAACCCATTTAGCCAATCGGCCTGTTAACATTGCCTTACTTAGGAGGTACTTAAGTGGATCAATTTTTGCAATCAACATGGTTTGTCGATTGAGCATATAGTGCCAAAGTTTTTGGGTAGCAAAGAATACCACAAGATAGGCACATTCTATGTTGTTGTAATTCAATTCATATCCCACCAAGGTACGATTGATATAATAGACCGATTTTTCATGACCTTGATCATCGTGTTGTGCGAGAAGAGCCCCTAATGTCGACTGAGTTGCTGAGATGTAAAGCATGAATGGTTTTCCCTTTGTAGGTGGCATTAGGACTGGTGGAGTAAGCAAATAGTCCTTGATTTGTTGGTAGGCCTCTTGACATTTAGGTGTCCACACAAATGGCACTCCTTGAGTAGATGCTGAAATGGATGTATTTATCTGCTAGTTGTACTATGAAATGCCTAATGGACTGTAATCTCCCCTATAGGGTTTTGAGTTGACCAATGCTAGTTGGAGGAGGCATTTCTATGATAGCTCTTACCTTCTCTAGATCTACTTCAATGCCTCCACGAGAGATGATATACCCTAACAGTTTCCCTGATTTGACTCCAAAGACACACTTCTTCGGATTTAGCCTAACATTGTAATTTTCTAGCCTCTAGAATATCTTGTCTAACACCTTCAAATGATCTTCCCTTGTTTTTGACTTGGCTATTATATCATCTACATAGTCTTCCATGAATGTATGTACAAAATCATGAAAAATTGTAGTCATTGCTCGTTGGTAAGTGGCTCCTGCATTCTTAAGGCCAAACGACATAACATTCCAACAATATGTGCCCCATGGACACGTGAAAGTTGTCTTATGTTGATCCTTAGGTGCTATCTTTATCTAGTTGTATCCAGAGAAACCATCCATGAGGGATAGCATTTCATATCCTACAATAAGGTCTACTATCATGTCAATATTTGGCAAAGGGAAGTCATCTTTAGGACATGCCTTGTTGATGTCTCTAAAGTCAGTGCAAATATGAATGCCCCTAGTTGGATTAGTCACTGGTACAAGATTCGATATCCAATCTGCATAGTCTATTGTCCTTATGAATCCTACATCCAAAAGTTTCTTAAGTTCTACCTTGACCAGTAGAGCAATTTGTGGATGCATCTTCCTCAACTTTTGTTTGATTGGTTTGATACCTAGCTGTAGTGGCAAATGATGTATTATTAGGTCTGGATCCAACCCAGGCATGTCAGCATACGACCATGCGAAGTTTACTTGTCTCTTTTTGAAGAAGTCCTTGAATTCATGTTGTTCTGTTTCCGTTAAAGAAGCTGCAAAATATACTATTTGAGGATTCTCTTTTGTACCTATGTTGACTACCATAGCTTCTTCCACTAGCATGGGTGACTTTTGTTATGCAACGGGGAGAATATTTAAACCTCTATCTTTGGGTGCCTCAGAGAGGTTTTTTCCCTAGGATACGTCCTTTATTTTGACTTTTTATTCGTCCAAAGGCGCCTTTTGGTTTTCACCTAGGGACTCATCATTTTTATTTTCATTCTCATTTTTGCGACTAGAGGTTTAAATAGACTCCCCGAAATATCCTTTATCATCCAAGTCTATGGTAAAACCTACCTTATGATCCCCTCTAGGTATGCCTTCTCTAAGTCCCATGAACTCAGCAATTGCTTTGTCATTCTCGAATGTATCTATGATAGGTGTACCTTGTTGATCCCAGTCAATAAGTTTGGGATATACAAGGGGCATGTCATCATCGGAGTTTGTAAGGGTAGCTGCTGACAAGGTGAATATGGAATTGTTGACATGGTTGCAGAAGTTTTGGACTAACTCCTCCTTATTCTTCCTCCTAGGGGTAGGTATATTCTGTTGTGGGATAATGGTGAGGGAAGATTCGTTAGAAGATGGCTTGTCAGGTGCCCAAGATGCATGTTCAAGGGTTTCCCAATAATAGTTCTCTTGCCATTCTACTTTGGACAAGTGTTTCTTAGGATGAGGACTAGACTGTTCTGGTACAGGTTTCACATTGAGGTCCAACTCTCCAAATAAGGCATCTATGTTCATAGTACTAGTAGATGAGAGGGACTCCCATTCACCATCGCTTGAGTAAGGGGATTCATCATAGACTAGAGGTTTGTCATAAACTGGAGGTTTATCGTAAACTAGGGGTTTTTCATAAACTGGAGGAAGTGGTTCATGAGATGTCTCGATGTCTGGGTAATCATTCACTTCCTCTTGAAATGATGACGAAGTACCAAGAAACCAAATTCTAAGTGGTTGACACCCTAGCCCTAGATATTTTGGTCATGGGTAGACAGTAATCGGTTTCGTCCTTCCATTTTGATATAGTTCTAACCCACTATGCCCATCATAGCATTCCTTTTGCATTATCTTAAATCCTTTTCCATATTGGGCCTTGGCTATTCGAATAGACGGGGAGGGGTATTCATGTTCTTCTTGATACAACTAGGAATCACCTTGATCCACAATTTCTTCAGTTAACTCTCCCCATTTTTTGCAATGTCATTGTAGGGGGAACATGAAATATGACCAATGATTGTCTTCTATCTGCCATGGGTAGGCCATATGCCTTAGGTGGAATCAGTTCAGTAACACAGTATGATGCCTTTATATTATATTCACCATAGCCCTTGTCTTGGATCTCGAGTTTTGGAGTGGATGATGGTGGTTTTAATGAAGTAGACTTAGTGAGATGTGATGGGTCAACGTATTGGGATAGAGTGGATGATGAAGCCTATTGATTAATAGACACTTGTCATTGTGGAAGATCCCTTAGGCTTGTACAATACTAGAAAGGATCTGGATCACCATCAATGGTGATCTCTATGCCATTATAGGGGAACTTGAGACATTGGTGGTATGTTGAAAGTACAACTTTCATTGTATGTATCCAAGGTCTACCTAACAACAATTTGTATGGAAGGGTGAGATTCAAGACTTGGAAGTTGGTGTTCATGATTGCTGGGCCAATTCAGATAGGGAGTGTGACAAATCCTTTGGACAATCTTTCCTCATCATCATAAGCCTTGGTGACTATACTCTTAGAGGTATCTACATAGTCTTCTAAGAATCCTAATGCCTTAACCAATTTAAGGGTACACAGGTTCAAACCTACTCCTCCATCTACCAAGACTCATCGAGCTTTGTTTTGATGGACTAAGACTTCAAGATGTAAGGGGTCATTATGATTTATCTTTTCAGATGAGTAATTCTATTGGGAAAATGTGGCATGATGTGATTTGGTCAAATATCCCACCATCTCTTTGAAACGATTGACATCTAAAAGTTTGTAGGAACAATTGTGTTCTATAGAGCTTTGTCAAGAATGGATCGATGTTGAGGTTATAAGGTCAATAATTCCAAGATAGATATTTGTGCGGTGGTTTTACTCAATTGATCGACAAGGTTGTACTTGAACTTGGAATTTTGCGTAGATGGCTCAGAAGAAGGACTAGGAATAGTAATCTTAGTTCTATGTGTGTTTACATTACATTCTGGATGCTTCTTAATGGTGAAATTATTGACATTCTCATTTGTGGCTCAGATGTGGTTTATGATCGTTCCTTTACCATAGTCATACTTGGTACTGTTATAGTTGGCCGATGGATTATTCTGGGGTCCTGAGCTGGAGGCTTTTCCTTTTGTGTGGTCATGTAACGGGTCTGTGAAGACCTTATGATCACTGTTCTTAGTGTTTTTCTGCCCACCAACCTCTATGGTTCCATTTTCAACAAAGTCTTGTATGATGTTCTTTAATTGCGACATTGTTGGAGGTTGCTCCCTTTCGTTCAATGATAGTCACAGAAAGCATTATTGACCCACCATGAAGGTTTGAACTATCCAGGATCATACTTTCTTGGTTCTAAAGATTTGATAAGATTATGTTTGACCAATTCTTTGAAAACCACCTCGATTGGTTGCCCTAAAGGTGTAAATTATTGTGTGGGAAATATCCTTTGTTGTGGTCTTTGTTGTGGTGAATTCTGGACATAGTTAGCCATTTGATCAGGATTGTTCATCATGTTTGTTTGTTGGTTGTATCCTCTAAGTGTGATAATCGGTCCAATATGTATGTGTTTAGCATCAACTATAGCGTCATTCATGACATTCTTGTTCCTAGACCAGAACTTATTTCTATCATTCGACACATTTGGATGTTGGACAATTGGGCTCTTGCCTAGTACTTTGATTTTGCCTTTGTCAATAAGGCCCTTTTCAAGGAAGATCCCCTTTTGTACCAAGTCAATGAATGAAGTGCAACAGTGTACCCATAAGTCACCTCTCAGTTTGGGGTTGATATTTTCGAGGAAGATAGTGACCTTTTGTTTTTCAGGTATTTCGACAGGACAACGGCTAGCTGAAATTCTCCATCTCTAGAAGAAAATGATGAACGTCTCGCCATCTTCTTGTTTCATGTGGCACAAGGTTGCTATGGTTAGTTCGTTGTCTATGTTAAAGGAAAAATGTTTGACAAACTTTTCAGCCAATTCCACCTAGGATTCTATACCGTATGGAAATTTGGAAAACCATTCCAATGCTATCCATATGAGGGTTCGTGGAGATAGGCGCATCAAGTAAGTGGGGTCATACGATATGTCGATGCATGCCATTGAGAATTATCTAATATTTTCTAAAGGATTCTTCCTCCAATTATAATTAGGCAAATTTGGTATAATATATCCATGGGGGAAAGGTGTCATATAGAGTGCTTTGTCGAATGGACATGGACATAGGTCTTGTGCTGATATAGTTGGGCGAGGGAATATATCTTGTCAAAATATTCTGATTTGGGATAGGGATATTCCCTGTTTGAATGGTTTGATTTGGTATATGAATGCTTCCTATCTAAATTGTCTGATTTGGAATAGGAATGCTTCTTGTCTAGATTGTCTGACTTGGTATAGGTATATTTCCACCAACCTTGGTTCTCTTACTACTCGTGTTGGTGCCAAAGGGGTTGGAGGAAGTTGCTCCCATAGTGAATTGTAAACCTTGTGTTATGTTAAAAGGGGTTGTGTTTACAATTGATGATGTTTGTGTTGATAGACTTGTTGGTATCATTGCGGTTATTTGGGGAATAGAGATAGTAGATGTCGCAGTTTGTGTTGGTTGAGTTGACTGTGTTGCCAAAGAATGGACATCAAATCCTAGAGGTAGTGTGGCACCTTCTACTAGAAATTTTGCTAAGTAGCATTGTGGATTGTTTAGCAAACACTCATCCATGAAGGATGCAAACTCGGGATCCTGAACTGCTGCATCTATGTCTTCTATGTAAATTTTCCCATGTGTGTCTCTAGTTACATGTTTTTCAAGTAAAGGCTTGTGTGCACGTTTGCTTCCTGACGGTTGGTTTTCGAACGGATTGATGAATTCATTGGGGTCTGTCATTGCTTTGTATTTATGTTTGGACCCTGTTTTGACCATGAAAAAGTTTGTTCGAAATGGGTAATGCAGACTATGTCTAAAAACTGATATGACCTATGTCTATGTTTTTGGATTTTTTTTTTTTTTTGACAATAAGGATGTTGCTAAATATCTAAAATGGCATATGACATGATGGCCTATATGCCAAATTCTAAGTGGACTAATGATGATAAATGATTCTAAGACGGGTATAACCTACCACCTATGGAATAAATGCATGCAAAAATTTGTTTTTGACCAAGGAACCTAATTGTATGATAAGGACAGTATGACAAGGTGAATTTTCTAAACAGACTGTTGAGTTGAAAAGATTCACTAAATGGGACCAATGTGACTAGGTTCAATGACTGTGAAAAATTGGAACATGAACGTTTCCAAAGACAAGGAAAGTTATCTATTATGTGAAATGCAATTTCCCTAGGGAGTACCTCTATGCATGCAACTTATGATGACTATGGCTAAGATGTTTACTGTGACTAAGACATATATGAAACATAATGATGGTAGCTAAGATGTATATGACACCTAATGATGGTAAACTAAGACATATATGACACCTAATGATGCAAGGTCTTTGAGAAAAATTAAATAGTTTCTAATCCAAGGTTGATCCTATGAACCTAAAGCAAATAATGTTTCGGACTCAGCTCATGATTTTTTATGTTTTCTGTTGACAGGCAAATGCGGTTCACCAAATAATTGTGGTTTTTCCTCTGATAGATGCAGTTTTCCTAATAGTTGTAGTTTTTCCTCTAATAAATGCAATTTCCTAAGACACATGTGGTTTAAAAACTGATAGATGCAGTTTACCAAGACACATGTGGTTCAAAGAGTGACAGATGAGATTTACCAAGACACATGTGGTTCAAAAACTGACAGATGCGATTTGCATGCACACATGTGACTCATAAGATGACAGTTGTGACTTGTGATATATAGACTATGAAAAGTGAATTTTTTGACAGACACATGTGGCGTTTCCCCTAACAGATGCAACTCGCTATGACACATGCAGTGATTTAACTGACAAATGTGACTTAGTTTTCTAATAGTTGAATTTTTCCTGAAAGGTGTTGACTGACTTTGTTTGTTTGATATAGTTATTGATGAATACAACAAAGAGCAAACACAACAATCAATATATTTCAGTTTTTGTGATGAAAGGACTATTAAGACTCAAAAACTAATTACAACCTAGGCTTTTTGGACATTACTTGCTGAATTCTTACTTGGATTTCTCTTGCTATGCACATTCAAGGCAGATGACTAGTAGCTTAACCCCACTGGCTCCCCTCCATGACACTCACTTATATGGGTCAGCCAAGCTACTGTACCCATGAAACTCCCATGGCATAAATGTCACCTCAACACAAGAACCATAAATTTGTAAGATGGCTTCACAGGTTATGCACCTGTTGCGCCAGCAAATAAATAGGATTTTGGTAACTCTACAACAAGGTGTTTAATAAGGGCATTCCATTCATGGGACACTATCCAACATCGGCAAGAGTCCATTTCTGTCCATCTTGTCAGAATAGTGCGCGTGATTCTTGGGCTTTCCCCAAGAATCCATTTTTATATACTGGCTGGAAGTCGATTGGCTTTAACGTGCTACCAGTCTCAGTCATCTTGGGGTGAGTACTTTTTCCCACCAAGACATGCCCAAGTTCTAGAGTCAACAATTGTTTCTCTTACACCAAGGATCGCATGACTGTGCAAGGGGAGAGGATACTTTGGTGTACTGAATCGTAAGAGTTTATAGATATGTACAAAGCACCAAACAAAGAATACAGTGGTTCTTTTTAATCCAAACGACAATTTTCTATCTATCAATTAGAAAATTCATTTTAAGCTCCACGATAATTGTCTACCCACCAAAGAAAAATTGCTAAATAAATAAACACATAGGCATTAGGTCCTACATGCAAATTTATCAATAGTTTATGGTCTTCAGCTTTCATCCTGCAAAAAATTGTCTTAGGTTTTTAAATGTCTTCAAAAATTCGTCCTGCAAACACTATGTTATTCCCCCTTAACACAATTGAAATCAACCATTAGCGAAAATCCAAACAACTTCAAAAGTGAAAATGAAAATATGGATGCACGAAAATCAATGAAAAATGAAAAAAAGTTTTACCAAGCAGATGCAGCTTATTGAGCCACAAATGCGGTTCGGCTGTTGATAGGTGGATGTGGCTCGCAAAATTGTTGATAGGCGGATGCGGTTTGTGACTTCAAAGATGCGGTCCATGATGATGGACGCGTCGCTATTTTTGACAGATGCGGCTCGCAGATACATATGCATAGTTTCCCTTAACAAATGCGGTGCACTGTACGAAAAATCTGCAAAAACCATAAAATAGCAAACGAAAAAACAAAAAAAAGATGCACAAATTTTGAAGCATGTTCACGTCAGGTTCACCAAATGTAACTTTAGAATAAATCTGTGATAAGATCTGCAACTAGAATGAACAATTGTTAATCCTAATCTAAATCAAAACTAATCTAAAATCTAACAATAAAGAATGAATATGAAAACATGATAAAAACTAAATAAACTAAATTGATCTCACTGAATATGCATTCATTCCTTCGAATTATCTCCATTGCTCTTCTCCATTTTTCCTTTTTAGTATTTTTGCCCTCAGATTTCTATGTTTGAATGCAAGTATAGCTTTGTCGAGTGTCTAAGAAAAATATCGAAGAATAGTCTCTCTTGCCAAAAATGAATGATTTCAGGAGGAGGAATAATGATTATGATAGACCATTTTATAGATTTTGTGTTTTCAAATGATCGGCTTAGATTGAAAGAGAGATCGACAGATGAGATTGATGAATGCCATGCAATGTGAGTTAGAACATGAGTCAGAAAAGACTGAAAAATAGAACAAGATCTTAATCTTCAATTAAGAATCTTCAAAAATAGAAGAAATAGACTTTGAATGTCAAAGACAAAGTCAGAACCTAAAGATGAGGAATTCGAATGCATAAGTAAATTAAATAATTAAATAAAAGATATTTAATTAATAAATGCATACATAATTATGAGTTAGAACTAGTTAACTAACTAGTTGTGACAGAGAGTCCTCTCGTAGAGATAAATTGGTGTTGAATTCAGAGATAACTAAAGAACTAAAAATAAATCTCAAGTCAGAAGGTAAGTGGACGATTAGATAACTGATTGATAAAGGAATGGGACATCAATAATTAAATATAAATTAAATGTTAATTTAATTCAACATTCGAAAATAAAATATTTAATTAAATAAATAAAGATAATTTATTTAATTTGACTTTCGAAAAGGGTGGAATTGAATAATTAAATAAATTAAATAATAAATATTTAATTGTAGTTGAAAAGGGAGTTAAATGAATAATTAAATAAAGATATTTAATTATAGTTCAAAAGTATGATAAAGGGGGTAATTAAATAATAAATTATTTAATTGATAGAGGATTTAATAAGTTAGCGACATAATTAAATAAATATGATTTATTTAATTAATCAAGTTGAATAAAGATTAATAATGAATTAATGAATTAATTAAAAAGGTATATTTAATTAATAGAGGAAATATTTTTTTAGAAAAGGTAATTAAATAATTGACATTATTTAATCATGACCATGGACTATAGAAAATTATGTCGAATATGTACCCGTATACCTAGACCAATTTTAGGTATCTACATAACCTTCTTCTCTTTAGGTTTTGCTAGACTAAGGTGGGTGTACCTAATGAATGATGCATATTTGAATGTATTTCCTGGTTGATCAATCTATCCAAAATGGCAAATGGAAGTGAATAGATCAAAACCACTACAACTAATCCTACTCGTACAACACAAATGAAAGGTTTTGAAAAGATTTTTTGATATGAAATTTATCTTCGGGTTGAGGCAGATCAGTACCTTCTATCCACATGGGCAACAAAGTCGAAAATAGAAACTTATATGTGTTTTCATTCTCTGGTTTAATTCTAGTTGTTAGGCATTCTTAAAATTCTATGGCTCGCACAAAACTTCATTAAATCTATGACTTGCGTAAATAAGGCTGGAATTTTTTCTTACCAAATTCTACTTCAAAAATCCAAAATAAATCCAAAGTCACTGTGAATTACTTAAGGAATTTAATTCTGACTTAAGACACCAGCAAATAAAAATCACACAAAATGGGAAAATGCACCTTGATAAATCACACATATGCTTGATACATTGAATTAAATGATCAGAGGACTTCAAGTTGGAGACAACTAGATAAGAATTATAAATGATTATAACACAACAACTAAACATAGTAAAGGTTTCCCTGATTCAAAAATAATTCATCCATTTCTCTGTTTCAAAAAAGGTTTGTCATTATTTACATTCCCAGTTCCATTTTCTGGAAAAATCTAATTACTACTCCTACCTCTACCCCCTTGCAACTGATTTGTTTGAAAATATTTATGCATTACAGTCCAAGGGTCATGACCCTTCATTTGCAGTTACAATTGCTTCACATTCCATTGACAGAAGTTAAAACATTTAATTACATTGCCTTATCAGAAAATTAAATGTTTTAAGCTATAGACGAGCCTTTAATTTTTACTTTATATGCCTTTGATTTTATCTCGCCACCTTTTCCTGCTCCATACATTTTATGTCTCCGTGACCACCTCTTATTTTATCATTTTGACTCTGACTAGTCCCACCACTGTCTACCGTGTTACATCGCCATTTTTTTTGTTCACCCATGGTATAGCGACGATTAGCATGAACCGTTTTCTCTACCTTTGTTGCTTTACAATGATCTATGTCTTCATTGTCGACGGTACTGTGGTCTAACCATCATGAATTTCTCTCCCCTTATCAGTCTACCACCACGGTTATCTCCATGTCCACCACCACCACCGTGGCCTATTCTTTCACTACGTGTGGTGTAGCCGTGAGCATACTTTGACCGCCCACCTCACTGCTTCACTCCTTTGCTTCTATCTAACTACCCACCTCTCTACCACAGTCTGTGGTTTAACCACGTGCGGTGGCGTAGTAAACTCTTTCTTCCTACTCCTCAACCACCACCATTGTACACTGCCTACTAACTACTTACCTTCGACTGCTACCTCCTCCACTTTCTCATCGCCCACCGCAATACCATGGTCTATGTTTAGACCACATGCAATGGAATGATAAGCGCTTTATGTCTACCTGCTAACCGCTACCGCCATACCATAGGCCCATTGTGGGAGGCCGCAGTAAAGCGATAAACACACAGAGAATGAAAAATAAGCGAGTGGTAAGGGTATATGGTGCATATGAATTGAAAAAATATATTTTAAAGGAAAAGGTAGCAAATGAATGGGTTTTAAAAGGGCAAAGAACTCAGAACTTTAATGGAAATTTTATGTTCTAACATGTTCTTACCATGTTTTTATATAGATCAAAATATCATCAAAGAAAACCAATACAAACTTCCTCAAGTGATTACAAAAACCATGATTCATGCATGATTGGAAAGTTTTCAAAGCATTAGTGAGACCAAAGGGCATAACCATGAACTCAAATTACCCATAGTGACATCAAAAAGAAATATTATGTATATATTCTTCCCTCATGTAGATCTGGTGGTATTTGGACCTCAAATATATCTTTGAGAAGTATACTGCTCTATGTAACTATAAATCAACTCATCTATACATAATATGGGGCACCGGTTCTTAATGGCTTTCATGTTCAATTCTTAGTAGTCTATGCACATTTGTAAGGTGCCATCCTTCTTCTTTACCAACACCACATAAGATGTAAAAGGGACTAGATCTTGGTATAACGTATCCCATATCTAATAGCACATTTTTTCTTTGTCTATATCCTCCTTACACATCTTTAGATGATAGTAAGGAGTGGTCATAAGTGGTTTTGATCTTGATTCTAGTTCTATGATATGATGGAAACCTTTATTTGGTGGCAATTTGGGATGAATATCATTGAATACCAAACTATGGTTATCCAAAATATTTTGTACATCAATATGAACTTGACCCTTGTATTTTTAAGTATTTTGAAGTTAGAAAGCAACTAGTAGTTCAAGCAACCTAGTTCTTCCTGAAAATCCTTTTCATTCTCTTGGTTGATACTACTTGCGAACCTTATTAGCCATTCCCTTTATAACCACATCCTTCCCATTGGATTTGAACTTGAGTTCCATCATTTCATAGTTTTTGGTATACTCACATAATGAATGTAGCCACTACACACCCAAAATTACATCAATTTTACCCAAACCAATAACACAAAATTCATCACAAACCTTTATGATCTCCAAATGTTATTTCCAACTTTTAGACTTTCTCCTTGCAGGGTAAGATATACCCATCTATCACAGTTATAGTAAATCCTTCAAAGTTATGCACTATATAGAGATGCTCATATAACACCATTATCTTTCTCCTTATCTTCCTCCTTCACATGGTTATCTTTTGGATCATGAAACTCTTCAAACACATCTAATTTTAATTCTTTGTCAAAAAGGGCTTCTATATAGTGAACTTCCTCTTACCTATACTTTTGTGTCTTGAAATCTAAGGCTATCTACAAGAGTAAAATTTGTCTCCCTCTAGAGATCATTATTAGTCTCTTGATTTTATTTATCTGCCAAATTAGGAATTATATTTTTGGGTACTAATGTTGGAGCATATAGTGTTATTTTCTTTAAATCACCCTTATGATGCTAGATACTAGGTTTAGATGGGTGAGAGAAAAAATTCTTTAGAATTTATGGCTTAAGGGTTAGAGCCCTTTTAATAGCCTCTTATAAAAATATTGGTGAAAAAGATTTAACAAAATCCCTACGAGGTTCAATTATCCATGTAATGAAAAGGTGTACAATCCTCTTTTCTTATAGTTCTATAACCATCACTACCACTTTCTAAAACTTCATTATGTAGTCATCTATTGAGTGATGTTGTTTGATCATGCAAAACTTATTGAAATATTATTCCCCATCCTTTAACTCAAATCTTCCAAGAATCCTCTTTTTGAATTCATCAAATCTATGTGCTTGATCATGGCCTTGAGTGGTATGACCATGAAACCACCATCAATAGGATTTCGCTTCGAGATATAAAGAGGAAAATTTATCTGTATCTTTCTCTATCAGAGGGTTGAGAAATTAATAAGTTTCCATCTTTTGAAACCATAATCTAGTTGAGATCTTATTAATCCCATCAAAATAAGATGCTACAAGCTTTTCCAACTTATGCTTCATATCTCTACTTTTGTATAATCCCTTCTTATGTGAATTAATCTTCCTTTCAAATTGTATGTAGTCTACATAAGACATATTTGATTTGATTTATTTTGATAAATATTGGTACTTTCCATGCCATCTATGAATAGTTTATAGATTGAAGGCACTAGTGTTCATAGGTTCACTCCTCTCTTGTTCAATTTCTAGCAAGAATATGTTCCTTAGGGTTCTTGATTGAGTTTTATTCACTACATCAATACTAATCCTATTTCTTTATGAGGTCTCACCGTTCTAACCATTGTGATTTTAATTTCCACTCGAAATCTTTTTTGCCAAAACTTTCAATACATCTCTTGTCTCCACTAGGGTTTCAAGTATATCCCTTAGCCCTCTTGTAAAATCATGAATTTCTATAATTGTTTCCTCACAAATTTATGTTGGAAACTGGAATATTTTCATTTATTTCAATATTAACATAAACATAACTTACTCACATTACTTTTATAGATCAATAGTTGCTTCAGCAATAATGGTTCAAGCTATACTTATTTGGTACTGGAATTTTGGCAATCCTACTTTTTGATTCATATTCTACCACAAAGAAAGAGATCTCTAAAAAAATTTGTATATAGATTCATGATTATGATAATCATCTTACCTAGAAGTTTTATAATGCCATGCAAACACATTTTGAAGATATGAGTAATAGTGTTTTGTTCTAAGGATTATAGCACATTTATGTATAGTGCATTTATGTGGGAAATTCCACATTTTCTCATGATTAATTGTTTCATAGTGTGAGGTTTAAGATAAGTTATTTGATGTCATCTAAAGGAGAATTCAATGTTTTAACAAGTTTTGGGATTACAAATTTGGAAAATTTCATATACATTTGAAGTCTTTGATGTTTTAGGTCTAACTCTAGTTGATCTAATTATGAATTTGTGTTATGAAGATTAATTATGTGTTGTGGATGCTAAAAGGATCTATCTTAGGTCTATGTCAATTGATATTATATATTACACTCTTATGTTGGGTGTAAAGATGAATATGTTTTGAGGATAAAGAAGACCTAGTTAGTTTTGATTTGAAATAGGGCTACTTTAACTAGGCCAGCCTAATTAGTGTATGAAAATGTATATGGTATATATATGAAATACATTTTTTATAAAGGAGGAGAAAATATAGATGCGTGATTGAGAAAAATGATGAATTGGTGAAATTCAAAGAGATCATGTACAAATTGTTAAATGGTACGAATGTACGAAAATGTATGTGTGTGCAGATAGAATTATTGTGTACAAAGAAGTGTTATGTATTCAGTGATGAACTCCAACACACAAAAGGTGCATTCTATCTCAGTTCTCATCTTGGTAGTGTTGTCATACTCTATTTTGTAAATTTCTTCAGGCAGTGACCCTTCAAGGATAATGAGTCCTGGTAGTGAGCCTTTGTAATATTCTATATTTGGATATATTATATTGTGATTTAACCCTCACTCTGGATTTTCCCTTTTTGTTTTTTCCACGTAAAATTTTTGGTGTTCATGTGTTTTGTTATCTTGTATTGATTCCATGCTTTCAATTATTATTACAATTAGATTTATGTTATTACTTGGATGGATATTATGTAAATGGCTTAATGGAATACCGTTTCACCCCCCTCTTAGTATTTTGGGTGTTCAACACTTTCCTCATCTTTGGATATTTTTGAATTTTTTTCTTGATCCCATTTCTTCATTTCTCTCCTCCATTACCTAATATCCATTTCACTCAACATCAATCATTAAGAAAACCATACAAGATGGTACAATCATGCTCTAATACCATTGTTCCTAACATAAAATCTTAACATAAATATTTATTTGTAGATTGAATTCAATGAAAAACAACATATGAACACAAGGATCGCTTTGATTTAATGATAAAATCCAAAATTTCATCCAGATATATGATATATAAAATATAACTCAATAATAATGCTATAAAATGATATGCAATGCTACCATAGTTCAACAATAGGATTATTATCTTCCATAACAATTCCTTGGAGATCAGATGAAATCCCTAAATGAGACTACCCTCAAGAACCAAAGGGTTTTAATCCTCTAATCCTAGTAATCATTGGGTTTTCATCTAATGATTACAAACTCCTATGGGTTCTCATCCATAGAAGGAATTAGAACACAAGTGTTCTAAAATATAGAAGAGTGGCATAATAATTTGATACCTATTATATAATTAAGTCCCTATATTTATATGAGCTAACAATTTCCCTCAACGAACAAGTCAACTAAATGGCACCAAAAGCCAAAATTGAATTTCAACATGCTACACTAGGTTAGGCTTAAGGCCAAATTAGATTCTTTTGGAATTAGTGAGCCACCCTACACACCTATCGACATGCTTCCTTGGACCCTTCGTTCTTGATATTTCACAATTGATACTACATGATCTAGAGGTGACTTATCCATTATGTTTGTTGAAGTAGGCACCAATTTCCTAGTACAGTCATCTTTTGATAGTAGTATATCTCTGTTACGTGATTCATTCCTCTTGAGATTTTGATATGATATGTAGGTGTAATCATATATGCTATGTTCCAAATTTCATGCCATAATGTAGAGGAATCCCCAAAAGTGATCCTACTCAAGTACAATGAACATAAAGTGGAAACCTTTTGATGGTGATATATTTCTAGTATACGATCCTTTCTCCATGGGCTCTATATATGACATGCAAGCTCCATTGCATATTATATGTTCCAAATCACAAGACATGATGCTGTTCTATGATGAAATCCAATGGGATTTCTAGATTCCACTCTATAATTATATTTCCAAAAAAAGGGACATGACACTAACATAACCTAGACTTTGATAATGGGATCATCAATTTCACAAAAAGCCACAAGTTATTTAAGGTATTCCTTTTTTATCTTGTTTTCACCCTTCATTATTTTACTCCATGTTGTCTTTTTATTTTACTTCCTCATTAGTAGTGTAATTCCTCACAACATCTTCTACCATGAAAATTGTTTGCTATAAGTTTGATCTCTTAGCATTTATCCTAGTTTGGTTATAAAACTCTTAGGATCATAATCTCTATGCACATCAAAAATCATCCTATAATCTTGAAGGATTGGATATAATAACTCCAATCCTTCTTTTATTGTCTCTACAAAATTAGAGAATATAATAGAGGTAGGGAAGAAATAATCATTTTTGTGATTTTTCAAATGGTGTTTATGTATTTCATTTAACTACCATATGACCTCCGGGAAAGAAATTTGGATTGGTACCATTCATGTTATTACATGAGGCCTTACATGAGATCCATATGTTGGAATTTTATGGAGTTTTTCATTGATATGTTTATTAGTAACATGAGTATGAGCATGAGTTGTGTAGTATACAATGTTATCATTGATGTCAATATTGTATGGAGATCAATGTGTAGAACATTTTATGAAGCATGAATGTGTATATAGATGATAATTCAATTTATAGTTGCAAGAAGGTTTTATCTGGTGCAAAAACTAAGTTGAAGAATTGGCTAAGGTTCAAAACATAGATTTTAGTGTATAGGACATTAGGTATTTTGGTCCATATTGGTTCACCTTGAAGAATCCTACTCAGTGATTTTAATGAAATTTAGTTGGATGTTTGAGGATTCTAAATATATATTTTCACATTGTTTTGTTCTCTAGTGAAGAAGTCATGAATGAAAGAATATTATTTTTACCAGTGACAGTTGTTACCGGTATAGGGTGTATGTTTTAGTGAGTCTGCACTTCATCATGGAATGGTATCTAGTCTTGTATATTTTTGGGAGTGTCTATATATTTTATTAGATTCTATGATCCAAGTGCCATGAAGTTTGGAGGTCCACATGTTAATTTATGATTGATTAGTCAGTGAATTTTAATGTTTGGTCTTCACAAGTGCCAACCTAATATGAAATCAGTATTGTGGAGGCTATACAAGTGGTGGTCTATTATAAAGGTGTTATTATAGGTCCACCCTAACTTGTATTATGTGTTAAAATTTTTAATTAAGGCATGAGGTGCGTATGTTGAGCCAAAAAGACATGTTTTTCATGAAACATCTAATTAGGTTGACCTAATTGATGTTGTAGGTGTTTGTGAATGTGATGGGTATATATGTAAGTTCATTTCAATGTTCTAGTATGTGAAAAAAGTATTGTTGATGCAAATTATGTGAGAGTGATGTGAGTGTACAATAGAGCAGAGTGTTAGAGTAGAGTGGTATGGAGTGTATTGGATTTTGATATTTTGTTTCAATGGAACTATATTCTAGCATGTTGTAGATAGATTTGTAATAGTTCACTTCAGTTGTGTGCCACCTCTCTCTTTTATCCTTTCTTCTTTCTATGGGAAATGATTCTACTAGGACAACAAGTCCACCCATAGTGAACATTCCTATAATATGTTGTAATTGTTTATAATATATTGTGACCTGATCCTCCCCATGGTTTTTCCCCCTTTAGGGTTTCAATGTAAAAATCTAGTGTGCATCTGTTACGTGGTTTTGATGGTTTATGTAGACATGGAAAATATACTGACACACTTTATCCTAATTAATATCATCATTTCATCCTGAATCATCTTCTCAGATTTCCATCACCTTGCATCCTGATGGCACTCTCAAATTTTGCAAATTTGAGATGCCTATTTCCAAAAATTTGCTTTTGCACTTTCAGAACTGCACCTGAAGAATCAGTTTGAATGGCCCTCTTTGGAGAATTAGAACTTGAGGCATGTTGTTTTCCAAGGAAAACCCATTTGCAAACATATTTGATTGACATATGTGAGCAATAATGTCAAATTTCAGCTTCCCATGATAAGTTTTGACAGAATTTTGAAAAGTGAAGCTGAAAGGTTTTGACACTGTTTTGTTGTTTGCAAACTGTTTGTTTTGCAAAGTTACCTCTTGTTTCAGCTTGGATTTCACAACCAGTTGAATGTTATGTCAAAATGAATGTTGTTATGTGTCCTCCATACCTAAATGATCTCAGATGTCAGTTTGTAGAACTTCATGATCTGATTTGCTATTTTAGCGGATCGAAACCAATTGCAGTTTGTTTTGTTTTGTAGCTACATTCCTCACAGCCTTCCTGAAAGACCAACTTCGACTGTCAGTATCTTTTGATCGGTGATGATTCCAGATAATTCATTTTGCATACATGCTCAAGGTACATAAATTTTCCACTATGTTTGATGGCAGATCATCAGGGGTTGATTTGCTATGTTTACAAATTAGCAGTTAGGTGTGTTCTAAATTGATTTAGAACAGTTATTATTTCAGAAAGGTTCAACTGAGCAAATTGACAGATTAATATCTTTTACCTCATGTCTATTTTCTCTTAATTATCTTTCACACTGTACTATTGGATCAAATTACTATATGCTTGCAAGTTTTTATGGTTTCACGAGCTCGTTTGACTAGTTTCCTAAGCTAATTCTTGAGGCAACTTGACCTATTTTGCCCAGTTTCCAAAAGTGTCAGAAAACAGTTTTTAAAGGCGACCCGGTTCATGTTTTCACTTCACATTCATTCAAAATGCAATGCCAAATAATTTGAGGGTGAAACTTGTTTGAAAACAAAAAAAAAATTTAGCCAGACCCACATGGGGCCTGACATGCTTTGTATAATTGTGAATTTTCACTTCAGGTAGGTCATTTTGAATTCAAATATGTGGAAGCATATGAGTATATGCATTATGGAAATTCAATGAAGAGAGTGTTGGCCAGAAGGTAAAAGGATCAAGCAATGGTGAGAAGAAGTATGCGTGACTAGTGAAGGGAAGGCACAACTTGAACTAGAAGGGAGCCGCCATAGCCACGGGAAGAGCGAAAAATCAAAATTGGGGCATTCTCACAGACCTCACGAGAATGTTGATGACAAAGGCAAAAACCCTGCAAGGTGTACGAGAATGCACACGGGGGAGTTTTTTATTAAAAATTTCGAAGGGTTGCATAGACGTGGTGGGTCCAAGAGAAATTTCGAAGGCATGGGTAAAATTTTAAGTATTTACTCAATCATGCAGCTGGGTAAAATTTCACTTTTATGAGTAAAATAAAGTATTGTGGGAAATACTTTGTTAAAATATGAGGGCCAGTGAAATTTAAAACTATCCACAAATATGGTGAGTAAATTTAACATTTTGGTGGGGGCAAATGAAATTTTTCAGTGGCTCGTAAATAGTGGTTTTCACCAAATATTTAAGGGCAATGCCTTTAAATATTGTTGAATTTGAGGATTGGTTGCAAAGTAAAATTTTCATAGGGGAATAATTGGACAAAGTGAATAAAATATTCACTAAGGCTTTATTTTCTAAAAACACCAGTTCACGGGGACCCATTTTATTCAGCTGTGTGGAAGAATGAACAGAAATAAAAGATGAGAGTATTTTCTCTATATTAAAGATGAAATATTGTATATAGCTGGAAAATGGAATTAAAAAATGTTTTAAATGAAAATTTAAAACATTAAGTGCACAAGATATGTAAAGTGAATTTTATATTCACTTCATGTTCAAAAGGTCATTATTTGCTAAAGTATTGTTGCCGCAAATGAAGAGCAAAGAACAGAAAACAAAGTATGCACGGGAAGAGATATTTTGTAGATTTGTTGATCAATGGGAATGGAGCTGCCATGTGTCTACAACAGATTCGAATTTAGGGCTTGTTTTGTTTCCTCCATTCTTCTATATCTGTTGTTCTCTTCTCATTGTAAAGGGTTCTGAATTTTTGTATTGGGCTAGGTAGATAGAGGTTTGTTAAGTTTGAGTTATTTTTGAGTCTAGAAGCTGTAATTTCTGATTTTATAAGCAAATACAACCAATTTGTGCAAATAAATCATGAAATGTGTTTGCTTTTTCATGAATATCTTCAATTTTTCTCCATACTTGTACATTTAAATCATATGAATTCAATAATACATAGTATTTTGAGTTTATCATCTCAAATTTCATGAGATTGTGTTATTTGTTTATGGGTCTACTTCAAGGAAATGATTAAATACTTTAAAAAGATAATAGTGATATTAAGTGTGCAGGTTGGATTTGATAAGGATAATTTGATGGATAATAGGAGTGGGATTGTTGGTGTAAGACACTAATAGTTGATGCAAAGCATCAACAATTTTAGATCCACTAGTTGAATGCCATTTGCTAATAAAGTTGTCTTATGTAGTTGACTCCATGGCCCATAATTGGCACTGATTTATTTTACAGCTTAATGTATCTCAAAAACAAAATTTTAAATGTAAAATCATTCTTGTTCTTATTGTTTGGACAGTTGTGTCTGTCATGTTCTCCTTGCTGATTAGTGAAATTCCTTCAATAGTTTGCTAATATTGAGTGATACTTTCAGCTTCTTAGCAATTCTGTGAGAGCATAATCTATTAAGCAATATCCTATTACTTGTGTTTCTAGATTGTTTGATATTTCTAAAGGGTTACCCTCCGAGGTCTTATAGAGCCTGAAGTGTAAGGGAAATGTGTATCCATTCCATTTCCTATCAGTTGGCCACTAGGCTTTGTGGTTCTTTATAATGGAGGTTCGCTACTTCTTAGGGAATTGCAAATTCTAGTTGGGTTGCAGTTTTTAAACACCAACACATCCCTTGATTGAATAAATCATTATTTCTCTGATTAAGTCATTCTCTCTTGTTAATTAAATTGGTCAATCTGGTTTAATTAACCCTATGTCTATATTTATTTAAATAATTCATTTTATTTTAATTAAATCTTTGAAAAATATCTTATTAAATTAAATAAATTAAACCTTGTTTAATTTAATTTATCATCATCATCCCTCTTTAATTAAATAAATCAAATTCTTGATTTAATTAAGTCTAAGTCATCTTCTTCTCATTTTTGGTTTAAATCAATCCTAAAATGGTCAAATCAACTAATCTCCCATTAAATTAATTAAATCTTGATTGATTTAATCCCACTCACTTAATTTCTTTAGATTTTTCCACTTCCACATGAAAATACATTTAATAGATTTATTAAATCTCTATTTTCTTTCAACATGACATATTTAGGGGAATATTCCTCCAAGTTTGAAAATCCCTCCAAGTGGATTTGTACATCAAACAAAGCATTCATTCCCTCTTATATTTCCTTGTGCATTGATCCAAGCAACATTTAAGTCATTTTATTTCCCTCTAAAAAAGTAATTTAATGAATTTCAAATTCCACCTAATATCATTTATTGTGCACAATCACAAAAATGTGTTCAACCTTCCTCCATTCACATATTGACAAGTGGCACTTGGCCATTTTTTTCATTCTTCCATCTTTCTCTTCTATAAATAAAAGGTTTTCCTTTGGAATGAGGATCCAAAACTTAGAGAAAAGTTACTCTCCTCACATTAGGAGCTAATTTTATCCATTTCATATCAAGTGTTCATCATTTTATTATTTCATAGCTAGGTTAAGCCAAAATTTCATCTAGGAACTTCAACCATCATCAAATCATCAAAGAGCTTACAAAGGAGTCAGGAAAGGGCCAATTTCTACACATAATTGGGACCAATTCCCCCATGGGATTAAGAGTTTTATTTCCATTGAATAGGATTTGATAGCTTTTGTTCATAGTTTCTTATGTTATTCATCTCATTTCTTAGTCTTTGCAATTGTAAATGGATTTCATGGGGAATCTTGAATCTCACTTACCTTTGATCTAACATTGTGTTTGTTTGTTATGTTTGTGCAGGTCTAAGATTGGGGCTCATAGTTTCTTTCATAATTTCATTTCTTAATAAAAATTTCATATGTTATGTGGAATGAATGTTTAAATTTTAAAGTGGTTTTAGGGAATATTGATTCACTCCCTCCCCATCTTAGTATTTTAGGTGTTCATCAATTGGTATCAAAGGTTGGTTCCTTGGAAGAAGCTTAACCACTTGAGGAAGATCTTGGAGGTTGAACACATGGCTCTTAGAAGATACCCTACTCCTCTAGAAGAAATTCTTGTTGTTGGATTCACAGAAGATGTTAGAATAAAGGTTTTAACTTAATTATGTTGATTAAGTTACCTTCATTCCCTTCTTAAGATTTCACGTTAGTTTGCATAATGTGACATTTAATAATTATATTAATTATTAAATATTTTCCTATTAGGGTTTTATTAGGGTTTGCATGATCTCTTTTTTATAAGGATTGATCCCATTGTATTTCATATCAATTCATTCTCTCATTCTCTCTGATATATACATTTTCAGTTTTCAAATAACCCTTGCTTGTTTGTCTCCATCTCTTCTTCTGTGATAGGTTATTTGCATGTAGGTGATCTTCGGGGTTTGTGAAGTTGTATTTTCTCAACTTCTACATGGTATCATAGCTCCACACCTGCTGCTTCTTGTTCTTGTTTTGAAGATTTTTGGAGCTTCAAGGGTTTGGGGCTTGTTTTCTTGATCTAGGGAACACCTGCATTTTTGAAGCATTTTCAGCTCAAACGGACATTGTCATTGCGTCTGCAGCGGTCCAAAACCCCTAAATCGACTATTCATTCATCCATTTTGGAGAAAATCGAAATTTGAGGCAAAAAAATTTTGCAATACGGCCGTACGGCCGTCGCCTACTTGGTATATTTTATTTTTTGGAAAAAAAATTTCGACTGTTTTTCGGAAATATTTTCGTCAAAATTTTTTATTTTGCAAAAAAAAAAAATTTGTCAAAATGCAGTTTTTGTATTGATTTTTTTATTATTAAATTTTTTTTTCGTAATTTAAGGGCTTGCCAGCCCGGTACGAGGGTACCCGTAGGTACCTACATCCATAGGCCTGCTGGCCCTGTGGTACGCCGGTCGGTGTAACTACCGGCTGGCAGTCTGACAGTCCATCGACGACAGTACCTACCAGGTCGCGGCCTGGCACAGGCCGCCGACCAAAATTTTTTTTAATTTTTTTTGTATTTTTTTTATTGTTTTTTATTTTTTTAAAAACAATTTTTTTGAAAATAAGCCCAGTTGTGCTTTTACGATGACGGTCGTTTGACCATCAAATTTAATACAGTGTTTTTGCTGCGACGGCCATATGACCGTCAAATTTAACCCAACACTGGTTTTTTCCCTCTTTGGAGCTAATTTATTCCAGAGGCCATAACTTGGGCATACAATATTGTTTTTTGGCAAACAAGATATCATCGGAAAGCTGGTTTTGTCATCTTTCCAGCAGTGTGGGTATCATCACTTTTTTTTTCCATTGGTGCATTCTACAACCAGTTCAAGACAAAGGGGCTATTTTTAGTTCCAAGCTCATAACTTTTGATCAGTTCCTCCGTTTCTCGCAATCTCAGCGGCATTGGAACCGTATTTCGGAGCTCTTCAATTTCATCTATGTCATTTTTCTAGATTTTTCTCTAGGTATATTTTATTTATTTATTTGTGTTTTCACACTCTAGTGGATTACCTAGACATATTTGCTCTTGGAAACTTTTTGTTCACATGGGATGCTTTGTTCTTGGATGTTCTTCATGTATTTCCAACATTTTGTCCTTTGAGGACATTTTGAGCATCATTTGTAAGCTATCTATTATGTAAACGCATTGAAATAAAGTGCCACACTATTGTACATGCATCTTTTATGGATTTTGCACATAAGATTGTGCCATATTTTGTACTCGCACTGATATTGTAAAGTGCCATGAGGGGTTGTGTAGTTTTCCTTTGTTTTTCCATCACATATTTGTCCGGTGAGTGCCCCTCCATGATGATAGTGAATCCATATTATTCTAGCCTCATGTATGTGTGCTTTGTTTTGCACACCACTTTTTCAGTTGTAGGTGCTTTCTTGTGTACTTTCAGATGTTGTATCTTCTTCATGCACTATAGGGTGTTGCACACCATTTCAGTTGATCTGTCAGGCCCCCAGTTCAGCATTATGGGGGGGTATTATACTATTCATGCTAATGCTTCCTTGGTTTCTCCTTGGAAGGAATCTTCCATTCTCAGTTGATCAGTGTTTCAGACTATTGGTTCTTGTACCATTTGTATCTTCGTTCTAGGTGTTTTCCTTTGTTTGCCATCTGATTTGAGTAGTGTCATTTGGGGCACTCATGCATATTTGTGTCTTCTTGATAGACTATTGGTACTTATTCCATTTGTATCTTCGTTCTAGGTGTTTTCCTTTGTTTGCCATCTGATTCGAGTAGTGTCATTTGGGGCACTCATGCAGATTTTGTATCTTTGTTCTAGGTGTTTTCCTTTGTTTGCCATCTGATTCGAGTAGTGTCATATGGGGCACTCATACAGATTGTTGTCCTTTTTATCCTGATCATCCTATCTTCAGCGGAGGTTCTTCAGCACCATAGCAGTCATCTTTCAACAGATGTTTCCACCTTCTTCTACTTTAGTGATGTTCTTCTTGGCCTTCTACATCTCTTTTTGGAGTAGAGTTTTTTCCCATGAGGTTTTCTCTATTTCTCCATTTTATAGAGATTTGGTTGTATTTGGGTACCTGATCTGGCCTAGTTGCTGGGACCCATGTTGCCTTCTTGCATTGTAGTTACCTTTGCTTTCTTGCATTTGTTTATAGCTACACTTTTTCTCATCTTAAGGGGGGGTGTTAGAGTAAAGGTTTTAACTTAATTATGTTGATTAAGTTACCTTTATTCCCTTCTTAAGATTTCACGTTAGTTTGCATAATGTGAAATTTAATAATTATATTAATTATTAAATATTTTCCTATTAGGGCTTCTATTAGGGTTTTTCCTATTAGGTTTTTATTAGGGTTTGCATGATCTCCTTTTTATAAGGATTTATCCCATTGTATTTCATATCAATTCATTCTCTCATTCTCTCTGATATATACATTTTCAGTTTTCAGAGAACCCTTGCTTGTTTGTCTCCATCTCTTCTTTTATGATAGGTTATTTGCATGCAAGTGATCTTCGGGGTTTGTGAAGTTGTATTTTCTCAACTCCTACAGAAGATTGCATGGGGAACTCAAAATAACCCTTGAAGATCTGAAAGAAAATGTCAAATAATTAGATGAATGCACTAGAAAGTTAAGAGAGAAAATCAAGAAGTTTAGAGAAAAACATAAGGAGGTCAATGAATAGCTGAAGCAAGTAAATAAAATAATTGCTAGTCTGAAAGTACAAGTTGAAGAAGGAAAAAGAGTTAAAGAATGCTTGAATGCTAAGATGAAAAGAAAATTTGAATAATTCTCAAAACTTGAAGAAGTTGTGACCTTGAGATCAGATCTTGCAAAGGAAAAGAGTCATGGAGTCAAATCCAAGATGATTTCTATAAATCTTGATGAAATGATTGTAAATTAAAAGAATCCTAAAGAAAAAGGTGGATTAGGGTTTGAGAAAGGTGAAATCTCAAAGATAGATGAAACTCTAAATTAGGATTAAAAGAAGAACAATGAACAAGAGAAGATTGAGGATAAGAAGGGTAATGGAAAGAAGGTCCAAAAGCAAATGAAAGAATTCAAAAGACTGACAATTAGACAACCAAGTGCACAAAGGTACCCATTATTTAGTGGTTTATGTTATTATTGTAATTAACTTGGACATAAGGCTATGGAATGTAGAAAAATAATGAATCAAAATTTTTCATCTTTTCTTGGTTAGTGCTTTGCATACAAAAGATTCAATCATAAGGCTAGTGAATGAAAAAATCAAATGATGAATGACTTTAACAATGGTATGAGGTTTTAATATTTTAATGGCTACTATTATGCATGCAATGGATTTGGGCATAAAGCTAATTCATGTAGATCCAAAATGGATGGAAGTAAACATGTTCAAAATGTTGCCATATGTTACAATTGTAATAGACCAAGAAACATTTCCAAACTTTTGCAGAAGAAAGAATTTGAAGAAGAACAATTCAGTAAAGAAGAATGATCCAATGAAAAAGGCTGATCTAGTAGAGATGAAGAAAGAGATGGAAACAAATTGGAGAAATAAGGAAGATATTGAGACTAATCTTGAGTCTATACCAACATCTAGCGTAGATGTTTACTCTGGAAACTAAGAATAAAACTTTGGCTTAAGGGGAGCATTAATAGAATATTATTTTATCCCTACCAAATAAATGGTGTTGATGCTTTAGCACGTGTAAATGAGGTGTACGTTGACATGGTTAACCTATTGGTGAAAGAATTGGTGGAAAATATTAAGTTGGGGAAGTTTGCGGAGAATTTGAAGTTGATTGTCCACATAGTTATAGTTTTTACCAACTTTATAAATTATGTATTTAATGTGAATTAGATAAATTTCCAAAAGATACTTATAAGTGATTTCATTTAACTAAAAATTCATTTGAAAATGAGCATTTGAGGAGAACAAAGTAGTGAAGGAGAAAAGTGAACTGTTTGAAGAATTTAAGAACTTCTTGCAC
The DNA here is from genome assembly GCA_007115665.2 of Sequoiadendron giganteum. Classification (NCBI taxonomy): domain Eukaryota; kingdom Viridiplantae; phylum Streptophyta; class Pinopsida; order Cupressales; family Cupressaceae; genus Sequoiadendron; species Sequoiadendron giganteum. The sequence continues at coordinate 874,351,999 of CM021100.1, read as the reverse complement.
ATGAAAACCTAACCAAAAGGTGATTAAGATGTATTTACAAGACGAAAGATGAAATTGTAGAAGTTAAAATTGATGATTGTACCAACAAAAATATGATATACTCAAAGGGAAAGAGGATTTCCCAAATAGGCTCCTAGGGTTTTTCACTTGGGAACTAGGTTGGAAGAATGGACTCTCTTTCCACTTAATGATATACTTCTGGGTGAGTTCATTCAAAGAGTGTTAGGGGCTTAAATTTATATGTGTGGGATGCCGTAAATGCTGGAAATGGAAAATACAAACTAACTATTGAATTCAAAACTATTGAGATGCAAAGTGCTAGAAAACACACTCTGATATGTAAATAACGTAAGAAATGTAAACAAACTATAACAAAAATAAAGGGAAAGGAAGATGTGCACCTGGTATTTAAAGGAGGATTTGTTGGAGGTTTGGAATGCTGATGAGAATTTTGTAGAAGCCAAAGGGGAAACTTGTGCCAATCTAGGAGACCTAGTCCTATATTTAAGAAAATTGGTTTGCAGCTCGTTTCTGCCAAATGGGTGTTTGAAAATGTGAAACTAACTGAAAGGCCTATCTAGTGGGACTAGGTCACCATTTTTGGAAACTTAGTCCTCTTTTACATTTCTATAAATTTTGAAGGGGGAACAGGAGGCCTAGTTTTGCACTTTGGTTCTTCATAGTTTTCTGCTTTTGAAACTCTAATATTTGGGCCTGAAAGTGTCTTTTGGTGGATGTTTGGACTTTGCAAGGAAGGAGAGGTCTCAAAAAATTCTTCAAATTCTTCAATGATCTTCAATGTACCTAAATCTGCAAACACTCGAGGAAAGAAAGATAAAATGTTAATTGTTAGGGATTAGGGGTTTGCCTTGGTCAAACCTCTTTTAAGTAACGAAACCAAAATAGATAGAAATAATGTAATGAAACATGAAACATGAAGTAATGGAGTGAGTTACCCTGCCATGATGAGATATCTTGTGTTGTTGCAATAATCAGCCCTTGTATGCTTCAGAAAATATATCTTGTTGACTTGGAATTCTCAAACCCTAGCTTGCTTGAGAAGAGCAATTAAGGTTTAGAATGAATGGAATGAGATGAAAAAGATGAGAAAAGCCCTTATTTATAGAATATATGGCCTAATTTCCCTGAAATAACACCATACATGTTGACCTTAGGGTTTAGAAGACAAAATATTGAAAGAAAATTAAGTTAAAATTGAATTTTATGCCACATCGGACTAGGTCACCCAAGGTGGCAACCTAGTCCACCTAGGAATTTTTCATTGGATTTCGGGGATTAAAATGTGATTATTGTTTCTTGTCAAGATTTTCTCATAAAAACACACTAAGATATAAGACTTATATGTGTATTAAAGGATCATTATAGCATAAAAAAAGGGTTGATTAAGTGATGAAAATCCTAGGAAAGTGTGAAAATGTTTTACAAAATCTTACAACACCTTGAGACAAGGCTTGTAAAGGGGTAAAAAGAGGTTGAAAATTGTCCAAAATCCATAGGAAAGGGTCCAAATGAGAGAAAAGTGTTAAAGGCTACACTTTTTGGTGACACATTTATCCCCCACTTTAGTGAGAGGATGGACTTGCTTCAAACTAACACTAAAGTAGCTCAATGGAAATGGAAAATAATGAAAAAGAAGGAGGTGGTCAAGCCCCCCAGGATTCAAGATTCTAAGTAAAAAAGGCATCAATTCAAGAGACACATTCAAGGGTGAATGATATGTAGCAAAGCGAAATGAATGATCATGTAATGAAAAGAACTTGAATAAAGAGAGAGGGAAAGATGAAAATATGTGCTCACTCTAGGGCCACATAACATTAGGTCATCCACAAGGTGAGTTGTCCCAAAATAAGGTGAGAAAAATACACATGGTTAGTATGTACTCACACACACATAGGTGGCTATGGGGAAAGTCATGCCGCTGGTTGGGCTTCTCACTCAAACCATACCAAAGTTATACCTCATGTAATTGATAAGGCACCACAAAAGAAAATGGCATTTGTAAATGATGATATAAGAAATGTTCAAAAGGACTTTTCTTAGTTTGTGCGATGTCTCATCTTAAGGAACATCATGTGTAATGTATCTAAGAGAAGAAAGTGCAAATGGACTCATATTGTATCCAAGAGAGGAAGGACTCATATTGTATGCAAAAGAGGAAAAATGCAAATGTTTCATCCTGAGGAACATTGTACCTAATGTTTCCAAGAGAGGGGATTGCAAGAAAAAGAAAATCACACATTGAAAATGTGAGTGTCGATGTGTGCCCCCACTTTAAAGGAATTGCTACACACTATTCTTTGAGCAATTGCTTTAAAGTAGAAGAGGAAGAGGACATGAGAGCTTGTTTGAAAATCCCTATGCTGAGTCATATGTTCTCAAAAAGCTACATCATGAAGAAGGGGTGTATGTCATATGTGATTCAACTTAAGACATGTTGTCCACATCCCATGTTTTCTCTTATATGTTCATGAAAGGTTAATGAGTAGTCGAAAGAGACAACGATGAGTGACATACGAGGGAAGAGACTAACTAACCCCTTTCCCCCACTTAGTGTAGGACAAGAGTGAGCAGAAAGGATTGGTGAGATGCAGGGTTGAGTGAAAATCAATATCAATTAGGGGAATGAGGTGCCCCCACATAAGGGAGAGCACAAAAATCCTTAAGATGTTGAATTTTACTACTCAAGGCCTTACACTCATTAGTGTGGTGACCATGAACTTAGTGGTAAGCACAAAAGGAATTTTTGTTGGAACATTTATTTTGAGTTCTGGGAGGAAGGGAGATCAAGTGATCTTGGAGGAGTCTCGACAAGATGCCCTCTTGATCGAGGGTAGAAGGTGGTCCTTTGGTTTGTAACAAAGAAGGGTCTTACTTAGTATAGGTTGCCATACCTACACAAGGTAATTGAGTTTGTGAGATTTTGTATACTTCTTTGTGTTGAAATATGGCTTCTATTGTTTTCATTGATGGTAACCTAAATTCATGCATCTGGTCCATAGTTTAGTATTAGTTCATATCGATAGAACATAATGAAGAATAGGGCATCCGGTTAAAGGAAAATATGTTGATTTGAATACCTCACCAAACTATTATTTTGAGATGTGGATCTTAGAGGAAGGTTGTTTGATGTTTTTACTACCTTATTCAAGAATTATATTGATGCACATTCACTGGTGTATGATCTAAGAGATCTGGTGCACGATCTAGGAGATCCAGTGCATTAATTTTCTGGTTATCTATGCTAGAAGGCTAACTTGGTGAAATTAGTCATTGTGGATGTTTAAGAAGTAATTGGTTAGATTTTTTTATGTTCAGACATGTTTATTTTGGTCCTCTGTATGTCTTAATTGACTTTGGAAGATACACATAAAGAATTAGTGGTGGATTTAGCCAGCACTTGAAAAGTATTTTATGGTTTATGGAAGCTTACATATGAATGATCAAATCCTTGATAGTGGATATATATATGAGATATATCATATCATTTTTAAAGAGTGAATGTGTATTATGTGAAGTATATAATTGTGTGATGTAAAATTTAGAAGGATAGTGGCCTGAATTCATTTGTGCATGGATTTGTGTTGTAAATTGTAGAGTAGAGTAGAGCGAATACTAGAATCAAACAAAAATTCCAGAATCTGATCCATGAGCCTAACCGAAACTGTAACTTGGCATAAGTAGATGCTACTACTTCAGTTCAATTCTCCAAATGGTTTAATCTAAAATTTTGTAAGGCAGTGAGCCTTTATATTGAGCAGTGAGCTCTAGGCAGTGTGCCTAACTGCAAGTGCATTCCCTTTTGTAAAACTTATATTTGAGTACTCAATCATGGTTTATGGTGTTGTGGATGATTAATTTGTGTGTCTACATATTTCTTTGGTTTAATGTTGAAATGGTTTAATTATTAGATTAATAAAGCTAAGATTTGCAGAGCACTGATTCACCCCCCCTCTCAATGTTCTCTTGAGTCCAACACTTTGGAGGAGTGTGTAAAATCTGAACCAATAGTGGGTTGTGAGATGAAATTTTCAATAAGAAAAGAGTTATTTGTGTGTTGCATTGCATGAAAAGGATCAATTTGGAAGGTAGGGTTAGAAGGGTGATTTGAGATAGGGTTGGTGTGAGGGGAAGGTGAAGGTGTGATGATTTTGATTAAGGACAATAACCAAGACCATGATTTTTTGTTTTCATGTGAGGCTCAACAGTGTTGTGGATACCTTGTTTGTTAGCACCAAAACCTTTTCCACTATAGCCAAGTTGTTTCATGAGATCATAACCTTTTCCATAAAGATTTTTCAATTTTTTTGGATCAGGTGGTTGTCTTTTATGTGCCTCATTGGTTAAAGTGGTTGAGGTGGAAGCTTTCGAAGGATCAATCAAGTCTTGTGTTGAAAAGAATACATTTCCCTTTTTAGATTCAATGTTTGTGGTCTTAGAGTCTCTTAGTAAAGGAGGGTTGAAGTCTAAGGAACCCTAGTCATCTTCTAAGAGCTTCGTGATGTGCTCAAGATTTTTTTCTTGATTTGTTTGTGTTAAGGTGTTGAAATGATTCTCTTTTAATTTTTCAATGTTTAAGCAACTATTAGGTTCGGGGTCAACAACAAGCTTGTACATTCTTTCATTGTAGATGTATTTCATATTACGATGAAAAGTGGAAGGCACTCCATTCATAGCATGAATCCATGACCTACCTAAGAGAAGATTGTATGAAAGATCATGAGGCATAACATGGATTTTTGTGTCCAATGTGGTCATTCCAACTATAAGAGGTATAGTGACCACATCGAGTGGTTTCTTAGTGACATTATCAAATCCTTAGATAGAGAAAAAATCAGGTTTGATGTGGGATCTATCAATTCCAAGCCCATCCAAAAGGTTCACGCTACACACATTAAGGGTAGAGCTAGTACCTAGAAGAGTTCTCTTGATCCCTTTTGTTTTGTATTGAGATATTATTACGAAAGCTTCATTTTATTTTTGCACATCCAAAGGAGGAAGCTCACTTTGGTGAAAAATAATATGAACATTAATTCCATGAATAATATCTGCTATATCATTTGATGGCTCATTAGAAGGAATAGAAACATGTTGTAGGGCATTTTGCATTATGTTGTGATAGTGAGGGGAGACTTGAATAAGGTCTCATAAGGATATTTTAGTGGGAGTATTTCTTAGTTGATCAACAAGGTCATACTCCTAAAGGATGGAATTTAAGTGAGTGGTAGTAGGTAAGATGGGATTAGGTAAAGGTAAAGGAGGTGAGGGTGGTGGTTGTAGTCGCAAATTGTTTCTTGTGTAATTTGTATGAGAAACAGTATTATGTCTTGGTTGCTGCAACACATTATGCTTAGGTGGGTAGAGGGTGAATTTGGGTTTGGTTGTAGTTTGAGGTTTTTTTGGATAGGGTAAATGATTATTTGAGGTTGAATAATATTAACATCCTCGAGCAAGGGAGAGGCCAATGGTATCTTCTTATGTGCTTCTAAGTATGTAACATTATTATTTTTGTTGTTATCCTTATTGTTTGTCATGATATCCGCCTTAGGAGGAATGGGTGTAGGAGAACTACAAACCAATTGTGCTTGGCAATCAAATTTTGGCTCTTTTGAAAGGAATTCATCAATAAGAGGGGAATGATCAATGGTTGAATGGTTATGCTCAATAAGGATGTGTTTAGGTGAAGGAGGAAAACTAAGATGTTCATGACCTTTACTAATTGTGGTTTCTAATAGCAAAGTATTTTTGTCACAACAAGGAGAAATACTAGGAGAAAAGAAAATGTGATTGTCATGATTATCTATGTTTGTGTTGTTTGGGTCATTGAGGTATTTTACACTAAGAGATGTAATAGGAGAGAAACAAATAGGATTCTCATAACTCTCATTATTTGGTTCTTCTAACAAAATATCTTTATCATCAAGGGGAGATATATTAGGTGAAGAACTAATATGATCGTTAGGAATGTCCAAGGTTGTGTCTTCATCCACTACAACATTATCATAGGTAGTGGAGATTAAATTTTCTTAGCATTTCTAGTTACGTAAGAGACTAACATTGTTTGAGTAAAAGTGAAAAGTACATGTAACCATTTTATGCAATGTTTTAGCAATATAAATAATGTATATGCAATAATACAAAACATTTTTACCAATATATGCTAAGCTTTAAGAATGTATATAATGTACATGATAAAAGGAAAATCAATTTTAACAAGAAAATGAAAAGTTTTATGAATATAAACATTGTATGTGCAAAAGTGAAAATTACTTTTATTAATGAGATGCAAAATTATAGAAATGGAATCATTTTCAGATCTAATGATGAAATGATTTTTAGAATGACCATTCTAAAATGATGATTTTGAGCTAGAAGGATAAAACCTATGTTCCCAAAAATTTATAGACTTATAGTATATGATACTAGGAGCCTAAGAAAGAACATAAATGAGGTTTCTAGTGCTGTAATAGATAGTGAAAAATCTGGATAGGGACTAGCTCACCTAGAATGGTGAATTAGTCCCAGTTAGGGTTTTTCCAAAATTTCTAGAAATTTTCAACTAGGTTTTGATGGTTAAGATGCTGGATGACTAGAGGAATAAAGGTAGGAGTAGATATGGGATGACTGACACTGATTTGAGATGCAAGAATGCAAATTATATACACTTTCATGTATGCAAAAATATGAAACCCAAGAATGAAAATTAAGCAATGCAAACCTAGGATGAAAATGTACTCAAAATCAAAAAAGAAGGGTTCAAGAATGTTAGGCTCACTAAAATAAACTACCAAAAATATGATATGCAAAAAAAGGATAGAGGATTCCCCAAATAGGCTCCTAGGGTTTTTCACCTAGGAGCTAGGTTGGAAGAATGGACTCTCTTTCCACTTAATGATATACTTTTGGGTGAGTTCATTCAAAGAGGGTTAGGGGCTTAAAAGTGATGTGTGTGGGATTCCATAAATGTTGGAAATGGAAAATAGAAATAACCTATTGAATGCAAAATTATTGAGATACAAAGTGCTAGAAAACACACTATGATATGCAATTGATGTAAGAAATGTAAACAAACTGTAATAGAAATGAAGGGAAAGGAAGATGTGCACCTAGAATTTAAAGGAGGATCTCTTGGAGGTCTGGAATGCTGATGAAAATGTTACAAAAGCCAAAAGAGACACTTGTGCCAATCTGGGTGATCTAGTCCCAAATTTGAGAAAACTGGTTTGGAGCCCATTTCTACTAAATGGGTGTCTAAAAATGTGAAAATCATTGAAAGGCCTATCAGTGGGACTAGGTCACCATTTTTGGAAACTTAGTTCTCTTCTGGAGTTCTATAAATTATGAAGGGGGAACGACAGCCCTAGTTTTGCACTTTGGTTCTTCACAGTTGTCTACTTCTGAAACTATGATATTCGGGTCTAAAAGTGACTTTTGATGGATGTTTGGACTTTTCAAGAAAGGAGAGGTCTCCAAAAAGCCTTCAAAGTCTTCAATGATCTTCAATGTATCTAAATATGCAAATGTACAAGGAAAGAAAGAGAAAATGTTGATTTTTAGGTAACTAAACCAAAATGAAATGAAATAATGTAATGAAACATGAAACATGAAGTAAAGGAGTGAGTTAACTTTCCATGATGAGAGATCTTGTCTTGTTGCATAAATCAACCCTTGAATGCTTCAAAAATATATCTTGTTGACTTGGAATGCTCAAACCCTAGCTTTCTTGAGAATAATGTTGGAGAGAGGAGTGGTTGAGAAGAGGAACTAGGGTTTAGAATGAATGGAATTAGGTGAAAAAGATGAGAAAATCCCTTATTTATAGAAGTTATGCCCTAATTTCCTCAAAATAACACCATACAAGCTTACCTTATGGTTTAGAAGACAAAATCCTGAAAGAAAATTAAATTAAAATTGAATTTTATGCCACATGGGACTAGGTCGCCAAAGGTGGAAACCTAGTCCACTTGGGAATTTTTCATTGGATTTCAGGGATTAAAATGTGATTATTGTTTCTTTTCAAGATTTTCTCATGAAAACACACTAAGATAGGACTTATATGTGTATTAAGGGGTCATTATAGCATTAAAAAATGGTTGATTAAGTGATGACAATCCTAAGAAAGTGTGAAAATGTTTACAACATCTTACACCCTAGAACAAGGCTTGCAAAGGGGTAAAAAGAGGCTGAAAATGGTCCAAAATCCATAAGAAAGGGTCCAAATGAGTGAATTGTCAAAGGCTACACTTTTTGGTGACACAATGACAAAGAAAAGGTTTTGAAGAAGAAGATTGTATAAGATGATGCAAATATAGTTGGAGAATATTCTTGCACCTCTAGAGATTTAGTGAATAATTTGTTAATACGCAACTTCAATTTCAACCAGTAGTATCTATTCAACTATAACTTCAAATTCTAATTCAATAGGGGTGGTTTGACATGGATAATATATCTCCATTGCACAAGCTTCAACTAGGCGATGTGTTTTATGCCTCTGCTCTGAAGGAAATATTGTAAACTCATCATAAGAGTGCAAAAATTATTGATGAAGCTGTGAAGATTCTATAGGAGAGCACACCCAATGTGAGAATTGGCAACTCTTTATCTGGTGTGGAGAATTTAAAGCTTTTTCTTGATTCATCTAAAGATTATTCAAGTGGTTTGAAAGAAAAACTAGAGAAAGAGATAGATAAAAAGGTGAATGATAAGATATTAATGGATATAAAAAAGAAGTGTGCCTCAAAAACATAATAAATTTTAGAATAATCCCAAAGATGTATAGGATTGCAAGCAAAAGAAAAAATGTTATTCTAATTTTGCATGAAATGGCCTAACTCCACCAAAAGAATAAAGGATGAGATGGAATCCATTGACTCCCAAATTGATAAGGCATCTAGTGCCTATGATCCAACATAGGAAATTGATGGGAGCACTAGGACTATGATTGAGAATCTACATGAGTAGTTTTTCCAACTACAAGTACAAAAGGAGAAGATAATTATATAGTTTGGTAATCTTAGGGATCTGGTGAATGCCAAATTCACACCTATCTATATTGCCTTGATGAGTGCAGAAAAAGAAATAAAGTTAAAATCGATACCCAACACTTCAGATGATGGTGAAGAACTTATGGATTTCAAGACTCAAAGTCATATGCTTTGCCTAGCCAAGAAGGGTTGGGAAGAAGGAAATAAGAACTAAAAAACACACCTTGAGAAGCTACAAGTGTCAAATACCTCTTCCCATTGATTATATTTACTTTATGCATTTCAATTTCTTGATCAAATTTCACTGTATATATGTAGATGTTATAAGACAATTTTCTAGTACAAATTCTAATTCAACTTAAATTGATTGCACCCTTAGGGGGATTTTATCAAGTATTTGAGTTTATTAATTTCTTGTATACATGTATATATTAGTTAGGGGTATTATATGTAAATATGTATGTAAGGGTAAAGAGTTTGTGGGTGATGTAAAAGGGGGAACAACAAACATAACATATATGTTCCCTTTTCCCTTGATGTCAAAGGGGGGAGTAGTATTGGAGAGAAAAAATTTGCATGCTGCCATCAATGACAAATGGGAAGATTGTTGGAATTTTTTGGAGTTTATCATTGATATGTCTACTAGAAACATGAGTATGAGCATGAGTTGCATAGTATGAAATGATTTCATTGATGCCAACATTGCATGGAGATCAATGTGAAAAAAATTTGATGAATCATGAATGTTTTTATAGATGATAATCCAATGTATAGTTTCAAGAAGGTTTGATCTTGTGTGGACAATAAGTTGAAGAATTGGCTAGTGGTCAAAATGCAAATTTTAGTGTACAGGGCATTAGGTATTTTGGTCTGCACCTTGAAGAATCCTACACTATGATTTTAATGCAATTTAGTCGGATGTTAGAGAATTCTAAATCTAGATTTTCACATTATTTTTTTCTCTAGTGATGAATTTATGAATGATATAATATTAGTTCTACCAATGACAATAGTTACCAATACAAGGTGTATGCTTTAGTGAGTATGTACTTCACCATGGAATGGTATCTAGTCTTTCAGATTTATGGGAGTGTCGATAGGTTTTAGTATAGTCTATACTCCAAGTGGCATGAAGTTTGGAGGTCCACATATTCATTTATGATTGATTAGTTGGTGAATTTTAAAGTTAGGTCTTTACAGGTGTTGACCTAATATGAGATGCATATTGTAGAGGTTATGTAAGTATTAATCTATTATAAAGTTTTTATTATAGGTCCAACCTAACCTATCTTATGTGTTACAAGTTATAATTAAAGTGCAAGGTGTCTATGTTGCACCGATAAGTTATGTTTTGTATGATACATCTAATTAGTCCAACCTAATTGATGTTGTATTTTTTTTGAATATTATGGATATATGTAAGTTCATTTAAATGTTGTAGTTTGTGAAAAAAGTATTGTTGATGTGAATTATGTGAAAGTGATGTGAGTGCATAGTAGAGAAGAGTGTTAGAGAAAAGTGATATGAAGTGTATTGACTTTTTATATTGAGATTTAGTGGAATTATATTTTATCATGTTGTAGATGCATTTACAATAGTTCATTTTGGTTGTGTCTCACCCCTCTCTTCTATCTTTTCTTCTTTCTATGGATAGTGATTCCATTAGGATATTGAGTCCAGCTACAGTGACAATTTTTGTAATATGTTGTAACTGATTGTAATAAATTGTGAGCTAATCCTCACCGTGGTTTTTCCCTCTTTGGGTTTTCCATGTAAAAATCTAGTGTTCATGCATTATGTTTTTTTGATGGTTTCTTTCATGATTTCCTTTCTTAGTGCAAATTGAATATGCTATGTAGAATGAATGTTTAAATATTAAAGTGGTTTTAGGGAATATTGATTCACTTCCCTCTCACTATTTTGGGTGTTCAATACCATACACTCGTATCACTATTGAGTTTGAATGAAGATACCAATATCTACAATTATGTAAAATTCCTAATTTAGTTTGTGTATCCTTATGCCTTAGGAATTTTTTCATTTCCTCTAGAAACCTATTTAATTTATTACCCAAATTCTTTAGAATAGATTGCACAAAGCACTCCTCAAACACCACATAATTTGAATTATGGTATTGCATATCCCAAATGTGTGTTGAGCATTGAACTAGTAGTGGGAAATTTTGATCATCATCGAATCTTAATTACATATATTTATCCCATATCTTCATCCCACTTTATAGAAATATGTGGCATAGTAGGGAGTACCATTTAAAATATACAATTTTATCATCACTCTTATAGTCTTCAAATCCCTATGAATTCCACTTGAGGCGAATGTAGCATAGTCAAATTCTATGTATTAGCAGCCAACATAATTAAGTGCATAGGTATTTATGGTTTCACATCAACTCCTAAGACCTCACATAGTGCATAATATGTTTTGACAAAATAATCCTTAAAGACATTTGCATCAAAAGGATTCATTTCATTTTGAGATAAATTTATCATATTTATAAATATTCCCCTAATCTTATGATGAGGAATACAATAAATAATATAGTTGTTTCCATCTTTTTGCTATTTAGTACATATGGAGTTAAAGTTAATGAGCTTGTTTTCCACCATATTTAAATTAAAAACCTCATATATATTTACTATACAAACTCACCAACATGCTACCCTTTGGAGTAAAAAATAATTTTCTCTCAAAATAATAGAACATAGCCATTACCCTAATCAAATCCACATTTATAAAAAAATTTGGAACCACCAACTTACTAAGGTAAAAATTGTAGACATTAGAAATGGGTTGCTTAGCAAAGTCCCTCCTATGCTCAAATTTAAATAAATTTTTCCTATTCACAGTGTTTGTTGCATCCCTTACTTCTCCTTCTCTATAGAATATATAGTTTGATAATATTCTTGATGCTTGGGCATGAATATCTATTAGTACCTAGAAATTTCCTTCATTTATAGTACTTAGTTTTCCTCAGATTGACTATAGAACCATGTTTCAGAGCCTTGTGGAAATTACCTAGCACTAAAATTATAGCATTAAAACCTCTCAATTTGAGATTCATTATGAAATTTCCTTTTGAATAAAGATTAATTAATTCATCATGAGTACGAGCACCTAATTTAATGGCTCTCGAACAAGTTTTGAGCAAAATTTTAATGTATTGTCATTTTGAAGTGAACTCAAAGGGTCCTATAAATTTTTTTCAAATGGCTCAATTATATAAATTTCTTAGGTTTTATTTTGTCATCAAATGCCTATATCTCCATTTTTGTGGTCATCGAAGGATTTTTTAGGCCTAAAACAAAAAAAAAAGTGCCCTATTGGAAGGTCCATTTTATAAAGGAGGTATAAAAAATCTATTTTTTGTGCAATTTTTGGTAATTACATAGTCATATAAATAATTTATTATACCCCCTGCAAATTTTCATGGCCTTTGGAGGTTTTTTGTGCCCGTACCATCAATTCCATCCTTTGGCCTACAAATAAATTGAAAGTGCAAATTTCACTATGTTATAAGTTTCAAATTATTTAGAACATTTTATATGTTTTAAATACATTTGAAGCCATGATTAAATGTTTTAAAAGTATATTATTTCTTTGAAAGCTAAGTGTTGAAACTTTCTGCAACAAGAAAAATCTCAATTTTAGAGATTTCCCAATCATTTAGAATCTTTGAAGTCTTCAAAAACTCATGGAATTTTTCCCACTAAGAAATGTTTCAAAATTGTTTAAATTTCACGAGTCTCCTAAATATCCAAAAAACTTTCAATCCAAGAATTTAGGGGTTGAATCTTATAGATTTCTCGATCTCTCAAAATCCTTGAGGCTAAGGATCATTTGGGACTTTCTTTTGCTAAAATTGTCTCTTCATGAATGTAAAGCTCAAAAATTCTACACATTCCTAATTAGGTACGTCTATGTTCATTTAACATGACAAGTAAGGTAGATGAGATAACATGTGTAAAACTAGTATCCATATGTGCTCAAAGAAAATTTAATTAAATAAATTACAAATTTAAAATTACATACACCACAAAGGGGTGTTACAATTCATTTGTTTCAATGTTACATCATTGAGTATACATCAATAAATACATTCTTGAAATAGAGTTACAATTTAAAAATTGGCTAAAAAGCCATACAAAAATAATATATGAAGCACATCCATAGTAGTAGAACCTCTGAACCTCATCCACCTTAACACCATCGGTCTTCTTACGCTGAGTCCAAGAGTGCTTTTAAGGCACCTTTTTTTCTCAGCCATGAAGTACATGACTTCCCTGAGTTTCTTCCTAACTTGAAGAAATCCTTGACCCTACACGAGGAGCCTAGAAACCTAGAACAATAAAGTAGGAGGGAACTCGCGATGCATGCCTATTTTCGTATATGCATTCCTATGCTAGAAAACATATTTCTTGCAAGCAAGATTTGACAGACACATAAATAACATAAAATTATAGGCTTTCAATCCATCTATTTCAATGGTGCATTTCTTGGTGAAGCATAAAGAAAAATAGTGTTAGTTTATGAAAAGGATAAACTACTGTCTTTGTGTGCCCACATTTGGCATCCTATCTTGGAAGTTTCTCATAAAGGATAAATAAATGCATAGTTCATACAATATGTACAGAGTTAAAAAAAAAAGGCATCTTTTTGAATACAGTTACATTTCCAGGTTTGTTATCTAATTTCATAGGAAAATCAATTCATAGGAAAGGAATTCCACATTCGATTTTATTACATTTCTCAAGGAATTCATTAAAATCAACTACAATACTCCAAATAATAAGAAAAATTAATTACACATGCACTCCTTTTCTATTTGATTCCAAGTATAAAATCTTATGTTCCTAATTAAATATCTTATTCTCTAATAATGGTTTTTAAATTGATAGAAATTTTTTCAAGGAAAGTGTATGCATGTTTGAAGGTTAAAGATTTGTTCAAATTGATGGATAATTATATGAAAACATGTCTTCACATAAAGAGTAACTTGATTACCCTATAAATAAAACTAAGTTTACATAGGAACATGAAGAAAATTAGCTTAATCTAGAATTAAATCTATTTGCATCGAAAACTCATCTTTTCACTAACTATTCATTATGAATTCTAAGCATTACATTCCTACCTCTTGTTATATATTGGAATTTATATGTGGATGTAATATTAAGATGTAAAAATATATAGTTTCGTAAAGATCAGATTTTACTGAAGTGCTCCCAAAATAAATGTACTTGGTGGCTATTATTTGGCTACAATCTATCGATTGATATTTTTAAATCAAATAACTTAGTATTGATGTATACATATATATATATATATATTTAAATATATATGTATATTTACATAAATTTAAATATATATATACACACATATACTCACATATCTACCTCAGAACTCATAGTGGTAATAATGTTACCTACAACCATATTCATTATTTATTTAAACATGTACATATATGTATATATATTTATATACAAATACATATTTATCTATTCGCAGCTGGAAACACAAAAGAACACATTTACAAAATCGAATGGAGGGTTTTAGTGGAAGTTTCCACACTAATCCTGACTAATCATTTCCTTTGACTCATGTACATATGGATGAGGAATAATGATGCAGAGTGGAAGGGATAGAAAACACCCAAATATTATGGAAAATACCCTCTAGCACTTAGGTTTCAACAAACACCCAACACTCTGGTGATTTAGACCCCTTTTTCTCAAAAGGCTAGTAACCTTCACCCGATAGGATAGTAAATTTAAAATCCACAAGGAGGAATATTATGACACCAAACCCTTGGATTCAAACACCCCAAGTGGACCTATACCAAGTCTCAAAACTTTTTCCCATGAATGTCAAGGTACAAACCACAATAAGCCATTCTACCACTGCTCCAAGAGACCTAAATCACAGACCTGCACCTGGGTCTTCATTATCTAGGCTCTCCCCTTCACCCCAAAGCCATAAAATGAAATCCTACATGCTTTCCACACCTGTTACCATCATTCCTAAGTGCCCTTTAAATAGATTCTTTGAAATCAAGCAAATACTCACCTTTTTTGCTTGTCACATGGGCTTGCCACATAGAGATGTCAAGCCAAAACATTGCCCCATTTTCCTCCAAAGTGATTGTTTTTCTCCAAGACTTCTAGGAAATAATAGTACACCATCAAACCTTCCATCATACTAAGATTTTGCAATGCTATAGTGTGGGAATGGAAGGTGCATCCATATTTTTCTTATAACCTTGATTTTAAGGGTTTTCAAACCACCCGGGAGTAAAATTAAGATATCTCCCTTATTACTCAATGAAATATCACCACTCCAACTCCAAAAAAAATCTTATTCACAAAACATGCAGACCATACCAAACATGGGATCAACAAATTCTACAGAAAAACATGGGTTTTAAGACCACCCGGTAGTAAAATGGGGATATCTCACTCAATTATCAATAAAATCACACCATTACAATGAAAAAATAAACCTTATTCCATTATATTTCAAACCATTACAAGCTTGGAGTATAGAGAAACATGTACAGGCTATACAATGCATGGGATCAACAATTTCTTAATGAAAACTCAAAAAACAACAAACTTCTTATTAGAAACTCATTCCAAACTTGTTCAAAAACCTTGCCTCGACCAAGGCAGGAATATTTGAAGCCTCCTAACTCCCTCCAACTTCCTAAAACTACCATTTTAATCAGTTGGTCATTGGAAACACATTTAGACTTCATTTGAACACATAAATGCCTAATTAAGGTAATTTAGACAATTTTCACCAACTTGCCTACAAATATGCTTCCAAAATATGTGAAAGGCATCCAAGCCAAGTAAAATGAGAAATGTGACTCCCCTCAATTTTCTAGATACAACAAGGAATCCTTATTTCATTAATTTTTCAAAACGTACTAGACTTGCAAAGGAGGATGGAGCCCTTGTTTATGTTAGGAATAAGGTGTCTCAACCTTGGATAATTCCTATTCTTATTATTTGTTTTGTAAAATGTATTTCTTGCAAATAATGTAATTAAGTGTGAGTGTACATGTCTAGTTTGCATGTTGATGTGTCACTCCACTTAATGTGTCGGCATCTTGAATTGTGTGTAAGGAGATCATGGCTGAAACGGTTATGACGGATTCCTATGACACGTAAGAGCTATGTCTGGAAGATTCAATGACAGGTGAAGACATGTGGCAACTGATAAAGTTGAGTACTGTACACTCTTCCACTGATAAATTTTCGGGTTCCTATTTTCTCAGAGAATGGTAAAACCCTAATACAGTTATCTTCGGAAGTTGCCCTAAAAAGGGAAGCGCATGATATAAGCGTTTTTTAGGGTTGCAAAGATTAGTGATGTGAGTGTATTGTTGGAACGTTTTTCATGCTGCCACATTTTGTCTTCAAGAGTTGGAAATCTCCTGAAAGAACTTGCATTGCAAGTGTGTTGTAACCGTTGTGTTGAAGATAATACATTGTGCAGGTTTTGGAGTGCTGGGGTTTTTTACCGAAAGGTTTTCCCCAGGGTAAATCATTGTGTCATTCTTCATTTTCTGTATGTATGGTATATTGCTGCAATATCTTTGTTAAGTAGATTAATGAATCTGAAATTGTAAGGGTTTAAAACGAATTTTCACCATACTTTCCTTAAGAGATTAGTGTAGGAAGCTGTTTCCGCACCTGAGTTTCCTTGCAAGTTTATACAAAGAGTTGGTCACCAAGACAAAAATTCCACCACAAACCTAAGAGAACTATTACAAATCATTGAAATGGTCCTTAGGACCTTATTCTAACACAAAATAAAGAAACAAAACACAACCAAACATTATAGGTCCATTAGACCCATGGGTGCTCCTGCACCATACTCCCAAGCAAGAAAAAGATCTCAAGCCCTCTTTGAGATCAGGTCTTCTACAGTAGTTCCATGCTGTTTAATGTCAGTTTCAGACATCCAAGTGGCATCCTCTTTAGGTAGACCTTGCCACTTAACCAAGTACTCCTTGTAGACCTTCCTTCTAGTCCTCTTTGTCTCCTTGGTGTCTAGGATGCATTCAAGAGTCACAGGTTGGCTTGGGGGTAATTTCTTAACCAAATCTTCATCTTCCATTGGTGTTGGACCTGCTACATCCCCTGCATTCATAGAAGTTTTGAAAGGATATAGATCAAAAACATTAAAGATAAGAGATATTTCCATCCCAAGAGGTAGCCCTATTTCATAAGAATTATGGCCAAACTTGTGGACCACCTTGCAAGGTCCTATCTTCTTCATCATGAGTTTAGTATACTTTCCCTTTAGAAGTCTCTCCTTCTTCAAGTGAGTTGTCACCAAATATCCAACCTTGTATTAAACATCCCTCTTCTTCAAATATACTCTTTCTTTATACTTCTCAACATTCTTTTGTAGAGTTTCCTTCACTTGTTGATGGATATCCCTGATTGTAATAGAAAAGTCCTCTCCTTGAGCACTTCTCTTATCAACTCCTTTTTGATCTCTCAATTCATAGACCCTTCTAAGATGCATTCCATATACTACTTCAAAAGGGCTCCTACCAATGCTCCTATTCATGGAGTCATTGTATGCAAATTCAGCCTGAGGTAAAATCAGATCGCAAGCTTCTCCATGCTCCTTGGTAAGACATCTCAAGAGGTTTCCCAATTATCTATTCACCACTTCAGTTTGTCCATCTGTTTGTGGATGGTATGCATAGCTAAAGGATATATTTGTGCCAAGTTTCTTCCACAAGGTCCTCCAAAAGTGACCTATGAACTTAGAATCTCTATCATTAACCATGCTTAAGGGAAATCCATGTATTCTTACAACCTCCTTAAAGAAGATACCTGCTATACTAGATGCATCATTGGTGCATTTACAAGGAAGAAAATGAGCCATCTTACTAAACCTATCAACCACCACAAAAACACTATCAAAACCTCTTTGGTTTCTAGGCAGACCCAATACAAAATCCATACTTACACTCTCCCAAGGCCTATTGGTAATCAGAATTGGTTGATAGAGCCCCACATTTGATAAAGTTACCTTTGCACTTTGAAAAATTGTGCATCCTTCCACAAACTTTCTCACATCCACTTCTGGCCTTGGCCAATAGTAGTACCTCGTTACTTGTTCAAAGGTCTTATCAAGGGAAAAATGACCTCCAAGACTCCCACTATGTTTCTCCTTTATAATATTCTCCCGCATTGAGCATTTAGGCACACACAATTGGCTTCCTTTGAAGAGCAAACCATTCTGCAACAGAAAATTAGAGTATTCACAATGAAAAGAATTCAAATTCCGATCACAAACGTTGAATACCTCCTTAAAATCTGCATCTTCATGATACATGTCTTTCAATGCATCAACCCCCATGCTTTGGAGTTGAATCTCTTGCACCATAGGTGCCCTTCTACTGAGAGAATCAGCCACCTTGTTTTATTGGCCCTTCTTATGCTTTATTGTGAATGTATAGGCTTGTAAAGACTCCACCCACTTCATGTGCCTATGATTGAGTTTATCCTATGCATTCAAGAAACTCAAAGCATGATTATCAGTATAGACAGCAAATTCTTTAGGTAACAAGTAGTGCCTCTACTTTTTGAGGGCTTGGACCATAGCATATAATTCCAAATCATAGGAAGAATACTTCCTCTTTGCTTCATTCAGCCTCTCACTGAAAAATGCAACCGGTCTGCCTTTTTGGCTCAAAACAACCCCAATTGCTTGGTTACTAGCATCAAATTCAATTGTAAAAACCTTATCAAAATTAGGGAGCACAAGTGTAGGTTCTTGTGCTACTCTCTTTTTCAGATATTCAAACCCTTTATCAGCCTCATTATTCCAAGAAAACTTACCCTTGTTACCTCCTTTGATGGTATCCAAGATGGGTGCACAAACTTGACTAACATTCTTGATGAACTTTCTATAAAAGCTTGCAAGTCCATGAAATATTCTCACATCTCCCATGGATTTTGGTGTTGGCCAAGTAAGAATAGCATCAACCTTTCAAGGATCCATCTTCAAACATCCCTTGGAGATGAAAAATCCAAGGTACACTAGTTCTCCTTTCATAAATTCACACTTTTCCACATTGATCAGAAACTTCTCCTCTTGTAACCTCTTCAATACCATGTCAAGGTGCTTTAAATTTTCTTCTTTAGACCTGCTAAACAAAAGAATATCATCTAGATAAACCACAATAAAATTTCCAATGAAAGGTCTCAATACCTCATTCATAAGGCACATAAAGGTGCTAGGGGAATTTGACAACCCAAAGGGCATCACAAACCATTCATTGAGGCCCTCATTAGTCTTAAAATCTGTCTTCCATTCATCACCCTCTCCGATCCTTATCTGATGGTAACCACTTTTAAAATCAATCTTGGAGAAGTAGGATCCCCTTGCTAGGAAATCCATAAGGTCCTCCATTCTTGGCTATGGAAACCTATATCTGATTGTGATCCAATTAATGGCTCTTGAATCAATGCAAAGCCTCCAATTCCCATCCTTCCTTGGTGCTAGGATAGTAGGAATAGGACATGGGCTCAAACTCTTTCTCACTAGCCCTTTATCCAACAAATCTTGCACTTGTCTTGCAATCTCCTCATTCTGAGTAGGTGTCATCTTATATGCAGCCTTATTGGGAAATGTAGCCCCTGGAATCAGATCAATATGGTGGCTTATATCCCTAATGGGAGTTAAGGAACTAGGTAGTTCATTTACTGTTATGTCCTTGTAGCTTTCCAACAACTCTTGGACTTCTCTAGTTGCATCTTTCTCCTTCTTTATGGGAAGATCTGCTTCACTGTTTGGCTTCATAATTAGGAAGAATCCTCTTCCTCCCCCTTCCTTCAAGTTCTTCATGAATTCCTTCTCACCCACCATCAAAACACTAGGCCCTTCATGCTTTGACTTGTCTTCTTCTATGAGAGGTGTGAGGTTGTAAGCCACCCCATCCTTCACAATGGAGTATGTATTCTTCTCCCCATCATGCTTGGCCTTCCTATCAAACTACCAAGGCCTCCCAAGTAGCAAGTGGCACACATCCATAGGGATGATGCCACATAGAATCTTGTCCTTGTATGACCCAATGTTGAATTCTACCCATACTTGCTCATTCACCAAGACCTATTGCCTTTTACTAAGCCATGAAACTTTGTATGGGTTAGGGTGAGAAATCATTTTCAAATTTAATTTTTCTACCATCTCAATTGAAGCAATATTATAAGTTGATCCTCATTCCAATACTATCTTACACACCTTACCTTTTACCTTGCAATTGATTCTGAAGAGTGTCTTCCTTTATGGGGGTTCTTCAGGGATCGGTGCCTTAAGCAATGCTCTCCTAATCATCAAGTTCTCTCCAACTTCTAATGTGAGGTTTACTCAAGGTGATGTCACACTTTCTTCATCTTCATGTACCAATTGATTCCTCCTCTCTCCACCACGAGAGCTTGATCCTTGCTTTTTGGGGCATTTGAAGGATGGATGCCCAGGGTGGTTGCAAGTGTAACATCTCCCTAAAAACTGATTGGAAGTTCTCCCTCCATTAAATCTGCCTCCACCATTCCATCTCCTACCCTTGAATCCCCCTCTATTGCTTGAGTCTCCACTTGATTCATTAGGATTAGATTCCTCTTCATGTTTTTGGTACTGATTTCTACCCCCAAAACTACCTCTACTTTTCTACTCTTGTTTCCTTCTTATCTTCTCTTTAGACTTATGTGCAATTTGTATGCAATCCTCCATAGTCTTGGGGACAACCAAACTAATCCCATCTTGTATGTTGATCCTTAGGCCATTGATATACCTGGCCACTCTTTCATTCTCACTCTCCACATGATCACATCTCATGCTCAACTTGAAGAATTGTTCAGTGTAGGATGAAACATCCATGTATTTTTGCTTCATATTCTGCCTCTTTTTGAACTCCTGCACCTCATAATCAGCTGGAAGTAATATTTGCTTCAACCTATGCACCATCCTATCCCATGAGTTGATCATGAACTTACCCATCTTCACCCTTTCTCCTTTGATGAAATTCCACCATGTCAAGATGGATCCCTACAACTTTGTTTTGGAAAACTTTACCTTCTTATTCTCTGCCATTTCTTTATATTCAAAATATTTTTTCAATTCCTCTACCCATTCCAACACTTCTTCCACATCAATCTTTCCACTATACACCGGTAGATCCATCTTCACTTTAGAGGACTCTCCTCTTGATGCTTGCAATGCTTTAAGGAGTCTTTTCTCATTAGGGGTATCTCTTCCACTTGAGGGTTCTCTTCACCTTCTGCAGGTCATTCACCCTCTCTCTCTTCTTCAGAGGATCTCTCTTCCTCTATGGACACTCCTCTCCTTCTATTCATTTCCTTTAAGGCCTCCACCTCTTGTCTCAAGACCTTCAACTCTTTTGCAACCACCGGTCCATGTTGTTTTGGAGGCATGATGTCTTCCCTTTAACAATTACCTACAACATAGCTCTAATACCACTACGATGTAGAGTGGTAGGGATAGAAAACACCCACCTATTATTGAAAATAACCTCGAGCACTTAGGTTTCAACAAACACCCAACACTATGGTGATTTAGACCCCTTTTTCTTAAAAGGCTAGTAACCTTCACCCAGTAGGACAGTCAATTTAAAATCCACAAGGAGGACTGTTATGACACCAAACCCTTGGATTCAAACACCCCAAGTGGACCTATACAAATTCTCAAAACTTTTTTCCATCAATGTCAACGCACAAACCATAATAAGCCATTCTACCGCTGCTCCAAGAGACCTAAATCACAGACCTACACCTGGGTCTTCATTATCTAGGCTCTCCCCTTCACCCCAAAGCCATAAAATTAACTCCTATAGGATTTCCACACCTATTACCATCATTCCTAAGTGCCCTTTAAACATTCTTTGAAATCAAGCAAATACTCACCTTTTTTACTTGTCACGTGGGCTTGCCACATAAAGATGTCAAGCCAAAACATTGCCCCATTTTCCTCCAAAGTGCTTTTTTTTCTCCAAAAATTCTAGGAAATAATATTACACCCTCAAACCTTCCATCCCACCAAGATTTTGCAATGCTACAGTGTGGGAATGGAAGATGCATCCATATTTTGCTCAAAACCTTGATTTTAAGGGTTTTCAGACCACCTGGGAGTAAAATTAAGATATCTCCCTTATTACTCAATGAAATATCACCAATCCAACTCCAAAAAAAATCTTATTCAATTACCTTTCCAACCATTATATTCTTCAATCATAAAACAAAACGTTCAGATCGTACCAAGCACGGGATGAACAAATTCTACAGAAAAACATGGGGTTTAAGACCACCTAGTAGTAAAATGGGGATATCTCACTCAATTATCAATTAAATCACACCATTAAAATTTCAAAATAAATATTATTCCATTATATTTCCAACCATTACAAGCTTGGAGTATGGATAAACATGTACAAGCTGTACAATGCACAGGATCAACAATTTCTTAATGAAAACAAAAAAAACAACAAACTTCTTATTAGAAACTCATTCCAAACTTGTTCAAAAACCTTGCCTCAACCAAGAGAGGCATATTTGAAGCCTCCTAACTCCCTAAAACTTCCTAAAACTTCCATTTTAATCAGTTGGTCATTGGAAACACATTTAGACTTCATTTGAACACATAAATGCCTAATTAAGGCAATTTAGACAATTTTCACCAACTTGCATACAAAGATGCTTCCAAACTATGTGAAAGGCTTCCAAGACAAGTAAAATAATAAATGTGACTCCCCTCAAGTGTCTAGATACAACAAGGCGTCCTTATTTCATTAATTTTTCAAAATATACTAGACTTACAAAGGAGGATGGAGTCCTTGTTTATACAAAGAGTTGGTCACCAAGACAAAAATTCCACCACAAACCTAAGAGACATATTAAAAAGCATTGAAATGGTCCTTAGGACCTTATTCTAACACAAAAACAATTAAAAAAACAAAACCAAACATAGGCCCATTAGACCCATGGGTGCTCCTGCACCAAATACGGTAGCCTTCATGGAAAAGACAATGCTTATGAAATCAACACCCATACCATAGGTCATGACCTATGGGATGGGGGTTTTCTCCAGATCGCCCTTCTTAGGGATCTATAGCATTTCCCCAAGTACACTGTGGCTTGACATTGAAATTTCTTAGTTGCCATTGACAATGACTTACAATATTTGAGGTTGTTCGATTCTACAAGAACCTTTAATTTATTTGCAATGATAATATTGTGTATTTAAAGATATAAAGTATAGTTTATCCTTAAATATATAATATTATTGTATACAGTAAAGGGATTTCTTGGATATAAGAAAAATCTAGGGATTTCTATTCAAAAGCTCAACTTGGTAAAATAATTTAAATAATGGATAATCATGCCTATTTGCATATATACTTACAGTATTTATTCAAATATGTATTATTATTTACTTACTACTTGAAAGTCCTTTTTCTAGAATTGAAAATTAAAGAGAATATATTGAACTATTATAAGTTGAATTCCATATTGGAATTGATATTTAATCCCCAAGAAATATTTCAACTAATATTTCAGAGGTGTTTCCACATAGAAAGAATATTTTCATAAACAATCTTTTTCTTTTCTTCAACTTTGAAAATAAACCAAGTTACATTGGAGAGAGAAACTTTTTGAAACCTGGAATTTTCTTTCCCCTGAATTTGATTGTAGAAAGCTCCTGACTATAGAATTTCTTTCCTCATTCTTCCTATATCCTCTTTCTGTATCTTTTCTCCCCAATTTTAATTTTACTATGCTACAGAAAAAGTAACTGAAAACCCCTTTCTTGCACCCATTTTCCTAGCTTTTACAGAGAAGTCCAGATAGTTTTTATGAGGTTATTGTGTTTTTTCATGAAAGAATTCCCTCATTTTTAACTTCCCTAACTGAATCTTGAGATTTTTGAGTTAATATTTCTCTTTTTGCATAATACTTTTATTTTCACTTACAACTAATTTAAGCCCTATTTTTATTGCAAGTTAGTATTTTATTTCAAAAATAGTTAAATAAACCATTATAACTGCAATCAATGTTGAGACAATAGTATGGAAATAACATTAGTTGCAATCTAAATGATTACTCTAAATAGAAAAAGTTAACATTTAATTGCATATATAAATATTTAATTGAACTAAAATTAACTCTATTTATTTTAAAATTTTAGTTCATTTTTAATCAATTTAATTAACCATTTTAAAATACTAACAATAAACAATCATCTAAGCTAAATACTAAATGCAAAATAAAAAATTTGTGTGTGATTGAGAGAACCATTCCTGATTTAGCTCACCAATAAGCTAACCTCCTCTACCTTAGCTACACCCTTGGTCTTCGACAACCTACAACTCAAGTTCACTAAAGAAACCAAAATGAGATTAGTATCTAGATAAAATATAATCAAATCAACATAACTCATAAAATCATAATTCATTAATTCTAAATATCACCTTTCTATTTTGGATCATTTCCAAAATAAAACGAAATTCCACTTATTTCAAATTTTCACAAATTAAAACCTCATTTTCATATTTCATTCCTCAAAAAATCACATTAGTTATCATTTAATCTATTACACACATGCACATTCAGTCATATAGAAAAACCTCATAAAGCATAAGTAGGCATCACCAAAATTAGAGACATGACATCCTTCCCCACTTGGAAGAGACATGGTGTTGATTTCTTATTACAAACATCCACATAATAGAATCTCAAGCATTCAGTGTATCATAGTCATAATTTTTCAGAAAAAGATAAATAAACATGCTAAAATCTCAAATGAGGAAAATATCTATGAATATACTCAACATTCTCTTAGGTGGCACTTTCCAACAAATAACGGTCCCACTGGACCCTATACTACATAATATCATGGTTCTGCAACTTAACATTGCACCTTTCTAGAATCTTAATGGGCTCCACTAGCACCACCCCTGGATCCTACACCTACAATGCATGCCATTCAAGCACATGAGTAACATCTAGATGATATGGCTTGAGTATAGAAACATGGAAGACATTAGGTATATGGGATAGAGCAGGTGGCAGAGCAAGCCTATATGCAACTGGATTAATGACTTCCAAAACCTAAAAAGGTCTAACATATCTGGGGGAAAGCTTAGAGTTCTTACCGAAAGAGATTGAAATATTATTTGGTCTAACTCTAAAGAGAAATCTATCTCCCACAGTGAACTATCTAAATTTTTTGTTTATGTCAGCAAAACTCTTCAGGCAATCTGAAGCTTGTTTCAATTTTTCTTTTATGAGCTTCATTAGATCCTCCATCTTTCTCAATATCTTAGGTCCAATAACAATAATGTCTTACACCTTATCCTAACTAATAGGTGTGCGACATTTATGACCATACAAAGCCTCAAAAGGTTTCATTCCCAAAGAGGCATGATAGGAGTTATTATATGTGAACTCCACCAAAGCTAAATACTCCTCCCACTTATGTTGTTGTTCCATACAATACATCCTGAGGAGATCCTCCACTACCTAATTTACCCTCTTTTGGTTTGAGGATGATAAGTGGAACTGAAATTCAATTTGGTTTCCAAAGAAGAATTTTGTGTAGTCTAGAACCTAGAAGTCATCTGAGTGTCACAATCTAAGATGATCATCTTGGCACTCTGTGCAATCGAAAAATATCTTGCATGAACTTATTTTTCAATAGCATGGATCCATCCTTAAGAATTCCAAGAATGAAGTGAGCTCCCTTGGTCAATTTATCCACTACAACAAAGATGACATCACGTTAGTTCTTGGTCATAGGCAGCCCCTGAATAAAATCCATAGTGATAACTTTCCATTTATACTTAAGCACTCTGTGTGGGAATAGAAGTACCGTTAGATGCACATGCTCAACCTTAACTCACTGGCATTCTAAACATCTTGATACAAAAGAAGTAACATCTCTCTTAAGTCCTAGACAAAAATATAATGGTCGAGTCCCTCTACCATTTTCATCACACTAGGGTGCCCAAAATATGATGCATTATGAAATTCTTCTAGCACTATCTCTCTCAATCCTACTACGTTAGGGAAATACACCCATCCTTGGAACCTCAAGAGTCCATCAGTCTCAAACATATATCCTACAAATCTACAATTTGAAGGATCCTATGCTAGGGCTTGTTTCACCCTTTCATGATGCTCATCCCTTGAAAAATATTGTATCACCTATTATGTAAAACTTCACCTTATAGTGATCATAGTTGTAAGGTGTCTCATCCTACTCAATGCCAAAATAATATTCACTCAAAAACTCTAACCATTGTCTTTGATGGGTGTGCAGGTTGGGTTGAGTAAAGATATATTGCAATCCTACATGATTGATTTTCAGCAAAAAAAGGCTTCCCCAAAAGATAGTGCCTCGAAATTTGAAGAGTGTGCTCTATGGCAGCCAACTCAAAATCATATGGCACATAATTCAATTCATGTTGTTTTAGTTTCCTTAACTTGTATACCACCACCTCTCCTTCCTGCATAAGAACTGATCCAACACCCTTTCCTGAAGCATCTAGTATCAATGTGAAGTGCCCATTTGGATTTGGCACAATCAAGATAGGTGTATAAGTAATATTCTATTTCATAAAAAGAAAATCCTTCTCATATCTATCACTCCATTCAAATTTCTTTCCTTTCTTCTGGAGTGCGGTGATGGGTGCTAAAATTTTTTAGAACCCCTAGACAAATTTCCCATAGTAACTGGCGATAGGTTGTCATTAGGTCCCATTACTTTAGAAGATAAAAGTTGAATATGTCAACTGGGTAGTGTCCAAGGCAATTTACAATAGAATAAGACCCGACTATCTCCTTTATATTTTCCAACTTCTTTTAGAGTTGCTAACATTAATTCCTAGCCTAAGGCCATCTAACTATCTAACTGAAAAATAGTTTTATTTTAAGAAAGTTGGGAGGATATTAAACTAGAAAGCATGAAATGACTAATCTAGAAAACATGACAACTAAATAAGAAAGCATAGCAACAATTAAACAAAAAATTTTATAAACTACAAAATTAGAAAAACTCATAAACAAACCATGAAACATCTAATTAATAACAACAAATATAAAAAACTTCAGACTATGGAAATGAAAAACAGTGAGTGATCTAGAGCTTTAGACTCTAAAATAATAGTGTTAATGACATCTACAAGATTAACATGTACAAGTGACTATACTTTTAATTATTGTGCATTGTATAAAAAAATTGAAATAAAGGTACTCATCTATTTAATCTACTCTCCATTGAGTGTCCAACTTGTGGGTTACTATGTTCATCCTCAGGTCACATACATAGTTGATTCAAAAATTCTTCCATTAAGAATAATTTCCATCCATAACTGAACAAATCAAAAATTGATATGTATTAATCTCTTTATTCATATATATTCAGAAAACATGTTGATAGCATAACATTACTATTTTTTGTTATCTTTTTCTTCTAGAGATTACATCTCTATAGAAAACTTCTAACTAAGTCCTATATTTCAGATAGCGTAGATGACCATTGAAAAAGTCTATAACAAATAAAAATAAAACTTTATATCTTTAAATACCCATTATATAGATATTAAAGAGGCTTGAGTCGAGCCATGAAGGACCTTTAAACTTTAAAATATAACAAAAATTTAAACTAACAACTATGGTTTATGTCCATCATCCTAAAGTTCTCAAGCATGTTTCCAACGCACATCTTTAGTCTGTTATGGAGCATGTGCTGGTTGAATTCTTTCCAAATCCTATTAGATGACCAATTATTATCCTACAAAATTCTCAAAACAACCCATTAAATCTGCATTGGCAAGATACTTCAATAGATCACAAGAAATAAAGTTTTTACAATTTTTTTTAAAAGACAAGAAATTATTTCTCTTAAAGTTTAATTAATTGGCAGAGGATAAGGATTTTACATTTATGAAATAGGATTTTATTATGTTATTATGATGAGGTTATTTTTACCTCATCATTTCCTCCCCTTCCTAATTTCTGGTAGGTCCTCTTGCCTCTTTGATGTGGCCTTGTCCAAAAAAATTGTTCCATTCTTCATACTTAGCACTAATATCATATAGATCCTTTGTTGTTTTCTCAAAATCTATAGGTGTATGGAGGAAGCCTATATCAGAAACAACTTCCTCTTGCCATTCGTTGAAGATTTTATCATTTTGATCTATATTAATATGAAAATCAGGGGGTGGGAAGAGAAATAAGGGAGGTATATACCTCATTCATATCCAATCTGTTCTGAGGTTTTTCAAGATTTTAGCCAAGGCATCTGCTCTTCTGAAGGACCATTTTATGTTAAGAGGGGAGATCACCTCTCTTTTCTTTAGATATGCTGGTAATGGAGTGTATCTCTCTTCATAGGAATTCCAAGCTAGACCAATCAATTTATGCCCATGTTCCATGAAATGGTTATAACAAAGTCAAAGGCTTCCATCATATCTTTCTTTCAATTTTTCATCTAGTGCAAGAGCTAAAAAGGTAGCTTTAAAATCTGCAGGTCTATTGTTTAAGGATCTCATTTGAAGACCCAATTTTTTTTCTACTTGAGCATATTCCTTGTTGCGCTCTTGCCAATGAATTTGATTACGTATGGTAGATAAAAAGGACCTCAATTTCACTTCTCCAACAAACAGGTTAATAAAGAACTCAGTTTGGTTTTCTAATAGAAGATTGTGAACAAAGAATTCACATAGCATATCTTGCTCTTCAAGTTTTGAGTCTACAAAAAATTTATCAAATTCTTTGTCATCGGGGCCATAAGGCTGATCATTATAAATTCTGAGCAATTTCCTTCTTAACCATTGTTCATTTTAAAAAAAATGAATATAGCCTTGATGGTCTTGTACATGATAAAAAAAAAAATTCTATTTGGAATAAATCCTACTTTCCCCTATAGGCTTTATGAAATGACTCTCTCAATAGTACCATCTCCATTTTCAACTTGTATTTTTCAATCTTGGAATTTCTTAAGAAATAGCACCATTCCATCCACTTCATTAATAATGGAGGAATTTGAACTTGTAACCACTCAGTTACAGTTGGTTCGGTCTGAATTCCTTTTGATTCCATTATTGGCTTATTGGTGCTTTCATGCAAATCCCGCTCTAGTTCCACAATCCTACTAAGAGAAGCATTCAGTTCTTCTTTTTGTCTTTTCTTTTCTTCTTCAAAAGCTAAAAACATAAGCATAAAATTATTTTTCAAACTTTCAATTTCTTTATCTTTATCAAAAAAATTAGCATTGGATGTCATGTTCTCTTGATTCAACTTTTGATTTTTCTCTACAATTCATTAATGAATGTATCCTTTTCTTCTATCTATAGTTTCAAATTTTCATTTCCTGATCTCTTTTCCCTATCACAGTAATATGTATTGTTATTTCCTCATTTTTATGCAACTGATTTCTTAGCTAATCAATTTATAATCTTAGCTTTTCCAACTCTTCATTAGCATTTTCATTTTCAATAGTCTCTATTGGTGTTTAAAAAATGCAACCCAGCTAGGATTTGCAATTCCCTAAGAGGTAGCCAACCTCCATTATAAAGAACCACAAAGCCTAGTGGCCAATGATAGGAAATGGAATGGATACACATTTCTCCTACACTTCAGGCTCTATAAGACCTCGGAGGGTAACCAATTAGCAATATCAAAAAATCTAGACACACAAGTAATAGGATATTGCTTAACAGATTATGCTCTCACAAAATTGTTCAGAAGCTTAAAGTATCACTCAATATTGGCAAACTATTGAAGGAATTTCACTAATCAGCAAGGAGAACATGATAGAGACAACTGTCCAAACAATAAGAACAAGAATGATTTTACATTTAAATTATTATTTTTTAGATGAATTAAGCTGCAAGATAAATTGGTGCCAATTCTGGGCCATGGAGTCAACTACGTAAGACAACTTTATCAGAAAATGGCATTCAACCAATGGATCTAAAATTGTTGATGCTTTGCATCAATTGTTAGTGTCTTACACCAACAATCCCACTCCTATTATCCATCAAATTATCCTTATCAAATCCAACATGCACACTTAAAATCACTATTATCTGCTCAAAGTATTTAACCATTTCTTTGAAATAGACCCATAAACAAATAACACAATCTCATGAAATTTGAGATGATAAACTCAAAATACTTTGTATTATTTAATTCATATGATTTAACTATACAAGTATGGAGACAAATTGAAGATATTCATGAAAATACAAACACATTTCATGATTTATTTGCACAAACTAGTTGTATTTGCTTATAAAATCGGAAATTACAGCTTCTAGACTCAAAAATAACTCAGACTTAACAAACCTCTATCTACCCAGCCCAATACAAAAACTCAGAACCCTTTATAATGAGAAGAGAACAAAAAATATAGAAGAAGCCCTAAATTTGAATCTATTGCAGACACATGGCAGCTCCATTCCTGTTTATCAACAAATCTGCAAAATATCTCTTCCCATGCATACTTTATTTTATGTTCTTTGCTCTTCATTTGCTATAGCAATACTTTAGCAAATAATGATTTTTTGAACATGAAGTGAATATAAAATTCACTTTACACATCCTATGCACTTAATGTTTTAAATTTTCATTAAGTGAAGAAGGTGCCATTAGAGTTGAACAGATA
>CM021100.1:873670820-873721168 GCA_007115665.2 Sequoiadendron giganteum | reverse complement strand
TTATGATGAGGTAGATAATTATAATGATGTGGAGTCTTTGGATGTAGATGAGAAGTCTGAGGATGATAATGAGATTTCTAACTCTTGGTCAAATGCTATGAGACTAACACTAAAATGAAGAAGGTTGTAACTCCTAGTGCTAAGAAGGGTTCTAAGGGGAAGAAAGGGGGTAAAAGGAAGGAGAAGTGTATTTTAAACCTAAGATAAAAAAGGGGTGAAAGACATAGATGTGGTCCATTTTCTTACTAACAAGGGGATCCAGGGGAATATTAAGCATGATAAAGGGTAGTCTATGGTGGAAAAAGTCCTTGAGAGATATTTTATCATGAATTCTAGGGAGGCTTCCCTTTTCAAAGGTGGGTAGGTATCCCATAACTACAATAGTTCTGAGTAGGTTGAGGACAAGAAAGGGCTTCTAGATCTGTTTGAAAACTTGGTGGTGAACTCTAGTAAATAGTGGGTGGAAGTTGAAGTTGTTTCTCTTATTAAATGGCTCTTTTTGGAGGTCAAGGATATCAATACAAAGTTGAATGAGTGGTAGGATGTTTGTGTGGTGTTGGTGAACTATAATAAAAGAGAATGGTTGGTTAAAGGTAAATTTGAAGCAATAAATTTGGTTCTTGATAAGGTGCTTGTGGATGTAGAGAAACTAAGTAGGGACCATGAGGAAAGGTTGGTTACATTGGAAGATGTTCATAGGGTTAATGAGGAGCGGTTTGTTTTCTTGGAGGAAAAAGTGAATAAGATATGTAATGACTTGCAATCGATCATGAAATTTAGCAACTAGTCCCTGAATTCTAGTGTGTAGGGCTTGACTATGATGAATGAGAAAGCTCTTAATTAGACTAGTAAAAAATTGGACCTTGGAGAAAATGAGGAGCCAATTTCTAAGATTAACCATATGAATCAGATGGAGAAGAGCGTGGATGAGGGTTATTTTTTTCATAACAGGAGCAAGACCAAAATGAGGGTTTTTATTTGTTTCCAAGAGCTCGAGGAAGTGATAGAGATGCATGATAATGCCATCTCTAGGAATCTGGAGTTGACTAAGGTTTTAGACAATATGTTATAGCTTATGTTTTATTACCTTTTGTGTTGATGTTTTGTTGGTGGCTTTCATGTCATTTTTCCTAGCTTTATATTTTGAAATCTTTTTTGGGTTTTTTGGTGCTCTTTGTTATTTCTTATGTAGCCTTCTATTGTTGTAAAGGGTTTCATGATCCCTTCAAAACCTCTAATTTCAAGGGAAATATTTTCTAGTTATCTCCTAAGTATTTTCTAAAGAATATACTTTATCACCAAATAAAATAACTACAATAAATAATCATATAACAAAAAAAATTACATTGAGAGAAATATTTTAATAGTCACCTCAACTTCAGAGTTTCATATAAAAACCATAAGGTATTTATCAATAGGAAGAAGATATATTAATTACAACAACTAGAAATCAATTACCTAGACAAAGGGATTTGTGATGATATTTTAATCAATTGCACAACCACCCTCCATTTGAGACATCATCAATGAAATTTTTACAACACCCTACAAAATTTTCTCAACAAATAAGACCTCTCTTCAAAACATCTTTAGATTCAACATCAGAAATATATTTCTATCAATTGATAGTACCTGGGGATCACAACATAAAATTGTCTAGAGGAGGAACAAGTAACTAGGAGTGTACCCAACCTACAAAAGTCAGGAATTCCCTATGTTATGCCAAAAATTCTATATGTATAATAATTAAACAAAATAAAGAAGAGAGTGATGAAATAAAAAGAGATAAATGCTCCCAAAAAGATTGAATATCTTTTCCCATTAGTTTAAACATAAAAAATCCCTTACTTCCATTATAAATGATAAGAAAACAAAGTCAAGGTATATCTATTTAGAGTAAATATGTATTTTTTTGAATTCCCTTCCCTCAAAAAAAGTTGCAATAAATTTAGGGGTAGCCCTTGCTTTAATGTAAATTTTTAATGCAAGGCAATTGTCCACAGTCTACAC
The DNA here is from genome assembly GCA_007115665.2 of Sequoiadendron giganteum. NCBI lineage: Eukaryota > Viridiplantae > Streptophyta > Pinopsida > Cupressales > Cupressaceae > Sequoiadendron > Sequoiadendron giganteum. Next base: position 873,719,158 of record CM021100.1, on the reverse strand, counting down.
CAAGAAACAAAAAATTATTCAAAAGATAAATTAGCATTATATAAAAATGTGGACAAAGTGTAGATTAAATTATTCAAGGTATTAAATTGCACAAAAGAGTTATAGTAAATTTATAAACAATAAGACAATTTTTTGGAAAAATAATGACAAAATTAAAATAGTAATGTAAAACAATCCACTGATTAAAGAATTTTATAATTGACATCTACCCTGCAAAAAATATTGTAGAAGTTTCTACACCATTAAACACAATGACGTTTGCTAAATTAGAGCTAAAGAAACAAACATAAAAAACTCCAAGCCACTTCACTAAATTAGATATAAATTCCCTAAGCACAACTACTAACACAAGAGTTATCACTATCATGTCATATCAACATTGCCAAGTCAAGCAAATAAATACAACTATCATAATCAAGAAACCATTCACTATCGCTTTCTTAGTTGGAAACTCAAGAACCAATGCATCCACAATACCATAGACCTTTGTTCATCAAAATCATATTGATGGCAAGGAAAATGGATAGTACACTAGAAAAGAGGCGTATCATTAGGAAAGATAGATCAAAGACTTCATTTTGCAAGACCATTAAGATACTCTACTATACTCTACATACCACTCCATTGTGCTGTACAAATAGTCATAACACTGCCAGTAGAGACCCACAACTAATCATCCGAGTAGAAGGGAAATAAGGACAAGAAAGGTATAGAAGCACTGTCTAAAATCATGAAATGGCACTATCAAGTTAGAAGGATTAATATCACACCATCAAAGAATTGCTACAATTAGGAACATGAGGCATAATACATATAGATTTTTATATTATTTTTGTAATCACTATCATTACAAACCAATTGAAAATGAAGACACTTATGTCTGAAGCCAATGAGGAAAGTATTCATTTTTAAAATCAAGTAACCATTATTAGAAGAAAATGAAGTAAATATTCCATTGTTCACTATGTATTGAAAATATAACTGTCTCAAAAGACCATATCTATTCACCTTTGATCATATCAAAACATGACATGTACCAACCTTGTATTTGTTGTAATCATACAATCACACCTCTTGCAACTTCCTCAAGCATAAAAAAATATACTCACTTCCATTGAGTATTTGAATGATCAAGAAACAACTATTTCATACTCATATGTATGAGTACCTAACCTTGCATCAAATTTTTTCAACACCTTTGAAACTTACCTTACATCAACAAACACCGTTACCTTTGACACCAATGATCTGTAACCAATGATCAAAGAATGATGTAGATGCATACCACTATCACAAGCAGCTGAATTTGATAGTAATTAATAAAGTTAAGTAGACAAAAATATAACATCCTACACTTAATTTTTATAAATTTCTTAATGATAAGAGTTTACTGAAGTCTTGTTGTAGCCAAAGGACAAAATATGATAGATATTTTTTCTTTTAATCTAGAAAATTATTCACAATTAATACCCTTAATTATATTAATTATGATTCAAAGACAATAAAAGTTACGAGGATAATGTAGTATTTGTGTGGATATCATAGCATATGGATATCACATAAATGGTCAACTTACACCATAAATTACATAAGTAAATTTTATGGCAAGCCAAATTTAGACATCTATGAAACATGAGTTTATTAAATAATAAAAAACTAGACATGTCCTCTTGTTAGATCCTTACTGTAGTTGATGGAGAAAAAAAATGTGACTCCCATGTATACTTCATAAGTGATAGAAATGGATTCCATTTTTAACACATTCTATCTTGAAAACCATAAGCTTCTCTTATGTAAGTTTTATCCCATGTACATTATGCATTTGATGAACCATCGAGGATCAGCATTCTTGATGAATGAAATTTTTCCTAGTACTAAACTATGAAAAAAATCACTTTATCAAAGTTGGAAACACAAAAATTTGATAGCATTATAGCCATACCAATCTACAAATTAATAATAAAAAAAATAAAAAAATAATCCATTATGCATTGCCTTTGTTGTGAAACCAACACAAATCTGACAAGTGTAGACAAAAGAGAAACACATGCTAAAACTCTAGCATTATTCTTATCTCGCATCATCTAAAATGTGAGCTACAAAATGTGAAAAAATAAAATTTGATGCCCCCACATCACCACCTCACTGCAACGACCAAGCTAAAATCCCCAACATGGTGTGGTATTGCAGTAGCTCTCATTCTTCTCTCGCATTCCCACAAAGAACTAAGCAATAAACCCTAAGTACAGTGTGGTGTTGCTGATGAGTCTAGTTTATGGTCTAATTATTGATAGAGTTGTTGTCCATTTACTACAATTGTCATAAGACTTTGATACTTGGTAGTTGATATTTTCATAATATTTCCTTAAAACTATAGACTTTAAAAAGGAACTTATTTAAATAACTTTCAAATGATATTGACATGCTATATGAACTAAATATGTTAATTTTGCATCTGATTAATGAATGCCACCTTAATATGATTATGGATGTGTATTTGTTGTGTGTCCTAACATTGTCATGCAAATAATTAGAGGCTTGAAATTTAGGAAGATTTAATCGACTGGTCATGTGTCATATCGGTCAACAAGGTGGTTATTTCATGGAGAGAAGACTCTTGACGGCTAAATATTCCTCATGAAAATTGTATTGTAACTGCCTTGTAATAGTCTTGTATATTGTTGAGAAAAGACTAGCATTACTATTGTGCCAAACCCATGTTAAGGAAAAAATGCCTGAAAAATTATGTGCATGCATAGCCGCCTCTACTCTTTTTTCATTTTCCCTAATGTGGCATCCTTCGCATTTGATGGAGTTGACCACATTTCTAGGTATTTAACTAAGTCTTTTATGCTCCTTCTGAGCTCTTTATGTGTCCAGTTGAAGAATGTTAATTTGATAACGTACTCGCACTCTTAATCATTTGAGTAATACAGTCATGTTGCTCATGTGTACTCATGTTTTCCAATAAATAAAATGAAGTTATAAGTTCATGCATCTGAGTTTGTCTTAGTTTTAGGGAATACTTATCCAAGGGGGGCCACTTGGTGACTATTTTGTCCAGTACCTTAGTTTAGTTTAGTTGTTATTTTTTGTTTAGTTATTAGTTAAGAATTTCGAACTGATTGTTCCTACAACCACTAGAATTCAATTATGTGACTATTCTTGTAGACAAAGCAAATAGATTAGTTTCCTAGTTGTTCACTTAGATTTTCATTTATGTCATGCATTTCAGTTTCAACTAGTTATTGGTTGATGTTCAACACTTATGTTATTTCCTTGCAAGCAATTTACTTTCGGTATTGTGTCTTTCTTAACTATAGGATGAATGTGGCTACTTTGGATTCCTAGTGCACATAAAGTGTTGAACCATTTCAATTTTACATCCTTGGGTTGACAATCTAAACACACCTTCATGATGATTGAGATAGCTATTTAGGCTAGATGTCTAATCTCTAAATCACAACTGTAAAGGCTTAGTTGTTAAAACATTATAGGAGGTCAACATCTTTTCCGCCATTATCAGGGATGGTGTCAAACTAGGAAGTTCTTTGAGTCATTGATAGTTTTTTTGTTGTAGTATTTCTTGGAGTTTGTTCTTAGTTTACCCCCTATTCTTTTTCCAATTATTTGTGTGAGATGCTTGGGAGTGATTTGATACTGTATGCATGGAGAAAGGAGAAGAGATGCTTGTGGAAGATTCCTTCCTAACAATCTTGATCTATTCTAGATAGTTGAATATTAGAACTTGCCAAGAAACAAATAATAAAAAGACCCACACCTTTTTGTTGATACATTTCTAGATCTGACCGGTTCTGAAGTTTCCTCTAAAGATCAAAATCTGATTAAAGCCCACTTTTATTTGTAATCTCATCAAGTAAACATGGGTGATGCAAATGGAAACATACCTAATATACCTAACCGACCAATTTTTCTTTTCCCCATTGGTCATCATAATGAACTAAACAACCTCACAAATATCCCTGCTTCAGTCCTTCCTAAATTCTATGTGTAGAAGTTGAGAAATCCAACTTCATAGTCCCCAATAAAAACCTGCATGAAATCACCTATCACACATAACAACTATCTAGAACAAACAAGAAGATATTTTGTAAACTCTCAAACAAGAATGTGTAAGAAAAAACCAAAAAATGATTATTGAATAATATGATAATTACAATGTGATCAATCCTTATGAAGGAGATCAAGAAAAACTAAAAATAGGAAACCCTGAATGAAACCCTAGTGTGCACACTTAATAATTAATAAATAATTATTAATGTGCCTAAGTTTAGCTTAAGTAACCCAAAGGAATAAGTCACTTAATTAATTAACCAATATGATTAAATTAATTAAGTGGAATAACATATTACTCTAACACCCCCTCTTAAGATGAACTTAGGGAATAGCTAAAACACCAAAAAAAAAGATGCATGAAAGAAAATATGGGTCCCGAAAACAAAGGCCTGATCAGGTACCCAAGTACAAATGCAATACAAACTAAAATAACCGGGTTAAAGGAGAAAACCTAATGGGAACAAAAGTCATCCCCAAAAAAGAATGCAAAGAGAAACAAAGTGATGAAAGATGGATGACTCCATAAGACCCCCCCAAGGACACCATCCATCACAAAGATACATGAAAGAACCCCCTCAGAAGAGAGGAAGAAATAGACCACATAGCCCCCCCATAATGAAGTAGCTCCAAAAGGACTAAAGAAACTACATCTCTTGAAAGAAGTGAGAGGGAAGAGGACAAATGAATGCAATCTCTGAAGGTGAAGTAGGTGTAGCCCAAGATGTCTCCATAGAAGCATGTGTGACCTCAACAAATGAAAAAGTCAAAGTAGGTGAAGACTGAAGTGAAACCTCCAAAGATGAATGCTCAACTAGATCTCGCTGCATTGAAATGGAAGAAACCATATTTGTAGTCATAGAAGTATCAACAACTACAATAGTAGGTGGATAGATGGAATGGATGGCTCAAGAGAAATATTTGAAGTGAGAATTATAATGTTAAAGAAGAAAAATTTCTCCTCTGAATGATGATTCACACTAGAAGTTTGATGAACATATGTAGGAATAGAAGCACCATTAGTAGAAAAATCTGCAAAGAAATACAACCAAGATGAGTGATCCAACACCCCAGTAGCAATAACCACTCTACTCTCCAATTCTCTGATGATAACAAAATCAGGTGTGAACTCCACAAACCTCCCATTTCCTCCATGTGTGATCTGATATATAGAAAGAAGTTTATTTGTAAAATGAGGAACACACAAGACATCCTAAAAAGTGTTGTCCCCAAAACTAATAGACCCCTTCCTTATAAAACTCATGTATGTATTGTTTCCCATCAAAATAGGAGACATAGTGTGAGACTCAAAGGAAGTGAACATAGACTATGAAGAAGCCATATGATGAGATTCTCTTGAATCTAGAAGCCATCTCCCTGACCCAAGACCCAAAGAAGCACAAAGAGAATGCCCCTCCATATATGATGAATTATGTAAACCAGTTGTGCCCCTACCATGTTTCATTGAAGAAGAAGAAGAATGAGGTGAAGGAGATGATGTAGACATCCTAGAAGGAAAATCAATCTTATGTTTCTAAAGAAGATTCTTCAGCTCATCAATGTCCTTGTAGAAACTATGTTCTACATGTCCTTCTCTCTTGCAATATCCACATGGACCCTTCTCCTTCCTAGATGATTTCCCCTTAGAAGAGGAGGATTTATCTAAAGACTCCTTTTTATGCTCATGAGATTTGGAATCCTTTTGTTTATGTTTCTTTCCTTTGCCTAGAAAATCCTTTTGATCATTGGGCTCCTATGATACAATAAGTGTCTGTGATGAAGAGGGATTCAAATTTCCCATATTAGCCAACTTGGCCTACTCTTGAGTGAGAGAAGATGAAAAATCATCAAAAGAAGGCATAGTAAATCTAGTACCAAGTTCATCCCTAGTAGCATAAAAGGTAGAAACAAAAACTGAATAATCTAGTCCAAGCTTAGAAAGAACAGACAATATCAACTGAGAGTCTTCCTTTTGAACACCACACTATGAAAAATGCAATCTAAGAGACTTGAGTTCGGTGAAAAACTCTTGGATGTTGTCAAAATCCCTAGGATTTAATCCAATAAGCTCATTCTCTAACTGAAACCCTCTCATAGTATCTTGCTTCCCAAACAAAGACTACAAAGTAGTCCAAACCTCATGGGGTGTAGTGCAAGACTCAATATGAAAAATAAGGTCAGAAGAAAGAGATAGTCATAATGTACCATAAGCTTCATCACATCTATTAAACCACTTTATCTTTTCAGCAGCACCTGTAGGTTCAATTTTTGTACCCATGGTTACCCTGTACAATCCTTTATGTTTCAAATGAATCTCCATTTTTTTTTTCCAACCAAAATAGTTGAATGGATTAAGGGGTGCAATATTATGTCTATCCATGATAGAAAACAACAATATATACTCTCAAAGTTTAAGAACAATACTTGTTGATCTCAAAAAAATAGCTTGATTGCATGCTTCCCAAGAAAATAACTAAAAGGGTAAGGGATAAGATCAAATAAGAATATCATATACCTAATAATTCTTTTGCAAAAAAAAGGTCTGATATTTGTGTAGAGCACTAAACCATCTTTCCAACCCCTATTTTTTTTTGCAAAACATAGTCTGGATGCAAAAGTTACACCTCCCAGAGTGAAAACAACAACTTCTGACTTTGACAAGCAAAAAAGGCATCAAAATTGAAAAATCAAAAAATAAAACCTCCACCATCACGAATTTTGTCAAACTAGCTTTCTGATGATATCTTGTTTTTGAAAAAAGGCCTCTGTTTGCAAAAGTTACGAGAAAACAAAGAAAAGGCCTATAAAAGGCACTGTGAATGCTAAATAGGGGCAAAAATGGAGCATTCAAGGGTTGGCTCTCGGTCGCGCATATGACCACCGCTGGTGCTTGGGGGCTAAATCCATTGGCTCTTGGTCACCTATGTGACCATGATAGGAGTTGGGCCAACTGATGGGGCTAGGTGTGGAGTGCTTGGTCATTGATGTGAATGGGGTGACACAACGGGGAGACCACGAGGGTCGAACTCGGGAGTGATGATAGTGGGCACTGGTGGAGACCACCGATGGTGGCGGTGGAAGGGTGGTCCATCGATGACTACTCAGTGGTGAGCGGGCAGAAAAATTCTTTTCAATTAGCCACGTAAAAATTTCTAAATGTTTTGATTTTTTTTTTTTCGATTTTCACAAAATTTTGCCTCGAACTACATGTTGGGGAGGCCATATAGCTTCCCTAGCAAAAACAATTTTTTTTCAACAGCTCTAAAAACGATGAAATGAAACACGTTCCTAGGGTTTTTGGGCATCCTGAACGAAATGGCGATGTTCGTTTTTCCCAAAAATGTATAGAAAAATGCCTACCCCGAGATCCACAAAAGATCAACTTCGCTTGAAACCCTTACATAGAAAAAAAAATTCACGAGAGAATATATTCAAATCATGAACAAGAAACCATAGGTCTAGAGCTCTAATACCATGTAGAAGTTGAGAAATCCAACTTCATAGTCCCCAAGAATCACTTGCATACAATCACCTATCACTTGCAATAGATATCCAAAACAAACAATAAGATGTTTTGTAAACTCTCAAGTAAGCATGTGCAAGCAAAAACTAGAAAATGATTATTGAATAATATGATAACTACAATGTGAAACCCTAGTGTGCACACTTAATAATTAATAAAAAATTATTAATGTGCCTAATTTTAGCTTAAGTAGCCTATAGGAATAAGTGACTTAATTAATTAACCAATATGATTAGATTAATTAAGTGGAATAACTTATTACTCTAACACTATGGACTTGTCACAAAATATCCTAATACATTCTTGTTTGAGTTTGATATACTCTGTAGGAGTTATTACTATACCACTTATTCCCATAGGCTTAAGCTATTCCCTACCACTTTGAAAGAAGTTGCATTAAGATGGTTCATGAGACTAGGCATAGATATTGTGAAGAGTCGGGAGGACATGAAGACAAATTTCCTTGAGAAATACAAAGATTATTGTAGAGGAAGTGACATGAGAGGAGATGACATTTTTAGAATGAAGCAAAAGGAGGATGAGAGCTTGGAGGATTACATTTCAAGGTTTCTTATTTTCCTACAAAAATATCCACACCATACACTCAATGAAGAATCACATAAGCTAATTTTCTTAAAAGGAATTAATGATAGCTACACAAATTCCTTGGACCTAATGGGATGAGGAGATATCACCCAAGTTCCTTGGGAGGATATCAAGAAGATATGCTAGAACTATTCTAGGACAACTTCAAAGAAGGTGAGAGCTTACCAATATTCTATGGTTAAGTCATCTACCAGTGGAGTTAAGGATGGAGATTAATCACTTGCTAGCAGACTTCAAGAAAGACATCATAAAAAATCTAGCTAATCAACTGGATGCACTTCAGACCAAAAAGAAACAAGAGGAGGCAAAGATAGTGTTGGAAAAATATTTCCCTCATTGCAAACAAAAGAAGGACTGTAGATGCAAGATGATATCTAATATTGATAGCAAGCATATGACACCCAATTTCAGGCCAATTCAAGGTGAACATGATTAATTCTACTATGTTTCACAAAGGAGGTCATGGGCTCCAAGATAGGGTATGACACCAGATCCACTATATTTTGTTGGGCTATATTTTAATTCTTATTCATCTAGTAATCAATGAAAACCCCCATATCCATCCAGTTATGGAGGATATCTACCATAGACTTGGAGTGACCCTCCAAATTCTTGGACCAATCACCAAAACTCTCCACCCTAGTGGTAGCGACCTCAGGGGAATTGGCAGCAGTTTCAAGGAAATTGGTAGCCACCTCCAAGAAACTGATAGCAAACATCTCAATGGAGGGTAGGACAATAATGGCCAAACCATTCAACCAATTACATGTAGCCACCTTCTCAGCCCAGAAACCTACTATAATGCCTCCTCCTAATAATTCAAGTTCAAATTCACCTAAACCTACTTAGCTACTAGCCCAACCCACACCTAACCTAAATAGTAAACCACAACTACAATCGATAGAATTTTCTAATCCAAATCAATTCCCTGCATATGTTGTGAGTGTAAGTGACATATGTTTGCATTCAGGAACTACTTTTCCATCTCCTTACACACCCATTATCACTAAACTTCTTGTGAAGAGGAGGAGCCTTTGAATTTCCCCATTCAACCTTGTGCACCTAAAAATCTTGAACCAGTCTCAACCAGGTAGACTAAACTTGAACCACCATTTCCCCAAAGGTTGTAAACTATGAAATAAAAGGACACAAATTTTGGCATTCTAGATCAGTTGAAGCATATATGTATCTAGATACCTCTATTTCAAGCCATAAAATATGTTCCCATATATGGCAAAGCAATCAAGGAAGCATGCCTTAAGAATTCAAGCAAGAAGAAGAAAGACCTCACTACAGTTCATGTGGTGGGGCATCTTGCTAACATCATGCTTGGGAAAGTGACTATTCCCAAGTATAATGACCCAGGGAGTCTTGTGGTAGGAGTTGTTATAAATGGAATGCAAATAAAGAATTCTCTAATTGATTTGGGAGTAGCAATAAATGTGATGACTAAGGACATCCTACAACAACTAAATATTGTAAGCATGAGACCTACTCCTACTATCCTGATGCTTGTTGACAGTTCTACTATTATGCCTGATGGTATAGTGGACAACCTAGTTGTAACTATAGACTCTTGAGAGTACTCAATAAATTTTATGATTCTTCCTCCTAAAGCCACACTAGGTGGGTACCCCATTATTCTTCGAAGACCATGGTTAACAAAAATAGACACTTATGTTGGATGTCAAATAGGATACATGACCATTTTTATGGAAAGAGCACCAAAAATCTTGTTCGATACTCTCCAGCTCAACCATCCCATGATAAGGATGATCTAGTATGGCCACATGTTTGTGAAGAGGTCAAGAAAGTTAATTTTGTGGCACAACTTATGATGTTAAGAATAAGTCCTTTCCTGTAGCTTCAAGAAGATGAAGTATTATATAACATAATTCAAAACCATTATGAGGTAGAGGAAGCACTATCCTCTCATGTATCTAATTTTTCTGATACATGAAAATACTTTTGCTCGCTCTTCCTATAACTGCTCTTCCAGCAGCCACTCTTCCTTTAGCCACTCTTCCTGAAGTTGCTCTTTCTCCAGTCACTCATCTTGCAGCCACTTGTCCTCCAGACATTCTACCTATAGCCAAACTTCCTAGAACAATAGGTATGTTTCATGCATTATCGCCACATAAAATCAAGGTACCAAGCATTAGTGAAGTAGTTATGGTAGATTTAACTACATAAGTGCAAGTATCAAAAGGGAAATATATGAATATCCATAGTAAATTGAGTGAAGAATTGTAGTTGTCATTGGAAAACTTACTAAGGACCCACCAAAATGCATTTACATGGGACTATCATGATATGAAGGGATCCAATTCTAAACTTTACACTCATAGGATATACATAAGAGATGATTGTGCACTAGTAAGGTAGCCATAAAGAAGAATTAACCTACATTGAGAGAAATAGTAAAAGGGGAACTGCAAAAATTGCTAGATGAGGGATTTATCTACCCCATTTTAGATAGCTAGTAGGTTTCCCCATTGGTGATTGTGCCCAAAAAAGAAGGAAAGTGGTGAGTTTTTATAGATTATAGGGAACTTAAGTCTGCCACCAAAAAGGACCATTTCCCCTTATAGTTCATAGATCAAGTTCTGGACTCACTTGCAGGAAAGTGGTACTTTTCTTTTCTTGATGGATTTAGTGGCTATAAGTATATCCAAATTGCACCAGAGGGCTAGGAGAATACCACCTTTACCTATCCATGGGGAACCTATGCCTACTCAATACTTCCAAATGGCTTATACAATGCACTTGCAACTTTTTAGAGGGCAATAATTAGCATATTTTCAAACATCTCTCACAACTGCATGGAAATTTATATGGATGATTTCACTACTTATGGTGTTGATTTCAATGAAGCATTAGAAAATGTTAAGAGAGTTATACAGAGTTGTGAAGACCATAATCTATCTTTAAATAGTGAGAAGTGCTTCATGATGATGTAGGAAGGTGTAGTTATTGGCAACTACATCTCTCACAAAGGAGTTCAGGTAGATCCTACAAAGTTTGAGTTGATTACCAATCTTCATATCCTTGCAAAACAAAAAAATTTCAGGATTTTCTTAGGAAATGTAGGTTATTACAAGAGGTTCATCAAAGAATTTAGAAAAATGGTAGCACCATTGTAGAATATCCTAACTAAATATGTTGAGTTCCAATGGACAAAAGATGGTGATAAATAATTTTCTGACTTGAAAGCAGCTTTAACTCATGCTCTCATGATCAAGGGACCTAATTTGGAGTTTATTTTTCACATCCATATAGATGCATCAGACTATGCTATAGGAGCAGTCTTGGGATAGAAAGAAGGAGCTATTGAAAATGCCATTTATTTTTTCAGAAAAAATCTACAAGGAGCTAAATTAAACTATACAATGATAGAAAAAGAAATGTTAGCAGTGATCTATGCTTTAAACAAATTCAAACATTGCATAAGAGGGTACCAAAATTTGTGTATAACGATCATGCAGCCATTAGATAATTCATGAATAAACCCTTTATTTCAGGAAGGCTAGCAAGATGGTTACTACTGATGTAGGAGTTTGACATAATCATTGTGGATAAAACAGAGGAGGCCAATGTTGTTGCATATTTTCTTTCAAGGCCAAAAACATTAGAGGACAATCAAGTCATAGATAATTCTTTCCCTCATGAGCACTTATTTTCCATCAATGTGCAAACACCCTGGCATGTTGACATAGCTAATTTTGTGGTCACAAGGAGAGTCCCTCCTCACTTCTCTTCAAAAGAGCGGAGAGTGATCATTGAAAAATATTTTCCTTTCTCATGGATTGTTGGATGTTTGTTCTAAATTGGACCTAACCATGTCATGAGGAGATGTGTGAGGGAAGATGCGACATATGATATTTTGCATGCATGCCAAAATGAACCCTATGGAGGACAACCATGAAGATTTTGAAGACAGGATATTACTGGAAAACACTCCACAAGGATCCATGGAGATATACAAGTGTGACAGATGCCAAAGGATGGGCTGACCAACCAAATCTAATGAGATGCCACTTTTCTCCCAGGTAGTAATTAGTCCATTTGATAAGTGGGGACTGGATTTTGTAGGACTCATTGATCCTCCATCAAAAGGTAAATCCTATATTTTTGTGTGCACTAATTATGTAATTAAATGGGTAGAAGTTAAGGCCATGAAGCATGCAAGATACACTAAGGTTGTAGAATTTTTGTATGAGGAAATTTTCGCACAGTATGGGGTTCCAAGAGAAATGGTGATTGATCAAGGTATTTAATTCAATTTAACCCTTGTTACAACACTAGTAAATGAGTACAACATTAGGCACATGAACTCTAATCCTTATTATTGATGGTGTTTCCTGCACAACAACAACTCAGATAGAATATGATATCCTATCTCTCTTGAAAGATAAATCTCTATGGAAAAGAGATAACCCCAAGGTCTCTAATGTCAGGTCTTGACAATGCAATGAAACAACTCAAAGATAATGTGAAAATGTTGGTAATCACAAAGGGACCTCACTACGAGCAGAGCTGGATTTTCATCTTATCAAATATAAACAATAGAGTGATACTCTCAAACTTGATACAAATCAGATGATAAAGAAATAACAAAAGATAAAAGGTTTCCAGAGATAATCTTAAGACTACTTTTAACACTAATAACACTAAGATTGAAAATTCCAAAGGATAAGATGCTCAAAATGGACCAATCTCTCATAAACTATCTTCTGCTTAACCCAGATGAATCTGCAACTCCACAGAAATAGTGCAATCTTCTAAGGTATTGAAAGATTTTCAAATCATGAATCATTCACTCAGTCAACCTTACAACAATTGAGATGAATAAATTTCACAATTGAACTAAGCACAAGTATAAGCCCAAGCTAACTTTGCAAAGCAGCTAACAATCAGCTAACTACAAAAAGTATGGACTAGAGATTGCTACAACATTCCAAACATGAAACCCTAAGCATTATCAAATCATCTAACCATAAACTATAAGCAATTTAAAAGATAGAATAACAAGAACCATGCCATATGAGATTCTAGAAGATGGATACCAAACACAATATCCTCCTTATATTAAATCATCCAAAAAATAGCAACAATTCCAATTTCTCTGTTACAATATTCGCTTGAAAATAAAACCCTAACTTGCTCTTGCTTTTCCTTACACTTCTATTTCTTAATCTCTTATCTATATTTTCTCTACCTATGTCCAAATGAGACAACATGCCCATTTTTATAGAGAATCAACAAGATAGGTTGACCCAACTTATAATTTCATAATAAAACATAACCTACAAGAGGTCAGCCCCAAAGACTAAATTCGAATATATGAAATGTGCCATAGCACCAATTTCATCCTAAACCACCAAGACACCCAAGAAGGTCAGCCCCAATACATGTGAATTAATGGGAAGCAGAAATATCCATGTAATTCTATATATTCAATCCCCATCCTTATCCTTAGCTTTATCCTCTTCTCCATGTACGGCTAGCAGAACCCTATCCAGCTCAACAACAGGTGGCACAGGAAAAACCCTAACCTTTGTCTCAAGAGTTTTAACATCTTCTCTTGCCTGTCAAACTATACCATCGCAATCAGCCTTGTTGGTCAAATATCTGTCAATGATAGCAATGTAAGTTGCAGCATCATCCAACTGATGTTCAGTAACTAGTCCTTCACTGACTGGAGAATATACATCTCTCCACCATTCTCTAAGTTGCTCCAAACTGAGATGCTTCGGAGCAAACCTTTTCCTTCCAGTCATGACTTCAAAGAATGAAATGCATTACCCATGAACATCAGTTAGAGCATCCTCAATTAGCTTTTCCTACTTATGGATCTTCTTCAAGGCCCTCTACCTCATTTGTAGAATTTTGAACCACTTCCAAGGTTCAGAAACCCTAGGGAAAGGAAGAATCCTGCACTTAACCAGTCTATCCTCAGTGAACCCCATGATAGCTGTAACCTTCTACAACAAGAGGTTAGTATCCACATTATCTTGTGCCAAAGCGGTATTTAACTGATCAATCAACCTCATTGCATCTCCCCCAGTGGATAATATGCCCTTAATGGCTTCATCTCCTTTATCTTGAACACCTTTCAACCAGGTAGCCACAGCATGTGAAGTAGTTTTCATCCTCTCCAACTCAGAAATTATCTCCTAGGGAATGAATCCTGTAGCAAAAGAGGAGGAGCCAATGGCTTGCAAGGGTTTCATTAAATCCTGGAAGTATTTTCTCAAAGTTTCATTCTCCTTTTCTAGTTCATGTCTAGTCTGCACTGCCCTCTTTAATCTCCCCACAATAACTGCACTAGAACCCTCATACTCCTCAATATCTTGTTTCATAGTAGCACGTCCCAAATCAACAATTTTTACATCAAAATCCTAAGCAGTTATATTATCCCTTTCTTTATTTGGAGCAGGGGTAGCAATATGGGCCACCCAATTTCCTAATCTATCTCTTTCAATCTGAGAGATAACCCTTTCTTTCTTTTTACCCCTCTGCTTCTCTGCATTCACCATGAGGGCACCCCAATTAGGAGGAGCATCCTCAACAATTACCATTTTACTCCTTAGTTCCTTTTCAAGCCAATCAGGAATAGTGAACTCAGTGGGCACAGTGCTTTGCTTACCCTACTCCTTCTCCTGCTGATCATCAGTAACATCTCCTTCAAGATTTGGACTTTTGGGAACATCCACTATTGGGTCCTCTTCCTGTCATACCTGTTCTTCTACAACAACCTTTATTGGTGAGGGAGCACTAACCAATATCTCTTCTTCCTTTTGGGGAGACTTATCCATTTGTTCGTTTGCAGGAGAATCCGCATGTGCCACCAAGGGAGATTGAATCACCTTGTCTATCTCTGCCTTTGCATTGAAGAGGTTTCCCTCTTGAAACTCTTCTCCATCCAACTCCTTAGGATCTTCATCTTTTTTTTGCTCTCCCCTTACACTACCAGCATCTTGGGGAATGGAGCAGCTCACCTGCTCAACAATAGGGACACTTACTAAAACATCCTCCTTGGTCGTAGTATCTCTTGGGGAAGGAGTCTTGGATCTCCTCATATAAACTTGAGTCTTTTCCCTAGAGCTTTCCACTTCTACCATTGGTGGCTCAACCTTCTTGTCAACCTTAGGAGCCTCCTCCAACTTGTGTGATGTCCTTGTAGTTCTTCTCTTTTTCATCAATGCATGGACACTCTCCACCTCTTCCTCCTCTTCCTGATTCTTTTCAACTTCTTATCTATAGGCATGTTTCCTCTTCTTGGAAACAAGCTTTCTCTGCTTTCCCAGCTTTGTAGCTTTCTTAGTTTGAACATCCCTTACCTGAATTCTAAAAGGAGAGGCCACCTTCTCCTTGCCCTTTTGGTCTGGTTCAATAGAAGCTTCAAAAGTAGAATGAGACTCTAAGTCTTCCATCAGGTCATAGGTGCATGGAACACCTTCACTCTCGAGCTCTAGCATCTTGTGTTTTAACCACATCTTGGTGAATCTAATAACTGGGGCCTTGACCTGATCCAAGTCAATCTTCTCTTCTTCTAACCAGTCAACTTCTCCAACTAGTTTACCATTCATTGCTTCATAGACATGGCCTTGAATCACATTTCCATCCTCCTTAATTTGATTTGGGATGGCCCTCACATTATACAGCCTCACCAAGTCTACTGGTAGTCTAGAAAACTTCTTTTCCCTTACCTCAAACTCATCAGCAAGGTTCACCCAATAATCCTCAATATGAGGCTTATGGCCATAATCCCCATTTGCCTTCTTTTGAGCTTCACCAGTTATATCAAATTTTGTTCTCTGGGTGTGGAAGGAAAGGCCAAAAGTACTCATCTCTTCCTCTGCAGCATGGGTGGATTGAATGGAGGCACAAACTTCACCTACTCCAACCTTTAGAGGGAAATCATTCCCAAAACCAGTCTTATGCATCTCTCCTTTTACAATATTGTCAAAATCACAGATTTGCCTAACAACTTCTAACAAAATGATGTGATCTATAGGATACCTTGGCAATCTGTAGGGAGCCCTCTGAAAACCATCAATTCTGATGTATGAAAAGGTGGGGAACTAAATGAACCAAGCTCCATACTTTCCTATCAGTTCCTTTGCCTTGTCGAAGATTGTCACATGCTCTACACCCTGGAGAAATCTAGTGATATACATAGTGAAGGTATCAATTGATCTCCTGTAACTCCCACCAATTAAGTGCAACTATGGGTACACCTCATAAATAGCATCCTACCCAAAGACACCTCTAGTGCTCAACCCCTTATATGGATGAAGTCTTGCCAACGAATACACTAGATAGGAATTCATAGTAAAAGTCTTGGTTTGCAAGACATTGCATAACTACTCATGGATTGTACCACTGATAGCACTTGCCCAATGATAATCAAATCCCTACTCCATTCTAGCAATTACATGGAACATCCAGGTCTCAAAGACCCCTACACTTTTCAATCCTACCAACCTGCTGAGAAGGGTGATAGCATTATAATATTCTCTCTTGAACTTAAGCCTTAACAACTACTTAGGCAACTTAGAGAAGTGAGATTTAGGCTTGTCCAACCAAGAGTTAATCACCTGTTGGGACTTAACCATGTCTTCATCATAATATTTCTTAGCCCCATCCTTGTCAAAACCTACCACATGGGATCTGTTAGGCATGTCGAAGGTTGCAGCAATGGAGACTGGACTGAATCCTGCAAGAATCCTACCTTGAGGGCCAATAATCCTCTGTGTACCCCTATCATAATTCCTGGCACATTCTAGCACCAAATCATAACACTGTACCATAGGAGGGAAACCTGCCACATGAGCTAATCCAGATCATACCATCCCTACTACCAATAGAGGAGGATTTGGTGCTGTCATCTCTTCCTTGAACTCTTCATAATACCACATGCCAACGTTTGTATCCGTTATCCCTGACCAAATTGAGGTCAACTTGCTGTCAGGAATTCTACTCTTCATATCTAGCTTAACCTTCTCTGCATCCGAAATAGCAAAAGCCTCTACACCAAGGTCAGCTACCTTTCCCTTGCCTTGACCAGCAACATTCTATCCTGATCCTACGTGCAAACACATAAAGATAACATAGGATTAGATTCATCAAAAGCAAATAAGTGCAAAAGACCATTATCTCAAAGTTTGGGATTCAGCCCCCCTCGCGGATTCTGCACTGGGAAGGATTTCAAGAAAATCCAGGCCAGGCGGATTCCAGTGAACCAAACAAACTAAATCCCAAAATATCTCTTAAATCATCAACTCAACCAAGGAAAAGCATAAAGAATACTTAGCATAAGCTCCTTAAGCTAATCAAATGTATTACAAAGAAACCCACAATCCATAACCATTAAATTCAACATCTCCAAAAAACATCAGGAAGAATCTGTCGGAGATGGATTCTCATGAAATTAACAACACTACGACAAACTCGAGGAAAATGAAGGGGCACAGAATATCGGGAGAATCCGGATGGAACGGATTTTGGTGAAACCAAAGGTATGACAATATCTAAGATTGAAATTAGAAAAATGACCCGGCCATGAACTTTGGGAGAATCTGAATGTAATGGATTTTGGTGAAACCAAAGGAAATCCAGATTAAAGTAGTAAACGAAGGAGAGATAGGAAATTCGGGGAAATCCGAGGAAAGTGGAATTCCGTGAGACCTCAAAAATCTGAACCTGTCTACATCCTCAGTAATCTATCATATCAATTCAAATCATTCCCGATCCAAGCCAGAAATATGAAACCAACCCAACCTAGGACCTTAATGAATAAACTGTGAACTAATGGCCCACTTCTCAGCAATTTCAAGAACAAACGGCCATGCCTTAGGCTGGGAACCCTAAATATCTACCATGAAAACATAGATGACTCGGTGATTCACCAAAATGGAAAACTCAAAGTCACAGTGAACCAAAGCCCAAACAAGAACCAAAACTAGACCAAGCATAACATTTGATCAATTAACAACTAACTAGTGCAATAGATTAAAACCTCCCAAAATGCACAATGATGACGTGCACCTAGAAAGACCAAAAAACTACGAATGACTCTTCAAGAAAAATGGTGAGAAGCAAATTGAAACCAATAGAGAATAGAGTGCATACACATACCATGGAAGCGCAAGGGTTGTGATGAAGGAAATTAATAAATAATCACTTGATGCAGACTAGATACCACCCACACACTCCAAAAGAAAACGCACAACTCAAATAACCCCGAGGATCAAAATATCCAGCAAAACACCAAAAACTTCAATCACACAAGTTCAAATGATAGAAAATGCACAACTCAAAATGATCAATTACTTCTCAAAACATCAATATATCAAAGCCTCAAAACCTCGTACAAATGCCATTAATGCATCCGACAAGATAGTTGCAGACACAAAGAATTTTGGGGATTTGACCCGGCCATGGATTTCGGGGATTCAACACCACCACAAATTTCAGGGAAATTCAGGATGTGCAAAATTTCCTGAAGGTAGTGCAAAAGGCCGGCTTCGGATAATGAGAGGGAACCGGGAGAATCTGGCCCAGGCGGATTTTCCCGAAAACAGTCAAAACCCGAGATAGAGCCAAAACTTGAGATTTTCAATACAACTCAAAAGAATGCCACTTCAATTGGAAAAAAGATCATTAAAGCACAAACCCAAGCAAGAAAAAACCTCAAAAAGAAGGGGTCAAAACACCAAGAGCAAAAAGAGAAGAGGGTCCCCACATTCAGTGGGGTGTGTGTGCAATAAGTGCACAACACTTATCACCCCCTAACCAATGTTCAAGTTGAGGTGACCAATAGAGAAACTGAACTCATTCTGACCAAAGTGGTGGCTATCCATAAAAAAGATTAGGAAAAAAGGCTACCAAAAGCTGTTTGGGATTATATAACCACCTAGAAAACAACTACATGATTCATTCCATTTGATTTGCTATATGGAAAGACATCCATGATGCCCATTCAATTTTAGCATAAGACTCTTAGGACTGCAGTAGAATTGGGAATGGATATCTCTGAAGCACAAAGAGATAGAGTCATGTAGCTAAATGCTTTGGATGAGATGTGGAAGGTAGCTTTGCATCACACAGAGGTAGTGCATAATCAATGAATAAAGTGGTATGATAAATTCATCAAGGATAAAAAAATTTAGCATGGATATTGGGCATTGCTCTATGACTCAAGATATCAAGCTAATGCAAGAAAATTACAAACAAGGTGGCTTGGACTTTATGAGGTGGTTGAAGTATTTTCCAATGGAGTTGTTCAACCTACTACCATTGACCTTGTCTGGTTTAAGCTACTGGTGAATGTTCATCACCTAGGATTGTATCACATGACAACTTCTAAGGAAGAGTTCCTACAAAAATTCACTCAGCATGTAGCACTTGAACTTCCTACAGGCGAAGGAAGTGGACCTAGTGTCCCTTCTTTCAGCTAATTAAGGTATGTAAATTCTCATAATAAAGATTCCCAATTTGTGGGGGTCGACTTCTTCACCCATCTTCCCATTCATTCCACCTTTCTCTCTCTTCCACCTACTCACCATCATTTCATTTCAATTCATTCCATTCCACCTTATTTTGCTCTATTTTAATTAATTGCTCAGTTGATTTCTCAAAAAGTGACCGGTACTTTCTCCATTAATTCAGGTACGCATGCATCAATTGTTATATCTTAATTCTCTTCTAGTGCATTTTTTTAATTGCTATGAATTAATATGGAATGTTCACCCTAGCATGTAATTATCCCCTATCCCTGTCAAATCAACATTCCACCTCATAGGTGAGAACACATGTGCAAATTTAGGTTGGGGGGACGTGTCAATGCCATGTCTACATGTCTATCTGTACTGATTCATGTTAAAAAAAATTAAGTTATTGAGCCAATTTGAACTCTGAGTGAGATGGTGGCTCATATGTGCCAAATGATAATCCTTCATCACCATTTTCCTTAATCATAACCTACATTTATTACTCCTTTATTGCTTCATTTGCTCTTGTCATAATTGTAGACATCCAAATTTTACCACTGCCATATGGTCAAAATCCTATTATTTATTCGTCTAATTTTCCTATATTAATTAAATGACATATTTAATTAATATTATCTCATTCTATAAGGTTTCCAAAATTATTTAATTAAATACTTTATCCTTTACCATTTCCTCTCTAAATTAAATAAATGCATCAATTTATTTAATTTAGTCAACTATCCTTTTCAATTTTAAATTCATTCTTTCTCTCTCCTTGTCTCATCCTCAATAACCTTTTCACTAATATGGGTTAATATAATTAATCCTTGACTAAAATGTGCATATCCTTAATCAAGATTAATGTTACATCCTCCATATTTAGCCATTTACCTCTAATTTTCATTAATTTTCCTAATCACCTCTTTGCACAACCTTAATACTAATCACTTACCTTTACTGATATGTCCTTAATTCAAACTTTCATGGTACTTACCTTATTAGGTATTGACCTCTTCCCCATGTCCTTTCCAATGCAATTTTAAATTTCATTTATTCCTCTCATGTATTTCCCTTCCCCATGACCTCTCATAGGTCACATCAAGTACATAGGACAAGGACCTCCTTTCCCTAAACTTATCCATTAGGTTCTTCCAAGCATGTGAATTAAAAATTCACTTTTATTTCTCCAACACCTTCTCCAATCCCCATGGTGATAAGAGTGGACTTTATAAAAGTACTCACTTGTCACTTTTAGCCCCACTTGGGGACAAGGAATTATTTTTTGAGGAAATCCTCTCCAATCCCAAGGTACTTGCAAGTACCTTGGGATCACATGGCCTTTTCCATGTAATCTTGTCCTTTTTCCATCTCAACCTCCACATGGAAAGATGTGAGGGCTTGTGAGTCCTCAACTCACCACAACCCTCTATCTTGTCCATGATGGCTCAATCTCAACCATCTATTTTTATTTATTTTGAGAGTCTTGGCCTCAAGTTAAGGAGGTTAGAGGTTGGAGATTATAGAGCGTTCAAACCATTTGCATTGAAGCCATTATTGCATTCAAAGTCATTATGGAAGCCATTAGTGTATCTAACCTACCATCATCAATCACTACACCCACCTTCCATTTGTTGCAAGAATTTTTTCATCAAGGAGCATACATCCAAGCATCTTCAAGGGCCAACCAACTCAACAATCTAAGCAAACAAAAGGTATCAAATTTTTAGGTTGTTTTTATTATTGTTTGTTTAGATTCAAATAGGCTGAATTCTAGGTGTTGTTTATGTTTTATTTGTTGTATTTCTTTTAGTTTTTCATTTTAGACTTAGTTAAAACACTTGCACACATTTTTGGCATGCTCTATGGGACCCACATCATAGGTATGTTCTTTCACATTTTTTGTTGTTTAACATTTTCTAGGTTCAAGAACACAAATGTGGCCTTGCCAATAACATAAAGGTGACTCCACCCACAAAGGGGTGACCTCGCCCACAAATAGGCAACCTCGCCCATGGATAGACAACCCAACCCAACATTCTAGTTTTTGGTTTTTGGTTTTATTTTCTATTTTCTAGACTTTTTGTAGTTTCTGACACAAATAGGCGACCCCACCCAAAATTTTGGTTTTTTTTTTCTATTTTTCCTGGTTTTCTAACATTTTTATAGGTTCTAGTACAAACTGGAAACCCCACCCGCAAAGGGGCGGCACTGCCCATAGATAGGCGACCCTGCCTAACATTCTGATTTTTTGTGTTTTTTTTATTCTATTTTTTGACTTTCTGCAGGTTTTGACACAAACAGGAGACCCCACCCACATATAGGTGACCTCGCCCAACATTCTAGTTTTATGTTTATGTTTTTCCTAGTTTTCTGACATTTTTTGTAGGTTTTGGTACAAACAGGCGACCCCAGCTACAAACAGGTGACCCCACACAAAGAGTCGGTTGTTCCTAAAACTCGAAGGTGGCCCCAACTAGAATAGAGGTAAATCAGGTAAATAGAGGGTTAGTATTTCATTTCAAAATTCAGATTCATGTTGTTTTTCCTTACTATTGACCTATTAATATGTGTTTGGTTTTGATTGTTGTTCTTGTTACTAAAATTTGTGTAGCTTGATTGTTGAATAAAATAAAACAAAAAAACTGCTAATGTATTTTTCTATAGGGGGAGGAAGTTACTTTATTTAAAGTTTTGTTTGCTTGTTGTTTTCATTTTTTAACTAGGCACATATATTTAATTAAAGGGGTCAAAGAAAATACTTTTCATGCTTGTCAGTGGACTATTGATGTATCCAATCCCCTTGTACCATTTGGTGATCTTGGGTGAAGATAAATTGTAGTCCACTTAAGTCCCTTTTCCCTTTTTCTTTTTCTTAGAAGGACGTGCTTGGGAATTTCATCACCCCAAGGGATGATCCCAACTATGTTTTATTGATAGGGTATACAAAGGGGGGAGAGTGAAAGTTGTACCTCAATCTAGCCACATTATGTCTGGCGGAGCATCAAATCTATGGTGATACCTAGACAAGACGTGAAGAGTTGATCTAAGCTTCTAGTCTCTCATTCAAAGTTCTCAACTCATGCTTGTGATAGCCTAGTGTTCACGGTTGTGCCCCATGTACCATGCATATATCAAGGACTCCCTTAGAAACATTGTTTAGCCTAAATAGAGGACCATGTTGACCATACCCTTAACACTAATCTTCGGCTTGTGTTGCTTGAACTATATTTTTGTATACGAGTATTTATCAATCAGTCTTGGCCATTTGCTTGTTGTTTTATCCTTTCCATAGTTATTTTTTCTAAGTTAAGTTTAGACCGACACATAAAGGTGAACCCACCCTCAAAGGGGTGAACCTTCCCTCAAAGGGGTGACCTTGTTGTTCTTGTTTTAGCTATTTTTCACCCGAACCAAGGAAAACTTGACCAATTCCCCTAGAATTGGTGACGTTTCCCTCAAAGGGGTGACCTTTCCCTCAAAGGAGCGACCTTGTCCTCAAAGGGGTCACCCTACCCTTCTTGTTTCAGCTTCTTTTTACCCTATCCAAGTCAAATCTGAGTAGTTTTTCTAAACAGGTGACCCTACCCTCCAAAAGGGTGACCCTACCCTCCAAATAGGTGACCCCACCCCTCAAAGAGGTGACCTTTCCCTCCAAAGGGGTGAACCTACCCTCAAAGGGGTGACCCTGCCCTCCAGATAGTCATTTCCAACTTCCATTTGCTAGTTGTTTTCCTATTTTGGGTACCTATTTTCTCATTCTGAGTGTCAATCCCTCATCCTAGGTATTCGTTTAACCATTTTGACTACCTATATACCCATTTGGGATATCCACTTGTCCATTTTGAACATCATTCTCTCATTCTGACTATCCACTTTCTCATTTTAGGTATCCATTCTCTCATTTCGGATACCCATTTTCCCGTTCTAAGCATCATTCACCCATTTTGGGTATCCGTTCACCCATTTCAAAAATCCATTCACCCTTTCTAAGTGTTGTTTTACCATTTTGAGCATTCATTCACCCATTCCAAGTGATCGTTCACCCATCCCATGAATCTGTTCTCCTGTCTTGGAAGTCCATTTATCAATATCACTTGATAAATTTTTGGAATCAATTAGATCTGGAACCTGTTTGGGTGACCCTACCCCTATTTGGGTAACCCTAACCAATTTTGGGTGATCCTACTCTACTTTGGATGACCCTACCCAAGTTTGGGCAACCCTGCCCCAAAACTAAATCCTTTACACGAGCTTGATCCAAAAAACTAACCTACGAGGATTTCAAAAGGTTTGTTGTATTCCTAGTTGTTTGCACATCTCATCCACACATAATCCTCATGTTAGTCCATTTTCACCTAAACCATTATCCAAATCAAATAGGTGTATCCTTAATCATCCTTAGGTTACATATCCATTATCATTTTCTTGATCCAAATCCTCTGAACTTCATTTGAAGGTTATTATCTAAATTGTCCTAGGTGCCTAAAATTGATTATCATCCTTTAACATCTACTTAGGATCATCATCCATCCCAAGTCAGTCATCATCCTCAGCCATATCAATCCCCTTCTATCTCAAGGAAAATTCAATTTCATGATCATCAGTTCATCCTTTAATTCGACCAATCAGCACCTTAAGTCACCTAGGGTGATCTTTGAACTAAGTAAAGAATATCTTCCAATCATCCAATCAATCAATCCTTAATCCAATCTCATCCAATCTTATCAATCGTATTAAAAATAAATCCAATCCAATCATATCCAATTAATCGATCATTCATCCAATCCAATCAATCAATCTAATAACCATTTAGATCATCTTTTCATTGCATCATAGGAGTTTAGTTACATTTTAGACCACCTAGTTGTTTAGAACTTTCATGCCCATTCAGACTCACTCACAAGTAAAAAATAAAATGATAGAACAACAAACCCAGGGTTCCCAACTGAACATCCCACAAGATCCCCATAAGAGTGCTTCATCACAATCCAATACCGATGTTCAAAACACACACCACCTAGTGATGAAAATAGGGTTAAATATCCCAAAGTCACTATTGACGAATACCTTAGTGATCCTATTAATGTAAATATGACATATCATCTCCTCAATGAACGTGGGCATAATATTCTTGCCACTGTGATCATGAGAGGAATAAAACCACCATTCGATTTTGATGCATCACAATATGCTGGTATCTACACTCTTCTAGCACCTGTAGATCCACAAAATTCATAAAACATTTCAAGGAATTTGTATGTCCCTGAAAGTGCACCAACATAGAATTGGTATCACCTTGAGTTTGGAAGTGTTATGATATGACAAGTTGCTAGTTATCCTTGCCTCCTATTCATAGCCTTTGTAGCAGAACCTAAGCATAACAACCCCTACTCCTATTGTATGCCACCGTACATCCTGTCAGCTCCACCACTTCCATCTCAACATCCTATTCAACCACCTATCAATACTAGGGACACATTTATCCTTGCATTAATGCCACCTCAATGAACTACACCAGCTAACAACTTACCATAGCCTAAATTCCAACAACCTCCTGCTAATCCTCACCAATCCACTACATTGCAACCACCACCACAACACACTATTATTATTGTTGCTTCATCCCTACCACCTCATCAGCAACCTCCATAACATAACATCCCAATCCTACCACAAAAAATCTTGATTCCTACGCAACCACCACACCAGGTGACACAAACTACATCCCAGTCACCAAAACTACCACATGGCACTTCTATAGTAGTCACACAACAACCACATATTCCATCTCACCCATCTTACTGATAACTGCCACAACAACAACCTCCACCACAACATATACAAATTCCTACAAAAACACAACATTATCCTCTAATTAAATATATTTATCATCCATCCAACACATACACTTCTCCATCCCATCCTAATCCTCATCAAGCTACCCAGAACCAAATGCGGACCCAATTGCCTCTTTATTCCAATGCTTCACAACCACACACAAATCCATATCAACAACCATCAAATCCATAACCACCCCTTTATGTCACAAAAAAACCCACCATTGCACATCAATACCAATATTATCCATCCTATCTTTAGCAACAACAATCCTATTATCAACCATCGCCATATCAACAAAGGGCTTATAACTCTTCATATTATCAACATCCTGATGAGCCTAAAATATGCTCATTATTTGAGTGTCATGATGTATTTTTGAATACCTTTACTCTTTCTAATGGTTGTTTTAAACTATGTGGTTATAAACTTTTCATGTTAATGGGTAGTATTCTATGACAATGCATTCCTATATTCTTGCAGCTTAATATCTCCATATGACTATATTCATGGCCCTGTTTAACCTCCCAATTGATTGATATGATACGTGTGGTTTCTAGATAAATGAGATGAATTTAATGTGTATGATTAATGATAAGTATTGTGCTATTATGATTTCTTTCACCTTTGTTGCCATGTGTTCCATAGGTTACTAAAGATAGTATGAACAAGTCAATGCGCAATGAACCTCAGTTGTGAAGTGAAGATTATTTCATCATGGCACCAAGCATGTTGTTCCTGCGAAGATGCTCTACCTGAGTCATCGGGAGGAGATCTAAATGGTCATCAATCTAGGAAGAGTTGAGCATTGGATCCTTTCTAAATCAGTTGCATAGATACACTTTCATTTATGAAAATTTGTTCCTCAGAATTAGGAAGCATCTACATCTATATCTTTCTCTGATAGTTAGTTAGTTAGTTGTTTCTCTTTAAATAAATGTTCCTCCTACATGAGTGAAAGAGATGATAGAGAAGAGATTAGACTAGAGAGTAGAGATAGAACAGAGTGTATTAAAGTTACTATTATAATAAAAAGTAGAGCTTTGTGTTAAAGTTTTCTTACAAGCAGAATAGCCATGTATGTGATTTTGAGTTCATGAATAAAAAGCCAATGACGTTTTGAGTTCAACTCTTGTTTAAATTGGTTGATGCTTGCTGAGGGGGCCCACTTAGTAAGTATTTGTAGTTAGTTGTTTACTTCTTGTTGTTTATCTGTTAGAATTTTATTCCAGTAAGTTTTAATGCAAACTTAGTCTTAAACTATTCCTGTAGCATAAGGAATCCATCCCTATGTCTGTTCCTGCAGCATAAGGCTAGTTCATGGTTTGTTTTCCTAGTAATGGTTATTGTGATTCCTACTCTAGTTAAGTGATGCTTAATTTAGTAAGACTTTGTTTCACATTCTTGCATCAGAGTTAGAATTCCTTTCAAGCATTTATTTCTAATAGGTTGTGGATAAAATCGGTTCTTAGTGTAGATGTTAGTCAACTGTTAGAATGTCCAATTCCCAGGTTAGGATTTTATATGACTTTTATATCCTTTTGTGGGCGACAACCATTTTTGGCGCCATTGTCGAGGATGGTGTCAAGCTAAGAACCTATCATAGTCATTGTTAGTAGTAGCTTAGTGTATTTACTCAGAAATTTTCAAAACCTTTAATTTTCAGTTGAGTATGTTACATGCATAGAAGAAGAGACGCTCTAGGGAGATTCTTACCAAACCCTTCCTTCACTGATAATGATTTGAACCAACTTATAATCTATTTGAGGAAGAAGGAAACCAAGATATCAATCCAAGATATCAATCCATTTTTCTTATACTTCATCAAGCAAATATGGCACAACATCCACCTAATCGACCTCCTGCTTTTGAATTCCCTATTATTTCCCATCAAGATAATGATAACCTCAAAAATATTCCTTCTTCATTACTTCCCAAGTTCTATGGACTAGTTACTGAGGACCCAGACACTTTCTTGTTTGAGTTCGACATCCTTTGTCAAAGTTATGATTATACCAAAGATGCTCATAAGTTGAAGTTGTTTCCTGCTACTTTGAAGGAGGGTGCTTTAATATTGTTCATGAGTTTGGGGATGAATGTTGTTGATATTTGGGCACTCATGCAAACTAAGTTTCTTGAGAAATATAAGGAATATTGCAAGAGTGGTAATAAGGGTGATGATATATTCCAAATTTAGCAGAAGTAGGATGAAAGCTTGGAAGACTATGTCTCAAGGTTTTTGTTTTCCTTGAAGAATAATTTGGACCATACTCTCAATGAAGAATCTCATAAATTACTTTTTATGAGGGGAATCAATGATTCCTATATTGATGCTCTGGATCTAATGGTTGGAGAAGATATAACCCAAGTGCCTTGGGATGATATTAAGGGCATATGTTGCAATTAATCTCGAGCAAGTGTCAAGAAGGGAAGAGGTCATCAGGCCACAATGGGAAAATCTTCTAATAATGGAGTTTCACGGATGGAGATTTCAAATTTGTTGTTTGATTTCAAGCATGATATCATAAATAATATGGCTACACCATTGGATACTATGCAAGCTCAAAAGAAACATGAGGAAGCTGAAGCAATCTTGGCCGAGTTCTATCCACATTGTCGACAAAAGAAGCGTGACTGCATATGTAATATGGTGACTAATATGGAGGCTAATAAATTACATACTAACTTTAAGGCAATAGAAGGTGATGATGACCAAGTATTCTACATTGCACAAAGGCATCCATGGGCTCAAAGACAAGGTATGCCTCAAGACCCTCTAACTTTTGAAAATCCTTACTTTAATTATAGTAACCAATGGCAACCTACATATGGCCCATCACCATCATGGAAAACCTCTCAGCCACAATGGCCTAGCTATCCAAATTCATTATGGAAATCTCCTTAAGGAGGTTGGCAGCATCCACAAGGATAATGGGCTCCACCCCAAGGTAACTAGCAGCAAAATCTTCAGTGGAGAAACTCTCAACAATGGAAGAACCAATCCTCTAAATTTCTATAGCCATAGCAGCCACAACCTCTGGCTCTTATGCCACCTTCTACTACATCTCCTGCAAATACTTGCCCTCCAAAACCAACGCCTATGCCTACTCAGCCATTACCAAATCCTAATAATAAGCAGCAGCAACAACAACCTATGTATTTTGTAGAAGCTAATCAGTATCCAGCCTATGCCTTGAATATTAATGATATCCATCTTAGGTCAAGAACCACCTTACCTGCTCCATAGCCACTAGTAATGATTGAAATACAAGATCATCCCTCTGTTGAAAAATTGACTGGTCCTATAGAATAGATACATATATCAGAAAATACCTCTAAGGAGCCTATCCTACAGTATCCAGTAAAACCACCTTTTCCTTAGAGATTGCAAGACACTACACCCAGGTCCATGGAAGAGCCTGCCTTTGATATTTTGGATCAGCTAAAGAATGTACATATCCAAATTCCCCTCTTTCAAGCCATAAAAGATGTCCCAATTTATGGAAAATCCATTAAGAAGGCCTATTTGAAGAAACCTGGAAGAAAGAAAAAGGATCCCCAAACTATCCATGTTCTTGGAAAATTGGTAGATATTATGTTAGGGAAGGCAGTCATGCCAAAATAAGCTGACCCTGGAAGTCCTATGTTACAAGTCAATATTAATGGTCAGATGGTAAAGAATGTTTTGATTGACCTAGGTGCAGCCATCAATGTAATGACCAAGCATACTATGGAATATTTGAATATCCTAACCATTAGGTCTACACCCATCATCCTGCAACTTGCTGACAGTTCCACTATAACATCTGACGACCTGGTGGAAGATATAATTGTCAATTTTGAATCATGGGGATACCTCGCTGATTTCACCATATTATCCACTAAGGAAACTTTGGGGGGATATCCTATCATCCTAGGTAGACCATGGTTAGCCACAACTAATGCCTTTATAGGATGTCATTCAGGAGACATGAAAATCTTTGATGGTCAGTCAACAAAGAAATTGGCTTTATACTCGCCTGGCCAGCTTCAGCCAGACTTGTCTAAACCAATTTGGCCAGACTTAGGAGAAGAAACAAAAGATGTCAACTCATTGGCCCAGCTAATGATGCTGCAAACTAATCCATTTTCCCAACTTCAGAGTGAAGATGACTTGCTTTTCCAAATTTTGCAATCAAATTCTGATATGAGTAACCCATCTGAACCCAATAATTGTCCTCAACAATCTTTCCTATAGCAACTGAGTCCTGAGAGCCTGCCATTTAAAATCCATGCAGTTTATCAACATTTTCTTCCACAACAAATATAGACACCACCTTTTCCAGTTGATTCCATGAATGATCTCACCAAACAAATTGAGTTGTCTCCAGGCCATTATCTGAATATCAACAATCAACTACCTAAAGCTCAACAAACTTCCCTGGTCACAATGCTGCAAGATCAACACAATGCTTTTGCAAGGGACTATGGGGATATGAAGAGAATAGATCCTCAGCTTTGTACTCATAGGATCTACATTAAGGAAGATTGTTCACCTATTAGGCAGCCTCAAAGAAGGATAAACCTAGCACTTAGGGAAATAGTTAAAAATGAGCTCCAAAAATTGCTTGATGCTAGTTTCATCTACCCTATTTTAGATAGCCAATGGGTATCTCCATTGGTGATTGTTCCTAAAAAAGGTGGGAAGTGGCGAGTTTGTGTAGATTATAGGGAGCTGAATACTGCCACTAAAAATGATCACTTTCCACTACCATTTGTTGATCAAGTATTAGACTCATTATCTAGTAAAAAGTATTTCTCATTTTTAGATGGATAATGGGTATAATCAAATTAAAATTGCCCCCTGGGGATCAGGATAAAGCAACCTTTACTTGTCCATGGGGGACTTTTGCTTACTCTGTCCTACCTTTCGGTCTGTGTAATTCTCCCGCCACATTTCAAAGAGCAGTAATTAGCATTTTTGCTGACATTTCTCATGATTATATGGAGATCTACATGGATGACTTCACCACTTATGGAGTAACTTATGAAGAAGCATTATCAAATTTGGAAAAAAATTTGAAAAGATGTAAGGAGCATAATTTGTCTTTGAATAGTGAGAAGTGTTTTATGATGATGCAAGAGGGAATTGTTTTAGGCCATCATATCTCTCCATTTGGCATTCAGGTTGACCCTACAAAAATAGAATTTATTCTAACATTACAAACACCTATAAAACAAAGGGATGTTAGAATCTTCTTAGGACATGTTGGATATTATAGAAGGTTCATCAAAGATTTCAGCAAAATAGCCAGTCCATTGTATGCCTTATTGACTAAGGATTTAGAATTTCATTGGACTAAGGCCTGCGACAAATCTTTCCTACAACTTAAGGACTTACTTACTAAAGCACCTATTCTTCAAGGACCGAAGTAGATTCTACCCTTTCATATACACACTGATGCTTCTGATTATGCCATAGGGGCAGTGTAAGGAAAAAAGGAGAATTCCATAGAGCATGCCATCTATTTCATTAGCAAAAATCTTCAAGGACCAGAATTAAACTATACTATCATAGAAAAAGAATTGCTAGCAGTTGTGTATGCTTTGAACAAGTTTCGGCATTATGTCACTAGTTACCAAATATTTGTTCATACAGACCATGCAACAATAAGGTACCTTATGAATAAACCTGCCATAGCTGGTAGATTAGCAAGGTGGCTACTATTGTTTCAAGAATTTGATATCACAGTTATCGACAAGCCAAGCAGGGCAAATGTGGTGGTTGATTTCTTGTCAAGACTTCAAACAGCTATGCCTACCACATCTGAAATAATTGATGATAGCTTTCCTAATGAACATCTATTTTCTATTGCTACTAGAACTCCATGGTATGCAGATATTTCAAATTACTTAGCCGCCAACAAAATACCAGCTCACTTCTCATCAAAGTACATGAGGCTGTTGATTGAGAAAAGTTTTAGCTTTTCATGGATTGTAGACTGTTTGTTTTATATAGGGCCTGACTAAGTCATGTAAAGGTGTGTCAGAGAAGATGAGACATATGACATTCCACATGCTTGTCATGATGAGCCATGTGGTGGGCACTTTGCATCTAAAATAACATCAATGAAAGTGCTTAATACAAGGTACTATTGGCCCACACTACACAAGGATGTTGTAGCCTACACCAAGAAATGTGACAGATGTCAAAGAATGGGGAGACCAACGAATTGTGATGAACTGCCCTTGTATCCACAAGTAGTGGTTACTCCCTTTGATAAGTGGGGAATGGATTTGGTTGGACCAATTGATCCTCCATCCAATGGAAAATCCTACATTTTAGTTTGCACTGATTATGTGACAAAATGGGTGGAAGTAAAGGCAATGACACATGCACCTGACAACAAGGTTGTTGAGTTCCTTTATGAACAAATCTTCATGAGATTTGGAGTCCCAAGAGAAATTGTTACTAATCAAGGAGCTCAATTCACTTCAAAGTTGATCATTGCATTGATGAATGACTATAAGATCAGACACAGAAAGTCAAGCCCTTATCACCCTCAAGCCAATGGTCAGGTAGAGGTAACTAATAGAGAACTGGAGGTCATCCTTACAAAAACAGTCTAGTTACACAAGAAAGATTGGAGTAGTCATCTTCTGGAAGCACTCCGGGCTTATAGAACAACATGGGAAACAACTATAGGGTTTACCCCTTTTGAATTACTTTATGGAAAAATTGCCATGTTGCCAATTGAGTTTGAACATAAGACTTTGAGGACTACTCTTCAATTACACATTGATCTTTTTGAAGTTCAAAAGGAATGCCTCCTCCAGTTGAATGCATTAGGTGAGATGTGGAATGTTGCCCTGCAGCATACAGAAGCAATACAACAGTAAAGGAAGAAATGGCATGACCACAATATCTGAACAAAGCATTTCTCCTTTAGTGATTGGGCCCTACTTTACGACTCTGGGTATAAAGAGAATCAAGGTAAGCTTACAACAAGATGGCTTGGTCTGTACGAAATTGAAAATGTATTTGATAATGGTTCGGTTCAATTGGAAACAATCGATCCTATTTGATCCAAACTATTGGTTAATGGATACCGTCTTTGGTTATACCATAAGCCTGCATCAAAAGAAGAATTCATGTAGCAGTTTGTTTCCCCTGCGGCCAGTAATCTTCATGCAACAAAGGGCTTCGATCTTCTTCCTACAACATCTTTTTGAAATTATATTGAACATCCATAATAAAGGTTTTCTTTTCACGAAAACCACTTTCTCCATCACCATCCATCATTTCACCTTTCTTGTCTACATCAACACTCCATGTCACCCATTTTACCATACCACCACCATTCATGATCTCTTTTCCAAGAAGTCATTTTCGGTTGTGTTGTGATATCTTCCAACATTCGCAAGTATTTAATACAAGGTACATGTTATGCCTTGCATAACCACCCCATCTTTTGCCTTGGTCAAAATGGGTCCCCCTTTGTGTTCTTTATCTTTTGTTTTGTTTTGAGTCTATCAGAATCGGAACTGGAATTGAATTGGGTTCTGAAAGTTCTTTTGAGGCTTGTTTTTGGTTCTATCCCACTAGTCTTTTCTTTGCCTTTGTTTTGTCTTTAGCGGAAGCGGAGCCAGAGTGGGTATTAGGATGATTGTTATCAAATTTGCAAAATCACAATTTATTCTGATCCCGCCTCAGCTATTTTTATTTTTTCATCTCGATCTTTGTGTTTGGTTTTAATTAGGTCGGTCTTTTACTTTACCTTTTGTATTGGCTTTTGTATTGTTTTTAGTTGGTGGACCCAGAACCGAAATGGGAATTGAGTTTGGGAATTTTACAAATTTAAGATTCTGTTTCCATTTTAGTTCCACCCCTGCTACTTTTTGTCATTGAATTTTTGACTAAACTTGCACTGCAGATGAGTGTTCGTTCTCTTACAATTTTGACTCCACCTTTACTACATTTTAATGCATTAATGGTGGTTACCGGTGTAGGTAGAAATTCACATATTTACCTTTATTAAGGGTTAAAGCCGATCATTATTGATTGTTAAAAGTCTAAGAGCACGAAGGAGCAGTAGCAGAGTTCGTTTGAGCAAATTGATCGAGATAGAGAAGGGATATTGTCTGTGAATTGATTCAGAAAGTTAGCTCGTTGTTTATTTGCAGTCATGATTGTTGTGTTTTGCTTTATATCTGCTCGTATATTGAATCATTTTGTTTTAAGGAAAAACTATGATCATCGATATGATTGAATGAGCAGGTTCTTGTTTGGTCTTGTTTATTTTACTTTAATCTTTGTTTTCTTGTACTTTTGGGTTGTTTCTTTCTATTTTTAGGTATTGTCGCATTCACGTCTTAATCGTGATTGTGTCATTCTTGTTTGGGTTCACAGTAGGTTAGATTAGATTAAGGGTTTTAATGGCATTTGTAGATTAATGATTTACAGTGAGTTAGGGTAGATTAGATTTATTGTTTAAATTAGGGTTTCGTCATGTGTTTTTGTCTAGTAAAATGGCAAGGTTTAAACCCGTGCCCTAGTTTTATCGGGTTTGTCAGATTAGGGTTTCGTATCGCCTGATGATCACAGTTAAATAAGATTTAAATAATGGCCCTAAAATGCAATTTTTCCCCACGGTCATATAAGGGTAGAGTTTTAAAGCTCCTTTTCCATTTTAAAGCAACCTAGGTTTTAATCATGAAGTCGTGTTGAAAATGAATAAAATATTTGATGACGTCATGATTAACATGAGTGGAGGCAGGATTGGAATCAATTATAAACTTAAGAATTTTGTTTTACGAAAGTTATTGATTCCATTTCTATCCCATTTCTGACTCTGAATTCTAAAAGGTTTCCTTTAAAATAGATGATAACATAAGCAGAGGCAGGATTGGAATCGATTATGAACTTAATAATTTTGTTATATCAAAGTTATTGATTCCATTTCTATCCCATTTCCGGCTCCGAAGGTAATGGAAGTCTTCTTTGAAAGAGTAATGATAACCTAGTCAGAAGTGGAGGTGGAGTTGAAACCGGATATGAAAATTGGAAAAAAAATCTAAGGAAAAATCTAATTCCTTTTTTCATTCCGATTCCGGTTCCGACCCCGAGCCCGATTATTATTAAGTGAAGTATCTATATCAGTTTTTGCTCTGAGTCTGGTAGTTTTGTAAAAGGGATTGTTTTGAGTTTCTTTCTAGTTCCGACTCCGATGAATATGTAATAGGTATGTTTTAAAAGAATGTTTTATAATGATATCTAAAGATCTAATTAGAGCTTTTCTTTGCAGGAGAATTGAAAGATGTTAGGAACATTAGGAGAGGTTGCTCGAAGGAATCAACTGGCTGGAACATCAAAGACAACACCAAAAATAAAGAAGGTGAAGCCAGAAAAACTGCCATACACCTTAAGGTATAATCATAGGAGTCCGGTTGTGAAGATGAGCAAGCTGGAATCAGATTGGTCAGATATCACTGATACTAATCTAGGTCAATACAATTTTGAGGAATTGTATTTAGAGGCATTTGACAAGGATATTACATTGACTACGAAAAGAATTGTTAGCTCTGGGTTAGCTCATATCACTTTATTTCCTATATCTATCCAGTGCCCAGAGTTAATCATGATAGTAGCTAGTGCTTACAGTCCTGCTACAAGACTATGTATGGATTCACAAGACAATGTGATTATTAATCTCACTCCTCAAGCATTTCAGACTATATTTAATGTTCCAAATCCAAAGAACTTGGTACAATTAAATGAGGTAGAGGCCTTGGATCAATATAGTAAGTATAAGGGAATGAATAAATCTCACTTAAACAACAAATGGCTGAGGACAGAAAATAAATCTCTAACCAAGCTTGCAGATTAGCCAAAGAGAGCAGATTTCTATGAAGAGATAGCAAGGTTGATTGCAATGTTGTCTAGGGTGTTTGGAAAGAGGGATGCATTTTACTTCAAGGAGTGGATGTTTCCTTTTATTTGGACTATCTTGAAAGGAGAACAATAGTTTGATTGGTCAATGATTGTTTCTGATGCCATACATGTTCAGTTAACCAGGATTAAAGAAACCAATTGTTTCTTTATGACCTCTTACATTGTTTATGCAGCAGCAAGAGTGGGTGTTTTCCTAGGATCGAATAGAGTGGGCATAATGGGAGCCTTCGATGGAAAAAATAAGGTGTGGGAGCACTATGATCAATTATCTCTTTAGGTTGTTAAGACTCACTTTAGAAGAGTTAATGATGCATTTTTATATGTGGTTATCAACCAGTTAAGTGGAGATGCAGGATATAGGTTGAGTCTGGAAGCTATGGCTTTTATTGTTGAATGGGGAAGTTGGTACATCCAATACCCCAAATTTACATACTTTAGGTTATTTGGTTTTGAAGGCCACCCACATTTACTTCCAAGATGCTCCAGTAACAGGGTGGTGTTAATGGAATTTGTATATCAAGCCATTGGAGTTAATGCTCAATTCGGGATTAAGCACAAGACTTGATGTCATAAATTTCCCATGAAGTTGGGGGAATATAGTTGTCAACACTTGAAGGGAGAAAAGGTAGTTTGTAATGAGTTGATACAATTAAAATTGGGATTGTATATAGCTCATAAGTATTTTGATCCAAGGAAGAAAATGTATGCCTTATTACCTTCAGTGTTCACTAGACATTTTAATTTGTTAGAGGACTTTTGGTGCGATCGATAAGATGAGTATAACTTAAGGAAGAAGAACTATGAAAGATTGCCGGTGGCACTTATGGCAGAGTTGGGTGTTAAAGAAAATATTCCTGACACATTGGTGGATGATGGAATTGTATTGGATCCCTCATATGAAGCCTTGAACATTGGCACCAAAAGCTTAGATCCAATAGATTGGAATGAGGAAGAAATAATTGATATTAAGAAAATTGGAAGAATAGTCTTGGATAGAAGTGTGCAATGGCTAATGATGAAAACTCAAGCTCCTCAAGGACAAGTCCTTAAGAAGGGCAAAGGATATAAGAGAATTAAAAGAAAGACACCTTCCAAGGAGCCATTAGAATTCCTTCCTCCAGATGTTGAAGAAATGGAACTTGAAATGGTAGAGGATGAAGAAGGAGCACCAGAAGGGGGACAAGAAGGAGATATTACAGTAGGATCTGCTATTTCTATGCCCACATTGGGGGAATCATCCACACAAGCTCCACTAACAAGGAAAATGAGCAAAGAAGTTCAGGAAGAAGTACTTTATGGCATGGCTGAAACTGCTAAGGGAAAAGAAGTAGAGGAAGAAGTTCTATAAATTGAGACAAATTCAGATGAAACTCTGTCAGAGAAGGAATTGCAAGAAAACATGCCTCTAGAGCATACTATTGAGCATATTTTGACACAAGAGGAACAATGGAAGATGTTTGAAGATGCTACAAGAGATTCTGATGCTTTACTTCACCAGCAACAATTACAATCAAAACAAGTTGAAATTGAGGTAGTATCTAATGAAGCAGAGAAGCAAAGGGGGAAATGAGAACAGGAGCTTAAAGTTAAAGCAAAAAATGATAAGTTAGAGCTAATACAAAAGATCCATGATCTTTAGGAGGAGAAAGCAAGAAACTGGATGGAAAAGGAAATCCTGGTTGCTAGGTTGAAGCTTGCAGAGGAAGCAGAAAAGGTAAGGAAAGGAAAAGAGGCCAAAGAGATAGTTAGGAAACAATGGGAAGAAGAAGCGGAAGCTGAGAGACTTAAGACTTTAGAAGAGGAAAGGTTGGAAAAAGAAAATTTAGAAGCCTTAGAAAAAGAGAAATCGGAAAGGGAGGCTTTGGAAAAGGAAAGAATAGAGAGAAATTAGTTGGAGGAAGAGAGGTTGAGGAAAGAAGAAGAGGATAAGAAAATACAATAACAACAGGATAGAGAAGAGGCTGAAAGACTAGTGAAAATGCATATACTACAAGAACAACAAGAGAAATCAGGGGTTGAATCCCAATCTCAAGTGAGTATGTAGCCACCTTCTACAGTTATTACTCCTTCTTCCTCTATGATGACTACTACTCCAACTGCTCCTACATGGTTGAAATTAGACTTGTAGAAAAGGGCAAGAACACCTCCACAACCTCTCAATTGGGAGGATATGATGAAGGGGATAGAGCAGGAAAAGCCTAAGAAGAAGGCTAAAATATTACATTCTACCAGACTCATAGACAAAGGAGAAATTGTTGCTGAATGTGCCATGCCAATGATAGAAAAGGAGGTAGGGGGCATGCAGTTGACAGACTATCAATTGAGTACAGTCAATTTGGGAAAACCCACTAGAAATCAGCAAATGAGTTTGATTGATGTGGTGGCTTCAATGACCAAGTCAAGAATGATCAAAGACAAACAAAAGAAGGATGAGCTAAAAGCTCAATTAGATTAGCTACATTCATTCTTGAAGAGTGTCTCTTCTCCAAGATCACAACAGATAAAAACCATTGAAACTCCTATTTTGTTAAGCAAAAAGGAGGTAGATGATTTGGTACAGGTGAAAGGCAAGGCGGAGATGGTAGACCGATGGGTAAACAATGTAAACCGAGAAGTGAGTGAAGTTTTGGTAGAGGGTTTTGAAGCTTACAAGGAGGCAGAAAGGTTAGTAAAAGAAATATATCAATACATTGAGGTAGTGGAGAAACAAGTAGAAGAATATAAAGAGTATAGTCAAAAGTTAAAAAAGGTAAGTGAATTGCCTCTAGCTACTCTTCTAGAACAATCTATACTTGAAGAAGATAACAAAGATTTTGTGGAGAAGACTTCTATTATACTTCGCTTTAGAACTAAGTTTTTGTGTAAGCATAGAGATGAAATTCAAGAGATTGTTAATAATTTGAATGAGCAATTGGAAGAGTTACAAGCAGTCATTGCCATTATAGTAGATATAAATGTATTTACAAAAGAGGGCATGCCTTTTAAGAAAATAAAGGGAAAATGGGATGAAAGATTCAAAGGACTCATGCAAAAGGAGGATGATGGAGAAGAGTCAATGTTGGATTAGTTGATAGATGTTAAAGAGGAAGTAAAAGCTGCAGGAAGAGAATTGACAAAGGTGAAAAGTATGAAGGAGTTTGTTGTAGCCGAGTTGGATCGGATCAAATTTGAAGATGATTGGGTTGATGTGCCAGAAATGGATACATTACAACAAGTCTTCACTAGTTATGATGAGTTCATTGTGGATCCGGCTTCACATGCATGATGTTTTTCTTCCTTGCATGTTGCATGCATACAGCATTGACAATCTTAGGGGTGCATGACTTCTTTTCTTTTCTTCTATCTTCTATTTTTAGATCAAGCTAAAAATTTTAATGTAAGAACTCAAGATCCAAATTGATCTGAGTTTCCAAGAAAGTTGTTGTTCCTAAAACGGTGGAAAGCCTAAAATAGAAGTGAAGTTTGAACTTTTTGTATATCTATAAATACCCAAGGGGTATCATATTGTAAAGGTCGGCTAATTGAGAATTGGATTAGCTTACCTAATGCTAGGAGATAGAATTTTGTAGTGATTTTTACAGAGATACATTGTACTTGATCTTTTACAGTTAATAAAATTGTAGGTTTTCTCAAAATATGATTTTTTAGAGTTAAATTGTTTGTTTGATAAGACTAATAAGTTATGATCTATCTATATGCAATGATTGTGCTGAACATAGGATTTTCTTGAATGATGAAAGTAATTTGAAGGAATCAGATTTAAGGATTATCTTATTAGGTTGTCATTGAGTTGAAGTTATTAAAAATTCTGTTGATTTATGATCTTGATGATGATTGAATGTGTGTTATTTTTGAAACCCTTGAAATATTTGTGAAGAGTAATTGTGAAGTTAATTAAGCACCTAAAATGTATGCAGTGGCATAGATTATGCTATGAATTGTGTCATCTTATGGTTTGATGATCTGTTAAGAAACATTCATTGTTGAGGGTATATGTCTAGATACTAGATAAATTTGATTCATACTTACTGGTTTACATCTTTGTTCTATCTTTTTCTTTTATTTAAAACCCACTGATTTACAGGAACTACTTCGATAAAAAGAGTCATTGCTTGAATCTTTTATTACTAGCACAGGCCCCTTGAACATTAGAGTTGCATGAACCAATTGAGTGACATTAGACAGTTGAGAACCAACTACCAGGACCTTGGGAGTTAGGCCACTATATGTTGTCTTTCTTTTTTTGGAGAAATAGAGTATAAATATTATGTTTTAATGTTGTTTGTGTCATTTTAACCACCAACAGTACGCGATATTCTTTTCATTTGTCACATCATTCAATTTTTTTATTTATTCATTTATTCATTTATTACAAGTGTCTATCAGTCATTACTTCTCATCCTTTGCCTATCCTTTCACACATGTGAGGACACATGTCAAATCTTAAGTAGGGGGCGGGGATTGTTTGTTTCAAACTTGTTCTTTTGCCAATGCCACATTTGATAAAAACAATTTTTAATTGTACTTCCCAAGAATGAATGCGAGTGAATGCATGCTTTTTCCTTATTAGTAAGTAAACTACTTAATTAGGTAGTGTCTAAAAATCATTGCATGAAATTGTCTTTTATATCATTTTTGGCGAAAAGAAAGGCAAACAATCCAAAAAGGAAAGAAACAAAGCAGGAAAAAGGTGTTTCTCAAATTCTCAGAAGAGGTTAAGTTTCAAGGTTTTCTTGAAGAATCAATTTTTGAACTATGGTTTCCATTGAAATTTCAACCCCCTATTATTTTGTGGCCATTGTACCCTTATCAGGCCACAGATATTGATGAAACCAATAAAGCTCGCAAGTATGAAAGGTTGCAGAAAAATAGAGGCTTTTACTACAAGTTTGGGACTGCAATGCAAGGCCATGCTACTTCAACCAACTTCAAGGAAACAACCAGGAAGGTTAATGCTGGAGGACTAGCATTAGCATAAGTAGGGGGCAAATGATGAGCCTAAAATATGCTCATTATTTGAGTGTCATGATGTATTTTTGAATACCTTTACTCTTTCTAATGGTTGTTTTAAACTCTATGGTTATAAAATTTTCATGTTAATGGGTAGTATTCTATGACAATGCATTCCTATATTCCTGCAGCTTAA
Organism: Sequoiadendron giganteum; assembly: GCA_007115665.2. Classification (NCBI taxonomy): domain Eukaryota; kingdom Viridiplantae; phylum Streptophyta; class Pinopsida; order Cupressales; family Cupressaceae; genus Sequoiadendron; species Sequoiadendron giganteum. The sequence goes on along the minus strand of CM021100.1, from coordinate 873,678,542 downwards.
TATCTCCATATGACTATATTCTTGGCCATGCTTAACCTCCCAATTGACTGATATGATACGTGTGGTTTCTTGATAAATGAGATGAATTTAATGTTTGTGATTAATGATAAGTATCGTGCTATTATGCTTTCTTTCGCCTTTGTTTCCATGTGTTCCATAGGTTGTTGAAGATAGTATGAAAAAGTCAATGTGTACAAAACCTCGGTTCTAAAGTGAAGATCATTTCATCATGGCACCAAGCATGTTGTTCCTGCGAAGATGCTCTGCTCGAGTCATCGGGAGGAGATCTAAATGGTCATCAATCTAGGAAGAGTGGAGCATTGGATTCTTTCTGAATCAGTTGGATAGATACACTTTCATTTATGAAAATTTGTTCCTTAGATTTAGGAAGTATCTACATTTGCATCTTTCTCTAATAATTAGTTAGTTAGTTGTTTCTCTATAAATAAATGTTCCTCCTGCGCGAGGGAAAGAGATGATAGAGAAGAGATTAGACTAGAGAGTAGAGATAGAACATAGTGTATTAGAGTTACTATTATAATAAAAAGTAGAGCTTTGTGTTAAAGTTTTCTTACAAGCAGAACAGCCATGTATGTGATTTCAAGTTCATGAATAAAAAGCCAATGACATTTTGAGTTCAACTCTTGTTTAAATTGGTTGATGCTTGCTGAGGGGGCCCACTTAGCAAGTATCTATAGTTAGTTGTTTACTTCATGTTGTTTATCTGTTAGAATTTTATTCCAGTAAGTTTTAATGCAAAATCAGTCTTAAACTATTCTTCCAGCATAAGGAATCCATCCCTATGTCTATTCCTGCAGCATAAGGCCAGTTCATGGTTTGTTTTCCCAGTAATGGTTATTGTGATTCCTGCTTTAGTTAAGTGATGCTTAAGTTAGTAAGACTTTGTTTCATGTTCCTACATCAGAGTTAGAATTCCTTTCAAGCATTTATTTCTAATAGGTTGTGGCTAAAATTAGTTCTTACTGCACATACAGTGCTGCTCCATTTCAAGTATATGTTCCCTGGTTTGACAAGTAAATGAATGACCATGAGAAGATGTTAGTCACCTACTGGAATGTCCAATTCCTAGGTTAGAATTTGTTGTGACTTTTATATCCTTTTGTGGGCAACAACCACATCCTAGACAATAGTATTTGGGTGCCTCATCCACTTCTTATTATCAATAGTAGCCACTCTACCAACTAGCAGCTTCCACCTCTTACCATCACAATCCGTCATCTTCTTATTCATCATACAGTAATTTGAAATCCACTTACATCAATCAAATCCAGAAAATGTCTCCTTATAAATCTCAACCCACCTATGATCCAACCATTGTTGTACCATCATCATCATACCAATAGTATCATCCAGAAAATCAACCTACATCGACTCCTACAACACCTACCAATAAATACTTGGAAGGACTCAAAGTTGTGTTGAAAGACTTACAAGCTAGAACATGCAAACCATCATTCAAATTTGAGGAAATTTTTCCTTATCCATTTCATCCCTCCATTTCCTTGGTTCCCTTCCCTAAACACTTTGAAATACCAAAATTTGATAACTATAAGAGAACAAAATATCCCAAAGCTCATCTATAAGAGTTTTATGCTCACTACTAAGAAGTCATGCATAGAGAGAACTATTGGAAATAGTGCCTCAATCCTTATTGAAATGGAAATCCTAAAAGAGAAGTATCACTAAGAGCCTTGGAATATCTTGGCGATGAGCAACTATCTTGGATGATCAGGTTGTTGTGACTTTGGACTTGTCTTGCTGATGGATGTCATTGGGGTGACATGAACTATCAGAGTGATATTCTAAACTCATTCTAACAACAGAGGTCTGGGTGATATTAGTGTGACCTTGTGGATGTCTTTGTAATGAGAACCATTGGTGTGACCAGAGCAATCAGAGTGAGATTTCTAACTTGTTCCGATGGAAAATGTTTGGGTGATGAAGATCATCATGGAGACTCTCAGTGATGGACGCATCAAGGAGAATTGAGTTTTTGATGAGACTTCCTGTTCTCTTTCCGATAGTGTTTCTCTTGCTGATGGATCTAATCCTATTGAATGATCGGTCTGACTCTCGTCGATACGCACAATCTTGGTTTTCTTTGGGATATCGGGGAGACTTGAACCATCAGTTTGACTTTCCAGTATGTTTTCAATAGCATTGGTCTTGCCAATGGTCCTAAGATCGGGGAGACTTCTCCAATGTCTGAGCGATAAAACCAGTAGAAGCCAATACAATGTGTGATGGTTTGTGGGCAATCTGGCATTGATGATACATGGTATGTTGTCTCACCAATGAGTGATATAGTTTGAAGTCTTTTGACCAAGTGACTATCCTACATATTATGTCTTGAACCAATGAGAGAATCAGAATGGGAACCGATTCACAGTTGAAGTGTTGTGACCATTCTCTTGTGGAAAATGAACAGACTACTTGAGCATGGATGAATACTTTGGTCAAGGATCTGGTTAGAGAGTTTGATAGATGAGTGATCATAATTGTGTGAACTTCATTGTATGTTGAATGAAAGCATTGTAACAGTGTGATTCAATACAAGGTTGATCAGGGAAATGTTGTTGATATAGAATTGTCATTTGAAAAGAACATTACGTAAGTTGTATGTAATTTTGTTTACTATAATATAAGTGATCTTTCTTTACTGTGGTGGTTTTTTCTCCCATAGGGTTTTCCCACGTAAATCTAGTGTCAATTGTGTTTGAATGTATTTTTCAATTTTGTTATTTCTTTTGTATGCATCTTAGTGAACTATAATTTAAAAAAGGCATATCTCTTCCTCCTTTTAGTTTTGACATTAGGAAAAGTTTGTTCTGCAATCAAAGTTTTCCTAACAGGTGGTATCAGAGTCTAGCCAATTGTGCTATCCTTGTGGGTAGGTTGGATTTTTTGTGTCAATTTCTATTAAGAGGGATTTTTTTAGAGGTCTTGAATTTGTTTAATTATAGATTGAGATGGCATTGACAAGTACATCTAGAAGAATTGATATTAAGAAATTCAATGGAAACAAATTGAGTTATGGAAACTCAAAGTGGAAGATCTATTGGTTGACCATGATATTTTGGTTTTTGTGTCTAGAACAAAACCTATAGGCATGAAGCAAGAATATTGGGACCTCGTAGATCAAAAAGAAAAGGGGTTGATAAGGCTTTGTTTGATAGATTCAGTTCTTTAGAATGTTCATGAAGAGAAGACTGCATCTTCTTTATGGAAAAGATTGGGAGATATTTATCATGGCAAGTCCCTGGTGAATAAGTTGTTCTTAAGGAATAAGTTGTACTCTTTGAAAATTGAAGCAAGAACATCTATTTCTGATCATTTAAATACCTTTAAAATGTTGATTGCTCGGTTAACATCTATAGGTGTGAAGACTGAAGAAGAAGATCATTGTATGCTCTTGTCGTGTTCTTTGACGAATTCATGGGATCACTTGGTGATGGCGATTGGGAGCATGAAAACCACTTTCAAGATGGAAGATGTGGTTGCTTCTTTGTTATCAAAAGAAATTAGAAAGAAGTCTTTTGAGATGGCAAAGGAGGCTCTATCTATTTGAGGCAGATTGAAAGAAAAAGGCGAGAAGAAAGACAAGAAGTCCAAATCAAAATTAGAAGGGAGATCAAAGTCTCTTGGCAAGAAGTCCAAGGTGAAGTGTTGGAATTGTGGGCAGCTTGGTCATGTCTAAAGGGATTGCAAAGAAGAGAAAAATAAGAAGCAGAATTATTTTGACAATGATTCTTCTCAAAGCAAAGCAGATGCCTTCATTGCAACCTTGGCAACTCAGGAAATAGATGATGTTTGGTTGATTGATTCTAGAGCATCTTACCACATGACATCTCACAAAGACTAGTTTACAAAGTGTAGACATCGAAAATTGGTCTAGGCCTACAAGTACCACTTTTGACATAATTTTCTAATATTAATGGTAATGATTAAATAATGTCAATTATTTAATTATCCTTTCTAATACATATTTCCTCTATTAATTAAAATACCCCTTTTAATAAATTCACTAATTCATTATGACCTTATTCAACCTTGATTAATTAAATAAATCATGTTTATTCAGTTATGTCACTAACTAATTAGTTCTTCTTTCTAAATTAGATAATTTATTATTTAATTAAACCCCCTTTATCTATAATTAAATATTTATTATTTAATTACCCAATTTAACCTTTTCAACTATAATTATTTATTTATTATTTAATTATTCAATTCCACCTTTTCAACAGTCAAATTAAATAAATTATCTTTATTTATTTAATTAAATCCTTTCAATTTTTGAATGTTTAATTAAATTAACATTTAACTCATAATTAATTATTAATGTCACATTCTTCTGTCATCCATTTGGCTAATCATTCACTCACCTTCTGACTCCATATCTATTTTAAATCCTCCATTTATCTTTGGGTTCGATATCTAATCGTCTCTGCGAGAGGACTCTATGTCACAATTAATCAGTTAACTAGTTCTAACTCATATGCATGAAAGCATTTATTAATTAAATATATTTATTTAATTAATTAATTCATGTGTGCATTCAAATTATTTATTCTTTGAGTTCTAACTTTGTCTTTGACATTCAAAGTCTATTTCTTCTATTTTTGAAGACTCTTAACTAAAGATTAAATTTTTTATTTAATCTAAAACTCTTGTTCTATCAATTTTCAAACACTCTTGACACAAGAATAAGTTATCTAATCTTGACTGAAGATTAAATTGTTTATTTAATCTCGAACTCTTGCTCTTTCTATTTTTGAAAATTCTTGACACAAGATTAGGTTATCATTCATATATTAATCTTTATCTTCCAAACTTTTCTAACTCGCATTCTATCTGACACATAACTCACATTTCATGACATTCATCAATCTCGTTCGTCGATCTCTCTTTGAATATGAGCTGATCATTTGAAAACCCAAAATCTATAAAATTGCATGTCATTATCATTATTCCTCCTCCCGAAATCAATACTTTTGATAAGAAACTTAATCTTCAGTTTTTTTTCTGAGACACTCAAAAAGGTTATGCTTGCATCAATACTGAAAATCTGAGGGCAAGAATACTAATACAAGAAAATGGAGAAGGACAATCGAGATAATTCGGAGGAGTAGACGCATATTAGGTGAGATCTTTTCAATTATTTGTTTTGATTGTTTTATGTTCATTTACTCATTCTTTATTGTTTTTATTTAGATTATTTTTTATATTTGATCATCTTAATCTGTGTAGCAGAATATCTCCAAAAAATCTATGTTACATTTGGTGAACCCGATGTGAACCACACTTCAAATTTGCGTAGTACTTTTCATTTTTCCATTTTTTATTTTATAGGTTATCATATGGCACACTGCATCTACTCAAATAAATGACGCATCTATATTTGTGAACCACATCTGATCCATCCTGCAATGCATTTGTCATTTTGCACCACATCCATAACACTTTCTACTACATTCGACTATCAACATTTCACACCGCATTCGATTGTCAACACGAACCTCATCTTCCTATCAACATAAACTGCATCCACTTGTCAACATCGTGCTGCACCTGTGGCTCGAAAAGCCGCATCTCCCTGGTAATAGTTTTTTTACACTTTTTTATTCACTTCCGTACATTCACGTTTTCATTTTTCATTTTTTGTGTTATTTCATTTTTTCGCTAATGTTTATTTGCAATTGTGTTTAGAGGATTAACTTAGTTTTTGTAGGATGAAGCATAGAAGACCAAATAAAAAACCAAAATACATATTTTCTGCAAGACAAAATTCAAAGACACAAAATCGAACTACTGATCAGTTTGCATGCAGGACCTAATGACTTTGTTAATTTTATTTGGAAAGATTTATGTATGGTAGATAAATAATTTTCATTTGGATTAAAAATAATCAGTACTTTCTTTGTTTGGTGCTAAAGTACATTTTGTAACCCTTTATGATTTGGTATATCGAAGTATCATCTCCCCTTGCGTAGTCATGTGATCCTGGGTATAAGAGAAATGATTATTGAATCTTTAACTTGGGCCTATCTTGGTGGGAAAAAGTACCCACCCCAAGATGACTCATACTGGTAACACACTTTAGCTAGCGACTTCCACCTGGTATATAAAAAATGGATTTTTGGGGGAAATCCAAGAAATCACACTCACTGTTACGATGAGAAGGGCATAAATGTTCTCTCTCTGTACTAGACGGTGACCCAAGAAAGGAATGCCCTTACTAAAAACCATGTTTTAGTTTTTCCGAAATCTTATCTATTTGTTGGTGTAGCAGGTTCGGACCTATGAAGTCATATTACATATTTACGGTTCATATGTGGAGATGAGATGTATGCCATGGGAGTTTCATGGGTAGAGTAGCTTGGCTACCCCATATACGTGAGTTTCGTGGAGGGGATCCAGTGGAGTCAAGCTACTAGTCATTCGCCTTGAATAGGCGTAGCTGGATTTATCCAAGTAAGAACTCAAAAATTATTATCCAATGAAGCCTAGGTTGTAAATGTTTTCTTATTTGAACAGATCTATCCTAAAAATTGAAAACACTTGTATTTTGTGCTTGTTTTTCTATATTCGTCAATAAAACTTAAAAAATCAAACAGATTCAGTCGAAACAGAATCAACAAAAAAAAAACCGCAACTATCAAAAAAGGTCCCAACTATCATTTTTAGAACCACATTTGTCCTAGCGAGTCACAACTATCATTTTTAGAACCGCATCTATCCTAGTGAGTCACAACTGTCATTTGGGTCACCACATGTGTCTGTCAACAAAGTCCTATTTCACAGATTTTAGATACTACACTGCAACTATCAAATATTGAGTCGGATGTGTATTTTCGGGTCACATCTGTCAAATGTAAAACTACAACTATTTTTCAAGAAGTTTAGGTTCACAAAACCCATATTATGAGTCACAACTGTTAGTGTGAGTCGCATCTATCAAAATATAAATCGCATCTATCACAAGTCAAAATTACAAGTCGACATTCAAAACCTGTTTTTAGTCAAATCACCGCATTGGAAACTTGAAATGTATTTGTCAAAATTAGAAATGCATCTGATAGGTGAACCGCATTTGACTGTCAACCAAAAACTCAGAAAACTGCAAACTGAGTCTAAACACATAAACTATCATTTTCAAAATAAATTCTTAAGATCAACCTTGGACATAAACTATTTTTTTTTGCTCAAAACCTTGCATCATTAGGTTTCATATATGTCTTAGTCATAGTCATCCTAAGTTGAATGCATATAGATACTTCCTAGGAAATTGCATATCATAGAATATAACTTTTCTCATCATTGGATACGTTCATGTTCTGATTTTTCCTCATCAATGAACCTAGTCACTTTGGTCCTATTACTGAATCTTTCCAGCTCAATAGTCTTTGTCCTACAATCAAGTTCCTTGGTCAACTCAAATCATTGCATGAATTTATTCTATAGGTTATCGGTTATACCCATTTTAGAATCATTTACCATCATATTCTACTCAATATTTTTTTATATTGTCTATCCTACCATACGTCATCTTAGTATACGTCATTTTAGAAGTCTTTAGCAACATCCTTTATTGTTAGAAAATCAAAAAAATATAGAAATAGAAAATACTAGTTTTTAGACATAGTTTGCATTATCCCATTTTAAGCAACTTTTCATGGTAAAAAGAAGGTCTCAAAAGAA
>CM021100.1:873545644-873668564 GCA_007115665.2 Sequoiadendron giganteum | reverse complement strand
AATGATAGATACTAGTTAACCAAGAATCTTCATCATCCTCTTTATCCCTCTACATTGACCCATCACATCTTACCAAGTCCATATCATTTAAACCACCATCATCCACTCCTAAGGTTGAGATCCAAGGCAAGGGTTGTGGAAAATATTAAATGAAGGAATAATACTGTGTTAGTCACCTGGTTCCACCTAAGGCATATGGCTTACCCATGGCAGATAGAAGATAGTTAGTAGTCACATTTCATGTTCCCCCTATAATGACATTGACTAAATGGGGAGAGTTAAGTGAAGAAATTGTGGATCAAGGTGATATTACCTCCTGGTTGTACCAAAAATAAAATGAATACCCCTCACCATCTATTCAAATAGCTAAGGACCAATATGGAAAAGGCTTTAAGATAATGCAAAGTGAAGGCTATGATGGGCATAGTGGGTTAGGACTATACCAAAATGGAAGGACAGAGCTGATCATTGTCCCACCACAACCGAAATACCTAGGGCTAGGGTTTCAACCACTTAGAATTGGTTTTCCTAGTACTTCATCACCATTTCAAGAGGAAGTGAGTGCTTATGTAGACATCGAGATATCTCATGAACCACTTCCCCTATTTTATGATGAATCTCCTGACTCAAGCAATGGTGAATGGGATTCCATTTCCTCTACTAGTACCATGAACATAGATACTCTATTTGGAGAGTTGGACCTAATGATAAAACCCTTACCAAAACCATCTAGTCCTCATCATAGGAAGCACTTGTCCAAAGAAAAATGGAATAAGCACTATTATTGGGAAACCCTTGATCATGCATCTTGGGCACCTGAAAAACCATCTTATGATGACTTAGCCCTTACAATAGTCCCACATCAGAGTTTACCTACCCATAGGAAAAAGAACAAGGAGTTAGTCCAAAACTTTTGTGACCATGTCAACCACTCTATATTCACCTTGTCGACTTCCACCTTTGATAAATTCGATGATGACATGCCTCTCATATATCCCAAACTTATCGACTGGGATCAGCAAGGTACACCCTTGATAGACACATTCGAGAATGATGAAGTAATTGTTGAGTTCATGGGACTTCGAGAAGGCATACCAAGAGTTTATCATAAAGCTGGTTTTACCATAGAATTGGATGAAAAAGAATATTTTGCGGAGTCTATTTACACCTCTAGTTGCAAAAATGAAAATAAAAATAAAAAAGATGAAAATGAGAAAAATGACAAGTCCCTAGGTGAAAACTGAAAGGTTCCTTTGGATGAAGAAATAGTCAAAATAAAGGACATATCCGAGGGCGAAAACCTCTCTAAGGCACCTAAGGATAGAGGTTTAAAAATTATCCCCGTTGAACAAGAAAATTCACCAATGCTGGTAGAAGAGTCCATTGAAGTCAACATAACACATAAGCAAACCCTCAGAACATATACTTTGCAACATCATTTATAGAGACAAAACAACCTAAGTTTAAGGACTTCTTTGCAAAGAGACAGATAAAATTTCCATGGTCATACATTGACATGCCTAGGCTGGATCTAGACCTGATATTGCAACATTTACCATTACAACTAGGTATTAATCTAGTCAAATAGAACTTAAGAAACTCTTGGATGTTGGATTTATAAGAACTATAGACTATTCAGATTGGATTTCAAATCTTGTACTAGTGTCTAAACCAATTGGGGGCATCTCCATTTGCACAAACTTTAGAGACATCAAAAAGGCATGTCCTAAGGATGACTTCGCTTTATCGAGCATAAACATGATAGTAGATCTTACAACAAGCTATGAGATGCTATCCCTCATGGATGGTTTCTCTGGATATAATCAAATAAAAATTGCAGCTGAAGACCAACACAAGACAAATTTTACATGTCCATGGGGCACATAATGTTGGAATGTTATGCCTTTTGGGCTTAACAATGCAGGAGCTACCTATCAACGGGAAATGACTACGATTTTCCATGAATTTATACATACTCTCATGGAAGATTATGTAGATGAAATTATAGCTAAATAAGAAACAAGGAAAAATCATTTGAAGGTTCTAGACAATATATTCCAGAGTCTAGAGAATTACAATGTCAAGCTAAATCCAAAGAAGTGTGTCTTTGGAGTGAAATCAAGGAAACTTCTAGGGTATATAATTTATAAAAGAGGCATTGAAGGAGATCCAAAGAAGGTAAGATCTATCACAAAAATGCCTCCTCCAGTCAACATTGGTCAACTAAGAACACTACAGGGAAGACTATAGTCCATCAAGCCTTTCATTATACAAATGGCAAACAAAATACACCCATTTAAACATTTACTCAAAAAGCAGTACCATTTCTGTGGACACCTAAATTTCAGGAAGCTTTCCAGAAAATAAAGGATTATTTTCTCACTCCACCTATCTTAATGTGACCTACAGATGGAAAACCATGCATACTATACATCTAAGCAACTCAGTTAGCATTAGGAGCTCTTCTGACACAAAATGATGATCAAGGTCATGAGAGAGCAGTGTACTAGATCAATCGTACCTTGGTAGGATATGAATTAAATTATAGCAAAATAGAACGTGCCTTTCTTGTGGTATTCTTTGCTACTAAAAAAATTAAGCACTATATGCTCAATCACCAAACAATGTTGGTTTCAAAGATTGATCCCCTCAAATATCTCCTAAATAAAGGAGCATTAACAGGCCGATTGGCTAAATGGGTTATGATACTTAGCAAGTATGAAATCCAATATGTGGAGAGGAAGTCAATAATAAGAAAGGTGATTACAAATCAGTTAGCAGATGCACCCATGAAGGTAGACCATCCTTTAGTGGCATATTTTCTTGATGAATGTATCTTAACAGTTGACACTAGAACCGAATGGAAATTATACTTTGACGGGTCACATACACATCGTGGTTTAGGAGAAGGTATTCTATTTGTTACACCTCAAGGAGATAGCATTCCTAAATCATTCAAGATTTATTTCCCTTGTACCAACAACACAGAAGAGTATGAAGCTTTAGTGACAGGATTAAAAATGGCAACCCACTAGAAGATTAAGAGTCTACATGTTTTTGGCGATTCTCAGCTAGTAGTCCAGCAAGTAAATGATGATTATGTGGCTAAGGATGAGAAAATTTCCCCCTACAAGTGCATGGATGATAGTTTCAAGGATTACTTTGATGAAATTACCTTTCAACAAATACCACGTATTGAGAATAGGGCTGCAAATGCTATGGAAACCATGGGTTCCTTATTGGATATTCTGAGTAACGTGCCTAATTTTGAGTTTTTTGTTGAACAACAATTGGTCCCCAATTTTTCCATGGTGTGTACAATTGTTGGTCATACTTCCCCTTGGTATAAAGACATATTCGATTATCTAAATGACTAGACCTTACCTCTAGACTTGTCAAATAACCAATGCCAAACCTTTATCCTTAAGTTAGCTAAGTACACCATCATCGGAGATACCCTATATAGACATACCTTAGATAACACCCTAATGAGATGTCTTGATGCTAAAGAAGCAAAAACAACTTTGCAAGTGGTACATGAAGGTATATGCGGATACCATTCGAGCGGTCCTACTTTAGCCCATAAGATTATGAGATTAGGTTATTATTGTCCTACAATGGAAAAAGACTCATATATCTTTGTAAATAAATGTATATAGTGTCAGATATATGGAGATTTGATAAGAGCACCAACATAGGAGCTTTGTCTGATTATATCACCATGGTCCTTTGCCCAATGGGGATTTTACCTCATAGGTAAGATACACCCTCCATCATCCAATGGCCACAAATTCATCATAACAGCCACTAAATACTTCACCAAATAGATTGAAGGTATTCCCATGACCTACATAACCGACACACAAATATCCAAATTTATTCTAAACTATATCATATGTTGGTATGGTGTACCCCAATCCATTATCACAGCTAATGGCTACCCATTCAAAAACCAAGAAGTACGTCATCCATGTGAAAAGTTCCATATCAAACATCATTTTTCCACCCCATATTACCCACAAGGTAATGGCCAAGACAAGGCATCTATTAAAACTATTGTCAGAGTCCTAAAGAAGACTATCAATGACACTGGTCATGACTAGCACCTATAGCTAAATCCTGCCTTATGGGCTTACTACACCATCCTTCGTACTCCCACTAGCACCACTCTATACTCTGTAGTATTCGTATATAAAGCTATCTTACCTATAGAGGTTGAAATTCCTTCCCTGAGGATATCCTTGAAAGGTCACATTGACGATGAAGAATACCATGTATCCAGATTACAATAGTTAGAATTCTTAGTTGAACGAAGACAGAAAGCACTAGACCATTTGCAAACATATCATAATCGTCTTTGTCGTAGCTATAATAGGAAGGTTCTAAATAGACACTTTGACATTGGTGACCTAGTTTTAGTGGAGAATCCCAAGAATCAAGCTAAACGAAAAAAGCCAAGTAAGTTTGAACCTAACTAGTTAGGGCCTTATATTGTCACAAAAGCTTTTGGATCAGGAGCGTACCGACTCTCTACCCCTAAAGGAGAGCCACTTTTGTCATCAATCAACAACCTGCATCTAAAGAGGTTCTATGCATAGCTTCTAAGAGTCTTTTGTCTTAATAAAAAAAATACAAAAAAATGAAAAAAATAAAAATGGTTAACTTGATAAAAACCTGGAAAATAGGTGTTTGTAACACTAAAATAAAATTAAAAAAATCAACAAAATAGTAAAGAGAAATAATTTGTCCAATAGCTGAAACCACTTCGATGGTGCTATGGATAAGTACCATGATGAAAACCTGGCAAACAAGCACCATGTGTAGTCAAACTCGCTCTTTTGTCTACCATCATTCCAATAAGACTTTTACACCATCCCTCATATTAAATGGTAGTCCTATCCATTTCGTGGAATGATTGACATCAAAGTCCATTTCCATCATATTCCCCACTCCATCTCACATGTCTTATTCCCAACTGGGGGAAAATCCATTTTTTTGTGCCATGAAGACCTTGTACATAGCATTACACAATCAAAAAATGTCCTAAAAAAATCCAAAAATATTAGAAAACTTCAAAAAGACAAAAATAACCAGGCGCACAATAGTTTATAGGGGGTCGTGCTACCCGATTTTTGCAGTCTAATAAAAAAAATTTTAAAAAAAAGATAAAAAGATAAAAATAAATCAAAGCAAGTCATAAAATCCCAAAAGCAGAGTCAGAGTCAGTCATGTTAAGTTAGTTGTAGATATAGTCGAACTATGTTGCCTCTACGACTGGACATAGGCAAGGCCATCAGTCGATGTGCCCTCGAGGCATTAGGTATGTTTTTCTAGGTTTGTCATGTAATCACACACATTCAATATTATGACTCATTGTACATTCAAAGTCATTGGTCATGTCGAACTACGAGGTCTCTGGGCATACAATTTAGGCAAGGCTAATCAATTGATGAGCTCCCAAGACCGCACTAGGTTAGTCCAATAGGGTTTATTACATTCACATTCACTATCACACACATTGCATATCATCAACTTGCATATTTTCAGTTAGTTATGTGAGTTAAAGTTTGGTCGAACTACAAGGTCTCTACATGTACAACATAGGAAAGGCTAATCAATCGATGAGGCCTCAAGGCCACATTAGGTCAGTCCTTTAGGGTATCATCTCAGGTCATACATTTTCAATACACACACACACTTTTAGTCAGTCAAGGAATCAAAACAAGTCATGCACTAACAAGGCAAACATCTCAAACTGTCATCGGGTCAATATCAAGCACATTGTTAAATTGATCAACTTATGTCTTAGCAAGATATGTCTTTCTTGTCAATAGACACTGTCAAATTTTCATAGCCTCATGTATCTTGTCACATCAACATCACCAGGCTCCAACATCTTATATGACACGTTTCTTTCTAAAATTGGGCTTTCTCATGACTTACATAGATAGTCACCAAGTCGAAACCAGACTCAATGTCTTATTGTGGTATGTGTCATCCCTCACATCACGCTATGCCAAACATCAAACAATCAAACAATCCCACAAGATCAAGTTTTTGCGAATATATTTATTTGTCTTTATGACTTTATATCTTATTTTGTCTTATATTTTTATCAATTTGTGAATCAGTTTGGTTACTAGCTTTCTCAAGGATGTCTCTGGACTCTTTTTCTTTGGCTGTTGTCTGTCAACTATATTTTTAACTTTGGTTTTTGATTCATGTTACTAGTTTCCTCAAGGATGTCCTATCAAGGATTTAGAGGAGCAATGATGTCTCATGACCCATTTTTTATTTGTTTGTTGTTTGTGGTTTGTTAAGAGAAAATGACTAGAGAAATCTTGTCCTTAGTATGAGTTAACACACTCCTTGTCTATGACTGTCTTTTTTTCGTAGATGGATGACTTTGCACACTATGGTCTATCTCATATCATGGTGTGTACTATCCATTTGTGTCATGTCTTTCCCAATGATGATAAAAAAAGAAAGCATAGCATATTTGGAAAAATATCAAAGATCATATGCTTCTCAAATCAATCAAGCTTAGTTATTTCTTACTAACATTCTGAATTATCCACGCTAACATTTCTTCCTGTCTAGATCTTCACCACCATTATTCATCCATTTCGAGAGCACACTAGTGTTCTGTTAACTGACCTGTCCTCTCAAGGGGGCGTACCACTACCTCCTCATCATTCCCTCCCTTTCACTCAAGCATATCTTTATTTCAATTTATTTGACACAACGTGATAAACAACATTGTATCAAAGAGGGGAAAACTATAGACACCAAAAATTGGTCTAGGCTTGCAAGTACCACTTTCAACATAATTTTCTAATATCCATGGTCATGATTAAATAATGTCAATTATTTAATTATCCTTTCTAATACATATTTACTTTATTAATTAAAATACCCCTTTTTATTAATTCTCTAATTCATTATGACCTTATTCAACCTTGATTAATTAAATAAATTATTTTTATTTAATTATGTCGCTAACTAATTAATTCTTCTTTCTAAATTGAATAATTTATTACTTAATTAAACCCCCTTTTATCTATAATTAAATATTTATTATTTAATTATTCATTTCCACGTTTTCAACAGAAAAAATAAATAAATTATCTTTATTTTAATTAAATCATTTCAATTTCTGAATGTTGAATTAAATTAACATTTAACTCATAATTAATTATTTATGTCACTTTCTTCTGTCATCCAATTGGCTAATCATCCACTCACCTTCTAACTCCAAATCTATTTTAAATTTGCTAGTTATCTCCGGGTTCGATATCTAATCGTCTCTACGAGAGGACTCTATGTCACAATTAGTCAGTTAACTAGTTCTAATTCATATGCATGAAAGAGTTTATTAATTAAATATCTTTATTTAATTAATTAATTCATGTGTGAATTTGAATTCTTTATTCTTCGAGTTCTAACTTTGTCTTTGACATTAAAAGTCTATTTCTTCTATTTTCGAAGACTCTTAACTAAAGATTAAATTTTTTATTTAATCTAAAACTCTTGTTCTATCAATTTTCAAACACTCTTGACACAAGAATAAGTTATCCTTCTAATTTAATCTTTATCTTTCATATTTTTCTAACTCGCATTCTATCTGACACATAACTCACATTTCATGGCATTCATCAATCTCGTTCGTCGATCTCTCTTTGAATCTGAGCCGATCATTTGAAAACCCAAAATCTATAAAATTGCATGTCATTATCATTATTCCTCCTCCTAAAATCAATACTTTTGAGAAGAAACTTAATCTTTGATATTTTTCTTAGACATTCAACAAGGTTATGCTTGCATCGATACTGAAAATCTAAGGGCAAGAATACTAATACAAAAAAATGGAGAAGGACAATCGAGATAATTTGGACGAGTGGACACATATTCGGTGAGATCTTTTCAGTTATTTGTTTTGATTGTTTTATGTTCATTTACTCGCTCTTTGTTTTTTTTATTTAGATTATTTGTTAGATTTGATCATCTTAATCTATGCAGCAAAATATCTCCAGAAAATATATGTTACACAGATTATGAAGAATACGATAGTGGAAAGGTGTATTTGGCAAGTGAATCATATTTGGAGATAACTGGTCATGGAAGAGTTAGAATTCAGTTTCCTAATTGTTTAATTAAGGTAATTGATGGCATAATGCATATACCAGGTCTAAATTGAAATTTACTTTATGTAAGCAAGTTGAATGATGTTGGAGTGCAAGTCTCATTCTCTAGAAATGGGTGTAAAATGACTAGAGGCATGATGGTACTGGCTAGGGGTGCCCGAATCGGTACTATGTACAAGCTTGATGCACTAGTTGTTCAATGCAATAGTGTCTTTGCAAAGTCATAAAAGGTTGTTCGTAAAGAGAAAGATTAAAATGTTCCTATTGGGGAAAATTATTTAGAAGTTAAAATTCTAGTAGAAAATACTATGCTTTGGCATCAAAGGCTCGATCACATTGTTGGAAAAGGTTTGAAAGCCTTCAAAAATGAAAAATTGGTTGAGGGGCTTAGTGATTGGAACTTGGAGTTTGAATTTTTTGAACATTGCATAAATGGAAAACATCACCGTGATTCATTTTATTCTAATCCTCATAAATCTTCTAGTGTGTGGTCTAGTGGATGTTCCTTCATTATCAAATTCTAAGTGTTATGTTTCTTTCATTGATTATTATTTGAGAAGTGCATTTATGTATTTAAAAAAAAAGTAAATCAGAAATGTTTAGTCATTTTAAGGAATTTAAAAAACTTGTGGAAAATTAGACTGGAATAAAATAAAAATGTTTAAGGACTAACAATGGAAGTGAATTTTGTTTTGATGAGTTTCAAAGGTATTGCAAAGACCATGGGATTAAGAGGCATAAAAAAACACCTTACACTCCGAAACAAAATGGAGTTGCTGAAAGGTTGAATAGGATGTTGATGGAGAAGGCAAAAAGTATGTTGAGCAATGTTGGTTTGGAGAAAAATTTCTAGGTTGAGGCTATGGCTACAACATGTTACTTGTTAAATCGGTCTCCTTCATTAGCACTTGTTGATAAAACACCTATGCAAGTTTGGTCTGGTAAGAAGCCCTCTCTGAGACATATTCGTGTCTTTGGTTGTGAAGCATATGTTTAGTTGCTAGATGTAAAGAGATCTAAATTGGATAAAAAAGATGAAAAATGTATCTTCATTGGGTATGGCCTTGGTGTGAAAGGATACAAGATTTGGAACCCTATGACTAATAAGGTAGTGTCCAAATGAAGTGTAATCTTTCAAGAACTGAAACCTTCTTCAGTGGATCTGCAGTTAGAGATGGAAGAAGATAAAAACGATAATGATGTTGTTGAGATACCTCTAACTCTAGAAAAAGCGAAACAACACATTAAAAGTGTACTTGAAACTAAGGAGATTTTGAGCAACTCTGAGAGTTTTGAACATGAAGAAGAACCACAACCTCAGCCTTAGCCTATAAGAAGGTCTACACGTGAGAAGAAACAACTATATAGGTATGAATTCTCTATGATAGATTCTAGTTGTTCCTATGCTTTGATTACTAATACTGATGAGACTAGGAATGTAAAAGAGACAGTTGAAATGTCTAATTTAGATTCCTAGTTGGAAGCCATGAATGAAGAAATGGCATCATTAAAGAAGAATGATACTTGGGATCTAGTCCCATTGCCTAAAGGTAGAAAGCCCGTGGGCTATAAATAGGTGTTTAAAAATAAAATTGGTCTAGCTGGTAGTGTTGAGAAGTATAAAGCGAGATTGGTTGTGAAGGGTTATTCTCAGGTAGAGGGAATTGACTATGGATAAATATTTTCTCCTGTAGAAAATTTGTCATCTATCAGATTTATTTTTTCACTTGTAGTAGCGTATGAATTAGAGATTAAATAGATGGATGTCAAGATATATTTTCTTCATGGTGATCTTGAAGAAGAAATCTATATGTCCCAACCTAAGCACTTTGTGAGAAAAGGTAAAGAAAATTTGGTTTGCAAGTTGAAAAAATATTTGTATGGATTAAAACAATCTCCTAGAATGTGGTACCAGAAATTTGACACTTTTGTTTTGTCATTGGGATTTGTAAGATCAAAATCAAATCATTATGTGTATTACAAGAATTAAAATGATCGGATTCCTATTATTGTCCTTTACATTGATGATATGTTATTCATAGGAAATAGTAAGTTAATGATTTCTAATCTAAAATCTCAGTTTTTTGCAAAGTTCGAGATGAAAGATCTTGGTGCATCTAGGTATATTCTGGGGATGGAAATAACGAGGGATAGAAAGGGTAGAAAGATTTGTCTTAGCCAGACTAAGTTTATTAATACTGTTCTGGAGAGATTTGGTATGAATGATTGCAAGCAACTAGTTGTTCTAGTTTTTGAGGGGATGAAGTTGTCTGTTGAAGATTGTCCAAAATATCATACTGAGATGGAGGACATTGCTAGAGTTCCTTATGCTAGTGCAGTTGGTAGTTTAATGTATGCAATGGTCTATACAAGGCCAGACATTTACCAAGTAGTGTGATTTCTTAGTTGATTTATGGTGAATCAAAGAAGGACACATTGTGATGTTGTGAAAAGAGTGTTTAGATATCTAAGGGGCACTTCATAATATGATTTGTGTTACCATGGAGATTTGGTTGGATCATAGAGGAATCTCAACATTCGTGGATATGTGGATTATGATTGTGTAGGGGACATTTATAGTAGAAGGTCCACTAGTGGATATAGTTTCATGTTGAATGGAGTTTCAATTAGTTGGATGAGCAAGCGATAATTTGTAGTCACTTTTTCCACTATGGAGGATGAGTACATGGCAGCAATTCATGCTTGTAAAGAAGTAATTTTGTTAAATTTTACGTCTTGTAATACTTGGTTTGATATACAGCAAAATACAATTTACTGTTATAGTCAAAGTGCTATTTTTATAGCAAAAAATATAACTTTCCATTCTATGATGAAACATATCGATGTGTAGTATCACTTTGTATCAAATATGGTGGAGGATAGAAAGGTCTCTTTAGAAAAGGTGGATACTTTGGAAAATGTTGTAGATGCATTAATGAAACTAGTGAACACAGACAAGTTTAGGTGGTGTTCCAGTTCGATGGGCCTTGGCGCACATGATTTTTAGTAGTTTTGTTCTACTCTGGAGGTGTCAATAAGATCTTCATCAAGTGGGATTTTTTTGGAAAAAGTGTCTCAATCCTTACTGACATGGAACTCTTGAAAGAGCAGTATCGATGAGACCCTTGGAATTTCTTGGCAACGAGTAGCTTTCTTGAAGGATCAAATCACTTTGACTTTGGACATGTCTTGCCCACAGATGTCATCAGGGTGACATGAATTTTCAAAGTGATATTCTAAACTCATTCTGATAGCAAAGGTCTAGGTGATATTGACATGACCCTGTGGATGTCTTGGTGATGAGAACCATTAGCATGACCAGAGCAGTTAGAGTGAGATTTCTAACTCATTCTAATGGTAGATGTCTGGGCGATGAAGATCATCAGGGAGACTCTTGGCTATGGAAATTTTGGGGAGAATTGATTTTTTGATGGGACTTTCTGATCTCTGGTTGATAGCATTGGTCTTGCTGATGGATCTGCTCTTGTTGAATGATCAATGTGACTTTCACTAATATGCACAATATTGGTGTTCTTTGGGATATTGGGGAGAATTGAACCATCAGTGTGAATTTCCATTATATTTCTGATATCATTGTTCTTGCCGATGGTCTTGAGATTGGTGAAACTTATCCAATGTCTAAGCGATAAGACCAATAAAAGCCGGTACAATGTGTGATGGTCTATGGGAAATTCTGCATTGGTGAGACATAGTCTGTTGTCTCGTTGATGAGCAATACAATTTGAAGTCTTTTGACCAAGTGACTATCCTACGTGTTCTATCTTGGACCAATGAGAGAATAAAAAGGGAAGCGGATTGGTAGTTGAACTATTGTGACCATTCTTTTGTGGAAAATGAACAAACTACTTGAGCATTCATGAACAGTTTGGTCAAGGATCTAGCTAGAGAGTTTGACAAATGAGTGATCAAAATTTTGTGAACTTCATTGTATACTGAATCAAAGCATTGTAACAGTGTGATTTGATACAAGGTTGATTAGGGAAATGTTGTTGATATAAAATTTTCATCTAAAAAGAAGAGTCTATAACTTGTATGTAATTTTTTTTACTATAATATAAGTGACATTTCTTTGGTGTGGTGAGTTTTTCTCCCATAAGGGTTTTCCCATGTAAATCTATTGTCAATTGTGTTTGATTGTATTTCTCAATTATGTCATTTCTTTTGTATGCATCTTAGTGAACTGTAATTATAAAGTTTAAAAGGAATATCTCTTCCTCCTCTTGTTTTTGACATTAGGAAAAGTTTGCTTTTGCAATCGAATTTCTCCTAACAATAACTACCTCATGTGATTGTTCCCTAAGATCCTATAGGGAGTATCTCTTAATTGGTTCATGGGCCTTGACAAGGGATCCATTAAATCCTTTCCACAACTATCAGAAGAATTTTTCTCACTTCTCCTTTAATCTAGAGAAGGATATTGATACACTTGATCTTCTAAAAGAAAAAAACATGATGGAGAAACATTTGCAAGCTATCTACAAAGATGGTGAGCCTTAGTCATTTGAATGAAATTCCCATTGAGGGAAAAAGACATGGTTACTTTTTTTGTTGAAAATTCTCATCCAGACATGGCTCATAACTTCTGACTCCACTATATCACCACCTTTGTAGCACTAGTGGAAAAAGTTCCTATCCTAGAAAAAGCTCTTGTTGTTAAAGGGCAGGTCTAAATTTTCAATTTTGATAAAGAGAAGTCCTTTGGAGGTAAACCTCATTATTGGAATAAGAATAAGAATGTTGTTAGTGATGGTTTCACTAACACAAACATGTCCAAGTAGCTACTACTTCACAAAATCCACAATACCCTCCTCAACAGTAGTAGTCGATCCCAAATGCCATATCTATGCCCCAAGGAGAACCTCGTCCTCAACAAAAATCAAATCAAAACAACCAAGGGGGAAATAAACATCATTTTACTCAATTGGGAGAAGCCCCTAGTGTCATGTTTAACAGGCTCCTCCAAGCTAACTACCCCATCACATATCTTGTAACCAATCCCCTTGACAAGTCTAAGCCTAAGCCAACTTGGTTATAAGAAAATGAGTTATGAATTTCACAAGATTAAGAGACATACATTGGATAAGTGCCAAGGTTTGAAAACCTATATCTAGGGTCTCATAGATTGAGGTGAAATACATGTAGATTCTAACATGACAACCTCGTCTAATGCTCAATTGCAAATATATAAGAATGCTTTTCCCAAGAATAATTAGGGTCCTAGTACATCCAACTCCAATCCCATCCCTAGCAACAACAACAACTAGAATAACAACACTAATAACATCAGTTATAAAAATGTTTCATACAATTACCAAGGCATTTTTATGCACATTGACCAAGTGGATTCGTGTGTATCCATGATACACATCAAAGGTAAAGACCCAAAATGTGATATTACCACCCATCGTACCCACATCACAATCCTAGGAGCCTCCACATCTACCCAACCACCACTTTTCAGTTGGCAGTACAACATCTTTGATCATTTAGGAAAGACCTCAGCTCAGATCTCTCTCTTGGATATTCTTAAGCCTTTTCTTGTACACCAAGAGATCCTAAATAAGGCCTTACAAAGCACTCAATTCCCCAATGAAATAGGTCCCACACAATTCCGTGAATTGGTAGGAAATCTCTCAGCAACCTACCAATTAGGTTTTATCCAGAAAGATATGCCATGCCTTCACTCAATTCATAACCGTCCCCTTCATCTTGAGGTTGGTGTGAATTGTAATAAAGTAACAAGGGTACTAGTAGATAATGGTTATGCCCTAAATATTTGTACATTAAATTTTATACAATAAATGGGATACACCCAAGCTGACCTAAATAATCAACTTATCACCGTCAAAGCATATGATAATGCAAAACAAGATTTTGAGGGAGCTATTTTTCTTCCTATTCAGGTGGGCCCCATTGTGTATTACACTATGTGTCATGCTCTATACCTTTAACTTCCATATAACATCCTTCTTGGCCACCCATGGATTCACTCTATGCAAGTTATTCCATCAACCTATCACCAATGTCTGAAATTCCCATTTTAAGGAATGTAAGTAACTATACAAGCTAACCCTCAGCCATTCAAATATTGTTATGCCCTAGAGCCTTCCTTTCCCCATTCTCATTACTGCCCTGGGGTAGAAATGGGAGCACCTCAGACATCAGCATCTCATCCATCTACCAACACACTAAACACCACTTCATCCACACTTGATTCCACCATTACTATGGTCCAGATCATTTACAAGGGGTGTGGTGAATATGAAATGTGTACAACTTTGAATGTGGAAACCATGCTACCCTCACCATGTACATATGGTCAACCATCTCAATTTGTTACAAAATATGAAGAGAAGACAATCACCCTCAATGCTCCAAATGTGGGGTCTAACACTTTTTACTCTCCTAGATTATGACAAGATACACCCGAAGACAACATCATCCAATGGGTGTACCATGAGAAACTTGAACCATCTCCCCCCTTAAAAGAATACTTACAAGATGCATATCCTTGGCCTTCTATGTTTATAGAAAAACATAACTATCAGGGGGGGCCTTGGTGTAGTAGATCAAGGTAGGTGAAAACCGATAGAAACTTCTCTCCATTTGAATAAGATGGGATTGGTCCATGATACTAAATAAAAGGGTCATCTAGCATCATATAGTACCTCTAACAATGTTAGTGTGGATGATGGTTCCCTCGAGGACATACCAAAGGAGGAATTCATCATACACATATGATGATGTCGATCACATCAACCTCCTTTCCATGTTTTAATGCCTATCTGTTTGCACCATCACCTTATCTATCAAACACCCCAAGCTTATAGACTACAAACTACAAGGTAGCACACCTCTCAACACCTTTCCCTTAGTATATTAGTATGTGCATCTTATGGGATTGGGGGAAGATGAGCGCCCCAACCACAAAAATAAAAAGAAACAAAATCAAAATGGGTCACCTAGTGAGAACCTCCTTGAGGTACTTTGTTACTTTGAAAAAGTAAAATCAAAGGGTGTATCTACTATTGAAAACCTCAATGGGGTTCTAGAATAAGGGTATGTTCATCTTCCCCTTGTATGGACTCAACTATTAAGTTGATCATCCATCTTGATCGAAGAAACACAAGAAATAAACTTGGGAATCATGGAGAATCCCAAGATCACCTATGTGGCTAAGACACTATCAGAAGAAGAAATCTCTACCATCACCAAGCTCCTCAAAGAGGGAATCATCAAATTTTCCTAGACATATTCAGACATGCCTGGCCTTGATTCTTCTTTGGTGGTACATCACCTAGATGTCCATCCTGATGAAAAACTTGTCAAGCAAAAACTCTGAAAAATTCACCTTCAAGTGGCTCTACTAGTCAAGAAACAATTAGAAAATTTGTTGGAGGCAGGATTCATTTGACCAATTGACTACTCTGACTGGATCTCCAATATATTCCCAATCACTAAGCCCAATGGAGATATCAAAATCTATACAAATTTTCAAGACCTTAACAAGCTTGTCCCAAGGATGACTTCCCCTTGCCAAATATTGATATTATGGTCAATCTCACTACAATACATGAGATGTTGTCCCTCATGGATGGATTCTTTGATTACAATCAAATTAATATTTCCCCCAAAAGATCAACACAAGACTACCTTTACTACATAGTGGGGTAAATTTTGTTATAATGGCATGCCTTTTGGCCTCAAGAATGCAAGGGAAACATATTAGTGTTCTATGATAGTCATATTCCACAACCTCATCCACATCATAATCAAAGATTGTGTTGACAACCTATTAGGAAAATCAAGAATGAGGGAAGAACACCTTGGAATTCTTAAAAATATCTTTGAACATTTGGAACAGTACAAGCTATGCCTCAATCCGAAGAAATGTGTCTTTGGTGTCACATGTGAAAAAATATTAGTGTTCATTGTCTCTTGTAAAGGAATAGAGGTTGATCCTACTATGGTTAAGGCAATCATGGAAATATCTCCACCTTGTAATCTGAAACAATGAAGAAGCCTACAAGGTAAGCTCCAATCAAATCTGAAGGTTCATTTCTCAACTAGCTGACAAGTTTCAATCATTCATGCATCTCCTAAAGAAAGAAAATTCATTTAAGTGTAACCAATGATGCCAACTCAAATTTGATCAAATCAAAGAGAATTTCGCTCACCCACCTATTCTTATGCCACCTATCCTAGGAAAACCACTCCTACTCTATATTTTATCTACTTCTATGGCACTGGGGGCATTATTAGCACAACACAATGAGTCATCGAAGGAAAGATAAATTTACTACATTAGCTAGACCTTAGTAGGTTATGATCTAAACTATTCCCCAATGGAGAAGGCTTCCCTCATTATAATCTTCAGCTCACAAAAACTTTGACACTACATGCTTAGCCATCCATTCAAGCTCATCTCTAAGGTTGATCCACTAAAATATTTTATATCCAAAAGAAGACTGACTAGTCGCAAGGATAAGTGGTTCATGCTGCTAAGTGAATTTGACATAGATTATGTGGATGATAAAGCAATCAAAGGCCAAGTAATAGTCGATGAGCTGGAAAATTCTCCTCTAGTAGATGACTATCCTTTAGAAACAAAGTTTCTTGATGAAGGTGTATTTGTAGTTTCAGAAGCCACCACATGGACACTATAATTTGATGGATCATGCACAAACAATGGATCAGGAGCAAGAGTCTTGCTCATTAACCCCCAAAGTTACTACATACTAAAGTCATTCAAATTATCCTTTCCTTGTACCAACAACATTGCTAAATATGAATCTCTTCTCACCAACCTTAGGATTGCAGTCTAATGGCATATCTCCCACCTACACGTATTTGGTGACTCCCAAATTTTTATCAAGAAGGTCAATGATGATTTTCTAATAAAATATGATAATCTATTACCATACAAACATATGGTATATGACTTCAAACATTACTTCACCTCCAACCAATTTTATCAAATACCTAGAGTGTAGAATAAACCAACTAACACCATGGCCACCATTGGTTCCCTCCTTCACATGTCCTAAGATCATACTAAATGTGAGTTCCTTGTAGAGAAAATTTTAATCCTTGCATATGAAATCCCTAAGAGTGAAATGGTATGAAACATTGCAGGTCCCAAATCCCCTTGGTACTAGGACATCTACACTTACTTCCATGACAACACATGTAGCCAACAAAAATCCTTTATCCAATGCAAAGATAACTACACCATCGTAGGTGATACATTTTATCAGCATGGGTATGATGGAACCCTCCTTTGATGTTTAAACAAGACCATATCCTACACTGCATTGGTAGAAGTACATAGTGGTATCTATGGGGCCCATTCTAATGGCATGGCCATGGCCAAGAGGATTATTAGAGTGGGATATTACTAGCCTACTATGGAACATGATTCTTGCAAGTTAATAAAGAGGTTCCTTCCCTATCAGCAACATGTGGACCTGATTCATGCTCTTGCATAAGATTTACAACCCATCACAATACCATGGCCATTTTCATAATGGGGTTTTCATTTGATCAGCAATATTTATCCTCCATCCTTTGATGGTCATACTTTCATCATCACATCCACTGAATAATTTACTAAGTGCATAGAAGCCATACCACTCACCCAAATTATTGGTGTTTAGACATCTAGAGTCATCCTTTACCATATTCTTTGTAGGTATGGAATCCCCTCCACCATCATTACTAACGATGGAAAGCCATTCAAAAAAAGTGTATGAAATTCATCTATGAGACTTATCATATCAAACATTGTTGTTCTACCCCATATTATCCCTAGGGTAATGGTCAAGTAGAAGCAACCAACAAAACCTTGATTAAAATCATTAAAAATATGGTTAATAGCATTGGTCAAGATTGGCATCTCCACCTCCATCCCGCCCTTTGGACCTACCTTACTTCCATCCATACCCCCACTGGCGCTACTCCATATTCACTAGTTTATGGTTTCAAATCTATGTTGCTAATTGAAGTTGAAATCCAATCACTTCTCATATCTCTTAAGAATCTAATCAGTGATGAAGACACCCAAGTTGCACGACTTGCTCAGTTGGATCTCTTGGATGAAAAATGGATCAAATCCTACAACTATTTACAAGCCTATCAACATTGGCTCAAGATAAGTTACAATAAGAAGGTTCACCCTCATCAATTCAATGTTAGCGACTTAGTCCTTAAATAAAATCAGCATAACCAACAAGATATGGATAAGAAGGGAAAGTTTGAAGAAAATTGGTTGGGACCTTATGTCATCATAGCTAAATATCATTCTGGAGCATACAAGTTGTCTAAACCTAATGGAGATCCCCTAGAAGAACCCATTAATATCATGCATCTAAAGAATTTTTATACTTAGGTCAACTAGGGTATCCTTCCTATCAAAATCATAAAAATACAAATTAAGTAAAAAATTGTCAAAATACAAAATAAACAAAAAATTAGAAAAAATCAAAAAATAGAAAAGAGAAATAATTCATCCTATGGTGAAAACCACCCTTGGTGGCACCTTGAATATGTATGATTTTTGAAAACTTGGCAACAAGCACCATTTTTATATGGCTTAATCATTATCTACCTTGTATCCTACTTATTTTATGACTCATCCATCCAGATCTCATCATCTTATCAATTGTATCCTTCCATCTGCCTACATCATTTGGTTGCTTGGTATATTTTAGTTGAGCATTGGATGAACTTCATCTTCTATCCATTATCCTGAGCTTTTATCCTAATCTGAGCTTGTGTCGTCTTGTCGTTTTGGTCATCTTCCTCTAGGTTCTTTCATCGGTTTAGTCTCCATCTAGATCCCATATTGCCTTCAACAAACTACGTTTCCCCTATGCTTTCACATAGGCAAGGCCAATCATTTGATCTGCCCATAAGGATTCTTGTTTGGACGGTCATCTTCCACTATCCTGTCTTTCCATCTTTGGTGAACTACATTACCCTTACATTTTCACGTAGGCTAGGCCGTTCACTTGATCCATCCCTAGGGATGTTTCTTATCTAGTTTCTTGTCTTTTCTTATCTTTCTTTGTCCTTGGAAAACTACATTTCCCCTATGAATTCATGTAGGCAAGGCTGATCATTTGATCCACCCCTGGGGCTCTTCTTCTTGTCATTTCCCTCTATTTGTTTCTATCCTAGGCAAGATACAGTCCCCTTGCACTTTCACGTAGGCAAGGTTGAACACTTGATCTACCCCTAGGGTTGTTTCTTGTCCTTCCATGTCTTTGTCTTTGGTGAACTATGTTGCCCCTATGCTTTCATATAGGCAAGGCCAGTCACTTGATCCGCCCCAAGCATTGTTTCTTGTCTGGTCTATCATCTCTTTTTGTTTGTCTTGTCCTTGTTGAACTATGTTTCCCTTGTGCTTTCACATAGGTAAGGTTGATCATTTGATCTTCCCTCAAGGCATTTTTTCCTTCATCATCAATCCCCATTGTCCCATTTTTGCTCTTATCCATCATTGGTCTTCCATCCTTTATGAGCTACATTTCCCCTGCGCTTGCACATAGGCAAGGTCAATCATTTGATCCACCCCCAAGGCTTTTCTTTGATTTTTTTTTTTACCTTATTGTTAGTTTATCTTGTCATTTTACTCCATCTTTTCTCATCATCATCTTTCCACTTTTATGCATGGTATTTTCATGAACTATGAGGGATTTGTGCTTTCATGTAGGAAAGGTTGATCTTTGATCAACCCTCGAGCCCTTGGGTCTTTAGGATGTTTTGGTCTTGTGTCTTACGTCATGTTGTCAAGTATGTCCCTATATAGCTAGTGCTTTACAAATGAAATACATTTGTGTCATGATATTTAATTGTTTTTTGAATATTCCATGTCATTATCGATCTGCTAGTTTAGTATCCATATTTGGTCTCAACAGGATGTATCCTTCCTAAAAGACCTCATCAATCCCATCCATCGTCTTGATCCTATGACAAAGGAAATTTTGAAAATTTATTACAATATTTTGATGCTTTTTTCTTTTGTTTATCATTTGAGTTATCTATCATCACTTATCAATACCACCATAATCTATCATATTATGGTGTTTTTTGACTAGTTTACATATGGGCATATTTTCATTTTGTTTGTTGTTTTCTTGGTTGTCCCACATAGTACCCACCAAGACCCCTGAGGTCTTGTGTTATGTTGGGACATCATTTTTTTTTTTTGGCTATCTCAATACCTAGCCCAACCAAAGTCATCATGACTTTGCGGTGTTGGGATAGTCTTCATGTTTGTTGTGTTTTTTTATGCATTAGGCACTAATCCGCCTTGGTCTAGATAACATGGTACCCGATATCTTATGCTATAGAAAAATTCAATGCTCCAAAGATGGAAAATTACATTAAGATTTAATTTAATTTTCTCCTACATTGCATTCATGTATCCTCCATCCCTTTTTGCTTCCAACCCCTGACTTAAGACTTTGGTTGTGAAAACGTTGATTCCCTCCATTTTCCCCTTTCTCCTCAAGATTCCTATGGTTCTTGACAAGTGTAGTTGCACACCCATCACCGTCTTTGCTTCCATCATTATGTAGACCATTATTTACATTCATGATCACATTGCATTTCATTTACTTCTTGCATTCTCATCCCATATTTTAGGATCACTAAAGTGTGTTTAGATTAATTTTAATTAATTATTCTATACATATTAAAATTCATTTCATTCATTATCATGTTCATCTTAGTGCATATCATCTCTCATGCATTATCACCTACATCACCCATTGTTAGGTTCATTTCCACATCCATAGCATATAAAATCATGAATCATCCATTACATTCTGCAACATCAACATTAGACATTATAATATCACCCACCTAGAAACAATCACAAATCATGCATCACATCATACATATCATCCACATAGGAAAAATCATAAATAATCCATCACATCCTATATCATAGGTGTTAGAAATCATACATATCATATCATATCATCCACATAGAAACAATCATAAATCCTTCATCACACCCTACATTATAAACGTTAGGTATCCTACATATCATAATCATAAATCCATATAGGCATAAAAATAAATCATTATAGGAATGTCCATCCATTGCATCATAATAACCATCCATGATAAAACCATAAACATACACATATGCATAAGTAAATTATCCACCACATACACATCACATTTTGTTAATAAGGGCTCTAACATATCATATCAAAAATAACAAAAAATACAATTTCCATCACATAATCCATAATAATTTCCATCATATAAATAAAAATACATATCCATCACATATGTCATCAAATAAAATACAAGTACAAATCTATGTATCAACTTTGATCTTTGCTACTCCATGCTAAATCCCATCCTATAGTTGTCAATAACTGAGATCTTATTCCTCTAATCCTCTAAACCACAAGCTACCTGCATCTGACCTCTAGGGTGACTCTAACACTGGCCCTCTACATGGAGATGTCTCTCTCATGCTACTATATCCCCGAGTATGTGTCCATGCTAACTAGGATGGTGGTTGCATCTATGACACTACTCGATCATAGGCATGTACCTGTTATGTTGGAGCTAGCACTATCGAGTAATAGGCACACATATAGTAGCTCGCCTCTCTCATACACTCCTCTCGATCTCCCACCTATTTTTTGTCTGCATCTCATTCAGCCCTATACCTATCATGAAATCTAAAAATAGACCTCCTCTCCTATGCCCATGCACCTCATGCTAACCATAGCTACTTAATCCTCGCTCCCATCCATGACAATTGATCCATGGCTCTATTCCTCTCCTCCTGCATAGCCTGTACATGTTCCTATAGTATTTGAACCTCTGTTAATATCTCACCACCATGTGCATCATGTACCTTCCCCTGCATTGCATCTCTCTCCATAGCTCTTATCTATGCCACTACTACATCCCTCTCCTCCTATAGGACCTACATCTATGTCTGTAAGGCATCCCTCTTTGTCTCCATCACTTGTACCTGAGCCCTCATAGTCTCTTTCCTCTCCTACATCTATCCCCTATCTCCTATTGTCTGCTCTTCCACTTCAACTCTATCATGGAGCTCATCTCACTCCTATCTCAACTCCCTCCGCTCTCTCAATAGTCCCTCTACCTACTTCCTCAGATCCTCCATATCCCTCTTTGTCTTTGACAGAGTCTCTGCTGATATCTGCCATGTCACTCCTCTAGACTCTCGCTAACCCCCTACTTGAAACATCATCACCGTCACCTCTAGTTTGTCTATCTCCCATATCATTACCTCCCCTTCATCATGCTCCCTCGATACCTCTCCCTCCAAACAAGTCATCTCTACCTTTAACTCACTCACCTCTTCTCACAACTTGTCTATCTTAGTTCACAGCCTCTCTCCCTCTATCCGCATCTCCACCTCATGATGCGACACCACATTGGCCATCATCATGAACTCTCTCTCTCTCTCACTCTCTGCTATCTTGTTTCACAACATGATCACCTCCACCTCCAATATACTCCTTGTCACCTCTACATCACTTAGTCTTTGCTCAGCGATATGTAACCTTGCCTCAACTCCTCTCAACTGCACGAACATATCCTCTACTATCAATGGCCTCATGTCCAATGGGCGGGTATCATGCACATCCATATCCATCTCCTCTTACCCTCCCCCATCTCGCATGTACATCACCTTGGCCTCCTCCCTCTCCCCCATTTCCTATGCCCCATGTCTCTCCTCCTTGGGCTCAACTTGCACCCTCTGTCTCCTCCTCCTACCTAGCCTCTGTTGACCTCCTACCTCACCCTCCCCCTACCCTTCCTCCTATTGATTTACTTATTTTTCTTCCTCTACCACTCTCCTCCATTTTCCTCCTACTCTGCTTGCCTCTAGCTCCCTCCTCTGCTAGTCTCTTGCTTATATGGCTGCTCTCACTCTCTCCTCTGCTAGCCTCTTGGTTATATGGCTGCCCTCACTCTCTCCTATGCTAATCTCCTCTTGCTATGGCTTCCCCTGACCCTTTCCTCTACTGTCCTCCTACCCTAACTTCCCCTGGCCCTCTCCTCAACTATCCCCTCCCTCTCCCTCTCCCATGTCCTACCAATCTGACCTCATCCTCTAGTCCAAATCCTAATTCCCCTCTAAGGAATCCTCTAGTGTAATTTGTAAGGGTCGGTGTCATGCAAACCATGTTGCATATCTAACGGTCACTCGTGCCTTTGCTAGCCCTCCCTGGATAGGTCACTAGAACCTACTTCAGTGTCTCTCAGTGCTCCCCCACAAACTCTTGTAGAATCAGTTCCCCCCATGGTCAATCCCATGAAATCCATCTAAACCTCTGTACTACACCTAGAATATCAAGTGCCAGTCCAAACTATCTCGTCACTTAGTTTGGTTCGTGTGACTACACTACCCAAGGATCTTTCCCAACTATATAGCATCGGGTCATGAAGTGTCTCATGTGTCTCACCTCATCCTCCTTCCACCTACTAAAGCGTAGTGTCATATATAGCCTCTATACTATCTCCTCCTCCACCAACTCATCAAATAACCTCCTCCACCCATATAAATCTCCATAGCCCTAATATCACCATACCCAATCATACTCTACCCTATACAAATATGCCTCTAGTAGTATCATATCCTCCTGTCCCACTCTCACTACATGTGGCTTGGACACACTAATGTTCTCCTTGGTTGTCACCCACAAAAGGATATAAAAGTCATGGCAAATCCTAACCTCGGAATTGGACATTCCAGCAAGTGACTAACATCTTCTCATGGTTGTTCATTTACTTGTCAAACCAGGAAACGCATACTTGAAATGGAGCAGCACTGTATGTGCACTAAGAACCAATTTTAGCCACAACCTATTAGAAATAAGTGCTTCAAAGGAATTCTAACTTTGATGCAGGAACGTGAAACAAAGTGTTACTAACTTAAGCATCACTTAACTAAAGTAGGAATCACAATAACCATTACTGGGAAAACAAACCATGAACTGGCCTTATGCTATAGGAACAGACACAGGGATGGATTCCTTATGCTGTAGGAACAGTTTAAGACTGAGTTTGTATTAAAACTTACTGGAATAAAATTCTAATAGATAAACAACAGGAAGTAAATAGCTAACTACAAATACTTACTAAGTGGGCCCCCTTAGCAAGCATCAACCAATTTAAACAAGATTTTAACTCAAAACGTCATTGGCCTTTTATTCATGAAGTCAAAATCACATACATGGTTGTTCTACTTGTAAAAAAACTTTAACACAAAGCTCTGCTTTTTATCATAATAGTAACTTTTATACACTCTGTTCTATCTCTACTCTCTAGTCTAATCTCTTCTCTATCATCTCTTTCACTTGCGCAGGAGGAACATTTATTTAAAGAGAAAAAACTAACTAACTATTAGAGAAAGATGTGGATGTAGATGCTTCCTAATTCTAAGGAACATATTTTCATAAATGAAAGTGTATCTATCCAACTGATTCGGAAAGAATCCAACGCTCCACTCTTCCTAGATTGATGACCATTTAGATCTCCTCTTGATGACCTGAGCAAAGCATCTTCATAGGAACAACATGTTTGGTGCCATGATGAAATGATCTTCACTTTAGAGCTGAGGTTCACTGTGCATTGACTTGTTCATACTATCTTCAACAGCCTGTGAAACACATGGCAACAAAGGTGAAAGAAAGCATAATAGCATGATACTTATCATTAATCACACACATTAAATTTATCTCATTTATCTAGAAATCACACGTATCATATCAGTCAATTGGGAGTTTAAATAGGGCCATGAATATAGTCATATGGAGATATTAAGTTGCAGGAATATAGGAATGAATTGCCATAGAATACTACCCATTAACATGAAAATTTTATAACCACAGAGTTTAAAACAACCATTAGAAAGATTAAAGGTATTCAAAAATACATCATGACACTCAAATAATGAGCATATTTTAGGCTCATCATTTGCCCCCTACTTATGCTAATGCTGGTCCTCCAGAATTAACCTTCCTGGTTGTTTACCTGAAATCGGTAGAAGTAGCATGGTCTTGCATTGTAGTCCCAAACTTGTAGTAAAGGCCTCTATTTTTCTGCAACCTTTCATACCTATGAACTTCATTAGTTTCATCAATATCTATGGCCTGATAAGGGTACAATGGCCACAACAAAATAGGGGGGTGAAATTTCAATGGAAACCACAGTTCAAACCTCTGTTGGAGACCCAGATGGATATATCTTTCTTCCCTTTTGATTGCTGCTGTAAAATTTAGGGGGCTATGGGGTTCAGACTTCCTTAGACCAATGATTAACCTATCCCATCTTGCTTTAGTCCTGGTAGATGAGAGCTTCCAAAATGAATATGGTTGACCTTTAAACTCATCATATACTTGCCTCTTGAGATCAAATATTTTTATCCTTGCTGAAGGATCATAAAATCCATATGTAATTGTGAGCCAAGTTTTTAGAACAGTTTGAGGATCTGAACTTTCAGGTCTCAAGGGGATAGGCTCTTTTCTTTCAGCTTCCTCATATTCTTCTAATTGCCTCCCATAGTTAATTTCATTTGATTCCCAAGACATAAGTGATCTCAAATGAATGTCACCTATGTAAAGGAGCGGATTCCACTCTGTTTCTATAGGAATGAGCAAACCATGCATGTAAAATTCACACAATTAATTTCTTAGCCAATCTAGTGCTACCTAGTATGCATCATAGAATTCTTTGGCTGTATGAATGTCGGGGGTCTAGATTCTTAGAAATCCTCATTAATTGAAACCAAAGAAACTATTCTTTTAGGCACATGGCATACACTCTTGGTGGTGGTCTACATTCCATTATTTTGCCAGCCACCTTCATCATCTCAATCATCTTTCCCTTCATTTCTTCAATTTCTTGCTTTTGCCTTTCAATATCTTTTTTCAATTTCTTCCTCTCTTCTTCCCAAAGGCTTTGCTGAAATTCAGTTTTAGCCAAATAGAAAAAGCTCAGAGTCAGAGGTGTGACAGGTCTCCAAGTTATCCTAAGATATTCTAGATACTCAATCAATAATGTCCTTTTATAAAGAACCAATGATCGACATGATTCAGAGGGTAATGGTGCTTCATTGAAGGTTTCAGTCTGTTCAAATTGTTCCTCTTCTTGCTGCAGTGTAGACTCTTGCTACTGCCTAGGAGGAGACTGAGCTTCCTTGGAAATTTTCTCAACTGCATCAACCAAGTCATCAAGACTTGGCATCCTCTTTTTGTTACTACCATCATGTTGTACCTCCCCAACCTCCACTCTTTCATTTTGTAGTTCTTCAGGTGTATTAGTTGAATTTTGTGGAATATTCTCGAGTATACTCTAGGAATCATCATGTCTGACTTCCTCTGATTCTTCAGAAATAACTATAATTTTTGGTTGCCTGGAGGTTGAAGTGACTTTATTTCATTTTCTTGGTGAAATCCTTGTTGGCAATGTAATAGGTGTATGAGGTTCTTTTGCAGCTTTCCTCTTTTTAGTCTGTCTAGAAGATTCAAACTCGGCAGGAGAAGGAGATGGGGAAGCAGTGATGGTAACAGGAGTTGCTGCAGGAAAAAACTGAGGAGAGAGTTTTTGCTTTTGAATGCCAAGGCTTGATTCAGGGGTTTGCTCGGTCCTAGATGACTCTCCTTCTTTTGTTTTCTCATTTTATTTCCTAATGTAAGATATTGTTTGCACTTGAGTAGAGGGCTCAGTTATGGAGGTTGCAGGACTAGGTGCTGTAGGAGCAGATGATTCTTGCTCAGCCTCCCTACTCGTGGATTCTATTCTCATTTTTCTTTTCTTGGGCTGTACAGGGAGTGATCTAGGATGTCACAGAGGTTGCAAACCCTTTTGGGCAGTAAATTATTTCCAAGAGAGGGGTGATACATCTCTTAGTGAATGCTCAATCAAAATTTTAATAAGGCCATGATGGGTGGCAAAATTATCTTTACCTTTCTGGGTTTCATAGGCACTATGAAGATTCAACAAAACATTTGGAAAATTCATAGCTAATCCGTGCCTCATATGACTTAAGAGCTTAAAATGGTAAGAATGTAGATAGGAGAAACGTCCCTCACAAGTTAAGTACCTAATTATAAAGGATGCATATTCTGAATATGGGTAAGGTAGCGACACCCGCTTGCATCCATGCTTTGAAACCTCCAAAGGTCCATCAGTTGGCAATGTGAATTCAGCCCTAGATGAGACAACATCGCTACTTGTAGGAAAGTTCTCTCCGACTATAGGAAGTCCTATTACTTCAGCAATTCATTCCTCTGTCACTGCTACCGTTAAACCCCATACTACAACTTCTCCTTCAAAAAGTGTTCTTAAAAACTAACCTGTAGCCTCTTTGTTAAAGGAATTTATCCTTAGAAAGTAGTTCAACCACCCACAATTACTAAATGCTTGAACCATTTGAGGGTCCTATGTCAAGACTTCATGAGTCGCCGGCTCATGTCTTACCAGTTGACCACCCATATTCAAAAACTGATTCTTCAAGAAAACCCTGAAACTTAACCTCTTCTGAGAATTTGAAAAAACACCTTTTTCCTGCTTTTTTTCTATCATTTTCGGTTTGTTTACTTTTATTTTCACCAAAAATGGTATAAAAGACAATTGCATGCAATGATTTTTAGACACTACCTAATTAAGTAGTTTACTTGCTGATAAGGAAAAAGCATGCATTCACTCACATTCATTCTTGGGAAGTATAATTAAAAATTGTTTTTATCAAACATGGCATTGGCAAAAGAACAAGGTTTGAAATAAACAATCCCCACCCCCTACTTAAGATTTGACATGTGTCCTCACATGTGTGAAAGGATAGGCGAAGGATGAGTAGTAATGGCTGATAGACACTTGTAATAAATGAATAAATAAAACAATTGAATGATGTGACAAATGAAAAGAATATCGCGTACCTTGTATTAAATGCTCATGGATATTGGAAGATATCACAACATCGCTAGAAATGACTACCTCAGAAAAGAGATCATGAATGGTGGTGGTATGGTAAAATGGGTGACATGGATGGGTGATGTAGACAAGAAAGGTGAAATGATGGATGGCGATTTATGGTGATGGAGAAAGTGGTTTCCATGAAAAGAAAACCTTTATTATGGATGTTCAACATAATTTCAAAGAGATGCTGTAGGAAGAAGACCGAAGCCCTTTGCTGTATGAAGATCACTGGCCATAGGGGAAATAAACTTTTGCATGAATTCTGCTTTTGATGCAGGCTTATGGTATAACCAAAAAACGGTGTCCATTAATCAACAGTTTGAATAGAACGGGATCGATTGTTGCCAACTGAACCGAACCATTATCAAATACATTTTCAATTTCATATGGACCAAGCCATCTTGTTGTAAGATTACCTTGATTCTCCTTATACCTGGAGTCATAAAGTATGGCCCAATCACCAACGGAGAAATGCTTTGTGCGGATATTGTGGTCATGCGATTTCTTCCTTTGCTGTTGTATTGCTTCTGTATGCTGCAGGGCAGCCTTTCGCATCTCATCTAACGCATTCAACTAGAGGAGGCATTCCTTTTGAGCTTTAGAAAGATCAATGTGTAATTGAAGAGTAGTCCTCAAAGTCTTATGTTCAAACTCAATTGGCAACATGGCAGTTTTTCCATAAAGTAATTCAAAAGGGGTAAACCCTGTAGTTGTTTTCCATGTTGTTCTATAAGCCCAGACTGCTTCCGAAAGATGACTGCTCCAGTCTTTCTTATGTAACTTGACTATTTTTGTAAGGATGGCCTCTAGTTCTCTGTTAGTTACCTTTGCCTAACCATTGGCTTGAGGGTGATAAGGGCTTGATTTTCTATGTCTAATCTTATAGTCATTCATCAATGCAGTGATTAGGTTTGAAGTGAATTGAGCTCCCTGATCAGTAACAATTTCTCTTGGGACTCCAAATCTGGTGAAGATTTGTGCATAAAGGAACTCAACAACCTTGTTGTCATGTGCATGTGTCATTTCCTTTACTTCCACCCATTTTGTCACATAATCAATGCAAACTAAAATGTAAGATTTTCCATTGGATGGAGGATCAATTGGCCCAACAAAATCCATTCCCCACTTATCAAAGGGAGTAACCACTACTTGTGGATACAAGGGAATTTCATCAAACTTCATTGGTCTCCCCATTCTTTGACATCTATCACATTTCCTGGTGTAGGCTACATCATCCTTGCATAGTGTGGGCCAATAGTACCCTATATTAAGCACTTTCATTGATGTTCTTTTAGATGCAAAGTGCCCACCACATGGCTCATCATGACAAGCATGCAGAATGTCATATGTCTCATCTTCTCTGACACACCTTCACATGACTTGGTTAGGCCCTATATAAAAAAAACAATCTGCAATCCATGAAAAGTTAAAACTTTTCTCAATCAATAGCCTCCTATCCTTTGATGAGAAGTGAGCAGGTATTTTGTTGGCGGCTAAGTAATTTGCAATATCTGCATACCATGGAGTTCTAGCAGCAATAGAAAATAGATGTTCATCAGTAAAGCTATCATCAATTTTTTAAGATGTGGCAGGTGTAGCTGTTTCAAGTCTTGACAATAAATCAGCCACCACATTTTCCTTGTCTGGCTTGTCGATAATTGTGATATAAAATTCTTGCAACAATAGTAGCCACCTTGCTAATCTACCAAATATGGAAGGTTTATTCATAAGGTACCTTATTGCTGCATGGTCTATATGAAAACATATTTGGTAACCAGTGATATAATGTCGAAACTTGTTCAGAGCATACACAACTACTAGCAATTATTTTTCTATGACAGTATAGTTTAATTCTAGTCCTCGAAGATTTTTGTTGATGAAATAGATGGCATGCTCTATGGAATTCTCCTTTTGTCCTAACATTTCCCCTATGGCATAATCAAAAGCATCAGTGTGTATATGAAAGGGCAGAATCCACTTCGGTCCTTAAAGAACAGGTGCTTTTGTAAGTAAGTCCTTAAGCTGCAGGAAAGATTTGTCACAGGCCTCAGTCCAATGAAATTATGAATCCTTAGTCAATAAGGCATACAATGGACTGGCTCTTTTTTTGAAATCTTTGATGAACCTTCTATAATATCCAACATGTCCTAAGAAGCTTCTAACATCTTTTTGTTTCCTGGGTGTTTGTAATGTTAGAATAACTTCTATTTTTGTTGGGTCAACCTAAATTCCAGGTGGAGAGATATGATGGCCTAAAACAATTCCCTCTTGCATCATCATAAAACAATTCTTACTATTCAAAGAAAAATTATGCTCCTTTCATCTTTTCAAAACTTTCTCAAAATTTGATAATGCTTCTTCATAAGTTACTCCATAAGTGGTGAATTCATCCATGTAGATCTCCATAGAATTATGAGAAATTTCAGCAAAAATGCTAATTACTGCTCTTTGAAATGTGGCAGGAGAATTACACAGGCCGAAAGGTAGGACAGAGTAAGCAAAAGTCCCCCATGGACAAGTAAAGGTTGTTTTATCCTGATCCCCAGGGGCAATTTTAATTTGATTATACCCACTATATCTATCTAAAAATGAGAAATACATTTTACCAGACAATGAGTTTAATACTTGATCAACAAATGGAAGTGGAAAGTGATCCTTTTTAGTGGCAATATTCAACTGCCTATAATTTACATAAACTTGCCACTTCCCACCTTTTTTAGGAATAATCACCAATGGAGATACCCATTGACTATCTGAAATAGAGTAGATGAAACCAGCATCAAGCAATTTTTGGAGCTCATTTTTAACTATTTCCCTGAGTGTTGGGTTTATCCTTCTTTGAGGCTGCCTAATAGGTGAACAATTTTCGTTAATGTAGATCCTTTGAATACAAAGTTGAGGATCTATTCCCTTCATATCCCTATAGTCCCATGCAAAAGCATTGTGTTGATATTGCAACATTGTGACCAGGGAAGTTTGTTGAGCTTTAGGTAGCTGATTGTTGATATTTAGATAATGGCTTGGAGACAACTCAATTTGTTTGGTGAGATCATTCATGGAATCAACTGGAAAAGGTGGTGTCTATATTTCTTGTGGAAGCAAATGTTGATAAACTATAGAGATTTTAAATGGTAGGCTCTTAGGACTTAGTTGCTACAGGAAAGATTGATGAGGACAATTATTGGGTTCAGATGGGTTACTCATATCAGAATTTGATTGCAAAAGTTGGAAAAGCAAGTCATCTTCACTCTGAAGTTGGGAAAATGGATTAGTTTGCAGCATCATTAGCTAGGCCAATGAGTTGGCATCTTCTATTTCTTCTCCTAAGTCTAGCCAAATTGGTTTTGACAAGTCTGGCTGAGGCTAGGCAGGCGGGTATAAAGCCAATTTCTTTGTTGACTGACCATCAAAGATTGTCATGTCTCCTGAATGACATCCTATAAAGGCATCAGTTGTGGCTAACCATGGTCTACCTAGGATGATAGGATATCCCCCCAAAGTTTCCTTAGTGGATAATATGGTGAAATCAGGGGGGGTATTCCCATGATTCAAGATTGACAATTATATCTTCCACTAGGCCATCAGGTGTTACAGTGGAACTGTCAACAAGCTGTAGGATAGTGGGTGTAGACTTAATGGTTAGGATATTTAAATATTCCATAGTATGCTTGGTCATTACATTAATGGCTGCACCTAGGTCAATCAAAACATTCTTTACCATCTGACCATTAATATTGACTTGTATCATAGGACTTTCAGGGTTAGCATATTTTGGCATGACTACCTTCCCTAACCTAATATCTGCCAATTTTCTAAGAACATGGATAGTTTGTGGATCCTTTTTCTTTCTTCCAAGTTTCTTCAAACATGCATCCTTAATGGCTTTTCCCTAAATTGGGACATCTTTTATGGCTTGAAAGAGGGGAATTTGGATATGTACATTCTTTAGTTGATCCAAAATATCAAAGGTAGGCTCTTCCATGGACTTGGGTGTAGTGTCTTACAATCTCTGAGGAAAATGTGGTTTTACTGGATACTGTAGGATAGGATCCTTAGAGGTATTTTCTGATATAGGTATATGTTCTATAGGACCAGTCAATTTTTCAGCAAAGGGAGGATCTTGTATTTCAATAATTACTGGTGGTTGTGGAGCAGGTAGGGTGGTTCCTGACCTAAGATGGATATCATTAATATTCAGGGCATAGGCTGGATACTGATTAGCTTCTACAAAATACATAGGCTACTGTTGTTGCTGCTTATTATTAGGATTTGGTAATGGCTGAGCAGGCATAGGCGTTGGTTTTGGAGGGCTAGTATTTGTAGGAGATGTAGCAGGAGGTGGCATAAGAGCCAGAGGTTGCGGCTATTGTGGCTATAGGAATCTAAGGGATTTTTTTGGCCATTGTTGAGAGCTTCTCCACTAAGGATTCTACTACCAGTTACCTTGGGGTGGAGCCCATTGTCCTTGTGGGTGTTCCCAACCTCCTTGAGGAGATTTTCATTGTGAATTTGGATAGCTAGGCCTGTGGCTAAGAGGTATTCCATTATGGTGATGGGCCATATGTAGGTTGCCATTGGTTACTATAATTAGAGTAATGATTTCCAAAAGTTAGAGGGTCTTGAGGCATACCTTATCTTTGAGCCCATGGACACATTTGTGCAATGTAGAATACTTGGTCATCATCATCTTCTATTGCCTTAAAGTCAGTAGGTAATTGCTTAGCCTCCATATTATCCACCATCCTACATCTGCAGTCACGCTTCTTTTGTCAACAATGTGGACAGAACTCGGCCAAGATTGCTTCAGCTTCCTCGTGTTTCTTTCAAGCTTGCATAGTATCCAACTATGTAGCCATATTATTTATGATATCATGCTTGAAATCAGACAACAAATTTGAAATCTCCATCCGTGAAACTCCATTATTAGAGGATTTTCCCATTCTGGCCTGATGACCTCTTCCCTTCTTGACACTCACTCGAGAGTAATTGCAACATATTCCCTTAATATCATCCCAAGGCACTTGGGTTATATCTCCTCCTCCCATTAGATCCAGAGCATCAATACAAGAATCATTGATTCCCCTCAGAAAAAGTAATTTCTGAGATTATTCATTGAGAGTATGGTCTGAATTCTTCTTCAAGGAAAACAAAAACCTTGAGACATAGTCTTCCAAGCTTTCATCCTCCTTCTACTGAATTCAGAATATATCATCACCCTTATTACCATTCTTGTAATATTCCTTATATTTCTCAAGAAACTTAGTTTGCATGAGTTCCCAACTATCAACAACGTTCCTCCCCAAACCCATGAACCATCTTAAAGCACCCTCCTTCAAAGTAGTAGGAAACAACTTCAGCTTATGAGCATCTGTGGTATAATTGTAACTTTGACAGAGTATGTCGAACTCAAACAAGAAAGTGTCTGGGTCCTCAGTAACTAGTCCATAGAACTTGGGAAGTAATGAAGAAGGAATATTTTTGAGGTTATCATTATTTTGCTGGGCAATAATAGGGAATTCAAAAGCAGGACGTCGATTAGGTGGATTTTGTGCCATATCTACTTGATGAAGTATCAGATCAAATGGATTTTCCTGGGGTTCTTTGTTAGCAAGGTCAAAGGGAAATTCAGTGAATGGGTCTTCAGCAAATGGATTGATATCTTGGTTTCCTTCTTCCTCAAATAGGTTATAAGTTGGTTCAA
Organism: Sequoiadendron giganteum; assembly: GCA_007115665.2. Lineage (NCBI taxonomy): Eukaryota > Viridiplantae > Streptophyta > Pinopsida > Cupressales > Cupressaceae > Sequoiadendron > Sequoiadendron giganteum. The sequence goes on along the minus strand of CM021100.1, from coordinate 873,634,712 downwards.
AATCGTTATCATTGAAGGAAGGGTTTGGTAAAAATCTCCCTAGAGCGTCTCTTCTTCTATGCATGTAATGGACTCAACTGAAAATTAAAGGTTTTGAAAATTTCTGAGTAAATACACTAAGCTACTACTAACAATGACTATGATAGGTTCTTAGCTTGACACCATCCCCAACAATGACACCAAAAATCATTGTCACCCACAAAAGGATATAAAAGTCATGGCAAATCCTAACCTCGGAATTGGACATTCTAGCAGATGACTAGCATCTTCTCATGGTCGTTCATTTACTTGTCAAATAAGGGAATGTATACTTGAGATTGAGTGGCACTGTATGTGCACTAAGAACCAATTTTAGCCACAACCTATTAGAAATAAATGCTTGAAAGGAATTCTAACTCTGATACAGGAACCTGAAACAAATTCTTACTAACTTAAGCATCACTTAACTAAAGCAGGAATCACAATAACCATTACTAGGAAAACAAACCATGAACTAGCCGTATGCTGCAGGAATAGTTTAGGACTGAGTTTCCATTAAAACTTACTGGAATAAAATTCTAACAAATAAACAACATGAAGTAAATAGCGAACTGCAGATACTTACTAAGTGGGCCCCCTTAGCAAGCATTAACCAATTTAAACCAGAGTTGAACTCAAAATGTCATTGGCTTTTTATTCATGAACTCGAAATCACATACATGGTTGTTCTGCTTGTAAGAAAACTTTAACACAAAGCTCTGCTTTTTATCATAATAGTAACTTTTATACACTCTGTTCTATCTCTACTCTCTAGTCTAATCTCTTCTCTATCATCTCTTTCACTCATGCAGGAGGAACATTTATTTAAAGAGAAACAACTAACTAAGTAACTATTAGAGAATGATGCGGGCGTAGATGCTTCCTAATTTTGAGGAATAGATTTTCATAAATGAAAGTGTATCTATCCAACTGATTCAGAAAGAATCTAGCGCTCCACTCTTCCTAGATTGATGACCATTTAGATCTCCTCCCGATGACCTGCATAGAGCCTCTTCGCAGGAACAACATGCTTGGTGTCGTGATGAAATGATCTTCACTTTAGAACCGAGGTTCATTGCACATTAACTTGTTCATATTATCTTCAACAACCTATGGAACACATGGAAACAAAGGCAAAAGAAAGCATAATAGCATGATACTTATCATTAATCACACACATTAAATTCATCTCATTTATCCATAAACCACATGTATCATATCAGTCAATTGGGAGTTTAAACAGGGCCATGGATATAGTCATATGGAGATATTAAGCTACAGGAATATAGGAATGCATTGCCATAGAATACTACCCATTAACATGAAAAGTTTATAACCACAGAGTTTAAAACAACCATTAGAAAGAGTAAAGGTATTCAAAAATACATCATGACAATCAAATAATGAGCATATTTTAGGCTCATCACTCCTATGCCCATACTTGAAGAAATGTCAAATGGAACACACTAAGTTTTTCCCGGTAGCATACCATATGCATATCTTTATATAACTATGCCAGGATGCATGGACCCCATGCAAAATCTCCATCCCTCCCCTTGAAAATGTGTCCAATCACCTCCATATAGCTAAGGTTGTAGAACTATGCACTCCTATCTTGTATGAGTATCCTATTGATCAATCTAAATAGGTATAATGGAAACAATGGTACTCTCAAACCCAAACATCTATCAACATCTAACTCCTTCTACACAAGTGGGTCCTCTCACCCAAACAAGACTCACACAGTATGATCTAGTGCCTCCCCCTTCGATCTCGTATCACTCACCATGCAACTTACTATGGGAAGCATCACTATCAACCACTCATCCTCTAAGGTCACTATCATCTCCCCTGTCAGGAGATGGAAACTCAAGGTTGTTGAATCCCAATGCTTCATCATGGATGTCAACATGGCTCAATATGCTCTAATAGAAGGATACCCCAACATGTGCAAAAACCCCACTTAGGCCAAGGTCTGATGGTCCGCTCTGATCATTGCTCATCACACTACCTCCATCACTAATGATCTCTTCTTTTGTGTCCACAAGCTATTGAGCCACTACAATCACATCACATAACCTATCAGTCATCCAATCCATTCCTTCATTTATTTCCTGGCCCTAGGTTCCTTTTCACAGTTACCTTTTCTTCACTCCTTCTTTGGACAATATTCCTAAGTTGATCTTTTTCTTTCTAACCCTTTATGTTTTTTTCTATCTTTTTTGGCCCCCCTTCTTTGCCCTTGCTACCACCCCTTTTGGGGTGTGGCCATCCCTTTTGAGGCATGGGCACCCCTTTAGGGGCACAACCACCCCTTCAAGTGGGATGCCCCTTTTGGGGTGGGGTCTCCCCTCAGGGTTTTGCCACCCTATGGGGCTTTGCCACCCCTGCTAGGGTGTGGTCGCCCTTACGGGTGAGGTCTCCCCCATCAGGGTGTGACCAGCCCTATGGGTGCTTGCGAGGGTGGGGCCACCTTAGATGGGCCACAACCGCCCTTACAAGGGTCGGGCCACGTGTGTCAAGGTGCGGTTACCCCTTGGTAGGTGCAACCGCCCCTTCTTGAGTGGGGTTTCCCATCATTTGGGCACGGTCACCCTTCCTAGGGCATGCCTACCCCTATGTGGGGGCTAAACCCGATTTTCTTCTATTTCTACTCGGTTTATAAAAAAAAAGAAAAACCCCCTTCCCCCCACATTTATAATTGTTGTTTCTTCCTATCTAGTGGGTGAAATTGATTTTTACCCTCTACCCAGTTTTATATTCTATCCTCATACCCACACCCATGTTTTTGAATAGCATTATCACTTATAAATAAATCATAAAATGCTAAAAATAACAAGGAGGGTTTGGCCCTAGCCTAACATGGGACCACACACTCATGGTAGAAACTTCACACTACATCTCCTCGGTGGATGATGTCATCATCATAATCCTCTGACATCTTCTCTCCTTCAATTAATCCTCCTTCTCGAGGCCACCATTTGCACCTTGTGTGTCTGTTTGACTCCATTCAAAAGAAAATCTTCATGATTTTTTGAGCTCTTTCCAATGGTACCTTCTATTTCTTCCCATTGAGAATTCACTCAAAGACTCTTTTTCTTCCCCAACTACCCTCTTGAGGGGGCATACCCTACCATGTTCATACATACCTCCCTGATCATTTTCTTATGAGATTGGCCCATCTCTCTTCACTTCCCTCTATTTGGGTAGCTCACACAACCTCTCCCATGTTGGGTCATCTTTTTCCTAGTCACTTGTTCTAATAAATTCATCTAAATTTTATTTTTCTTTGAAACATCGTTATTCTAACAATATTTCAAAGAGTGGAAAAATGTAGACATCCAAATTTTACCACTCCCATATGGTCAAAATCCTATCATTTATTCGTCTAATTTTCCTATATTAATTTAATGACATATTTAATTAATATTATCCCATTCTCTAAGGTTTTTAAAAGTATTTAATTAAATACTTTATCCTTTACCATTTCCTCTCTAAATTAAATAAATGCATCAATTTATTTAATTTAGTCAATTATCCTCTTCAATTTTAAATTCATTCTTTATCTCTCCTTGTCCCATCCTCCATAACCTTTTCAATAATCTAGATTGATCTAATCAATCTTTGATTAAGATGTGAAAATCCTTAATCAAAATTAATCTCACATCCTCCATATTTATCCACTTGCCTCCAATATTCATTAATTTTCCCAATCAGCAATTTGCACAACCTTAATACTAATCACTCACCTTTTCTAGCATTTCCTTAAGTCAACCTTTCATGGTACTTACCTTGTCAGGTATTAACCTCTTGCCCATGTCCTTTCCAATGGAATTTTAAATTCCATTTGTTCATCCCATTCATTTCCCTTTCCAATGACCTCTCATATGTCACATCAGGTACATGGGACAAGGACCTCCTTTAGGAGGACCTTGTCTTATCCATTAGGTTCTTCTAGCATGTGAATTAAAAATTCACTTTTATTTCTCCAACACCCTCTCCAATCCCATGGTGACAAGAGTTGACTTTCCAAAAGTCCTCAATTGTCACTTTTAGCCCCTCTTGGGGACAAGGAATTCTTTTTTGAGAAAATTCTCTCCAATCCCAAGGTACTTGAAAGTACCTTGGGATCAAATGGATTTTTCCATGTCACCTTGTCCTTTATAAATCTCACCCTCCACATGGCAAGATGTGAGGGATTGTGAGTCCTTAACTCACCACAACCCTCCATCTTGTCCATAATAGATCAATCTCAACCATATTTTTTTCTTTAAATTGAGAGCCTTGGCCTCAAGTTAAGGAGGTTAGAGGTTGTAGATTTTAAAGCATTGAAACCATTTGCATTGAAGCCATTATTGCTGTCATTAGTGTATCTCACCTACCATCATCAATCACTACATCCACCTTCCATTTATTGCAATCATTTTTTTATCATGGAGCATACATCCAAGCATCTTCAAGGGCCAACCAACTCAACAATATAAGAAATCAATAGGTATACAATTTTTCAGGTTGTTTTTGTTATTATTTGTTTAGATTCAACTACGCCTAGTCTAAGGTGTTTTCTATTTTTTCTTTGTTGCATTTCTTTTAGACTTAGTCAAAACACTTTCACACAATAATCTTAAGCCAAAAAGGAAAAATTCAAACAACACCAACATAAAAAATTCAACATAGTTGCAGGAAGGAGAAGTTTGATGCTCAAAAAAAGATTGCAGGAAGAAAACTTTGCAGAGCAATTGTTTGATTATAGACAATGGGAAGTGGGTTAATTCGAAATAAACCCACAGTTCACGACGTATTACTAAAAGATGCACCTTTCCTGGACAAGTTTCAAAACTATGGATTGCTAGATTATTTCTTAAAGATGAATGGTTTTGATAAAGATGTTGTATTGAAATTTTCCCAAACATTGTCTGAAGGAAAGGCCACAGTAAAAGGGTTAGAAGTCATAGCTATTGAGGAAATAATTATAGAAGTTATAGGGTTGCCTTCTGATGGTGAAAATTACCTACTGCTAGGGATTCCAAGCTAGCTAGGACCAAATTTGTAGAACCTAATGACCCTTCATTGAGCATGGACAAAAAAGGAGTGAAGAGGACTTCTCTGCCCGAGCTATGGAAGTAGGTAGCAGTTTATGTTGTCAAGTATATCACTTGCAAAGGTCGCTAGTCAAATTTACATTATGTGCATTTTAAGCTCTTGAACCACATGAGGCATGGAAGGATAATGAATGTGCCCAATATGCTATACCACCTTCTTTCGATCATGGAAGCAGAGACCTAAAAAGGTAGGGACAATTTCATTTCGCACCATTGTTTGATCAAATTATTAGTTGAAAAGTCTCTCCATTATGTGTCTGATATTTCTTGGGAAGAAGTTTTGAGTATTGATCAAATTAGACCAAATCATTTGGGACCTAGGTTTTTTCCTCAACCTCATAGGGTTGGGAGGAGAACGATAAATTTTGGGGCCGCTCCTGGTGCTTCAACTTCTAACACAAGCCCTAGTGGAAACCCTCCTATAGCCAAGAAAACTATTGAGATTAGTTCTTCTGAGGTAGAGCATTCTAATAAAGAGAGTTCCTCTCCTAATTCTAATGATGATTTTCCTCTTAGCACTCTAATGAAAACTAGGGCACATAAGAAGAAAGCATAACTAAAGAAAGGAAAAGCTAAAAAGAAAATGACAAGAAAAGAAGTGTCCAGCTCCAAGAAATGAAAGGCTAACATTGTTCTTCCTACATCAAAAGAAAAAAATGAACGCCCTCCTATAAAATTAAGATCAGCTAGGCCAACCTATAGTGAACCTCTCAAGGAAATCCCTGAACCTAGAAAAATGCCACAAGAGGATGCAAAATCTTGAATGGAGTAGGGAAATATTGAAGAAAAGGGCATGTTTGAGGAAGTAGAAAATTTAATGCTGGCAAATCTTATCAATATTGCAAAGCAAGTTGAAATCCAGGCATGTGAGGAAAATTAGGAACTCCTTCAAAAAGAGTTCCTATAGCATGAGCAAGAACAAGAACAAAAGTCCATGTAGCTTGAAATGAGAGAAAAGGTAGCACCCCTGCAGCCACAATTGGTTGAACAAACAGAAGCCCTGCAGCTTGTACTCTACTAAGAGCAAGTAAAAATTCCAAGTAAAATGATGGTAGGAGTACATAGGCCCTCTGATTTTTCAATGAACATGGTAGCCTTGAACTTGTGGAAAGAAATACAAAGAAGGGAAGAAGAATGGAAAGAGAAAAAAGATAGGCTAAAGAAGGAAATTGAAAAGAGAGATGAGGAAATTGAAGATAAGAATGTAGAAATTATTTTTTTAAAGAAGAAGGTGGATGACATGAAAAATTTAGTACCATAGATACTAGAATTAAGGGCTCCTCCATGGGTCTATGCTCTCTATTTAAAGGAGAAGAATCTTTCTTTCAAGATAGCAATAATTGTCTTGGGTTTGAACCCCTCAATTGAGACCACTACTAAATTTTTCAATGCTTTTCGGATTGCTCCTCCTCAAATGAAAATTTTGTTGTATCAATTTTATTTATATAATTATGTTGTGACCAAATACAATGATTGGAATCCACTATTATATGTTGAGGATGTCCAATTAAGGGCATTCATGTCCTGGATACAAAATGAAGTAAGATAGGGAATGCAGTACAAGGCTTATAGGCAAATTGAATCCAGCATTCCCTTGCCCATTAGGGATGAATCTAGACATCCAAGAGATATTTTTAAGGATTGGCATATAATTCTATATCGACCAAGCTACAGTTGTAGGATCCTACCTGAGAGAGAGGTATCTTATAAAGAATATGAGGAGATGGCAAGAACTATAGGAGAATATGTAATGGGATATCTGTAATAGAGGTGGAATAGCCTATCTAATGATTTGAAGCAATCAGAGCCTCATTCCATGCACAACTATGTTGCATTACTTAAAAGAGATGATAGATATATGCATCTTGGAAGAACAAAAGGGAAATTCTATCTTCCATTGATATTTCATCCACCTATCCTACTATGGATTGTGCCAAACTTTAGATATTACATGTATGACATAGCCGATGAAAGATAAAGATGTAGAACACTAGAAAAACAACATAGGTTCTATTGGGATCATAATTCAGACACAACAGAAACTAATGTAGGACAACTTGCAATTGAAAACTTTAGGGCATTGACGAAATAAAATCACAACTCTTCATCTGTTGGAGGACCAGAAAGACATTAGGCTGGGGGGATAATGAGTCTAGTTTATGGTCTAATTTTTGATAGATTTTTTTTCCATTTCCTATAGTTGTCATAAGAATTTTATTCTTGGGATTTTATCTTTTCATAATATTTCCTTAAAACTATAGACTTTGGACATGAACTTATTTTCATAACTTTCAAATGATATTGAAATGCTATATGAATTGATTGTGTTAATTTTGCATGTGATTAATGAATGTACCTTTAAGATAATTATGAATGTGAGGTTTTTGTGTGTGCTAAAATTGTCATGTAGATAATTAGAGGCCTATAATTTAGGAAGATTCCACCAACTAGTCATGTGTCATATCAATCAACAAGGTGGTCATTTAATGGAGAGAAGACTCTTGGCGGTTGGAGATTCCTCATGAAAATTATATTATAACCACCTTGTAATGGTCTTAAATTTTGTTGAGAAAATATTAGAATTATTGTTATGCCAGACCCACATTAAGGAAAACATGCTTGATAGATTTTGCGCATGTGTAGCCGCCTCTGCTCTTTTCCGTGTTTTCTCTAATGTGATGTCCTTTGTGTTTGTTGGAGTTGATCACCTCGCTAGGTGTTTAAATAAGGATTTGATGTTCCTTTTGAGCTCTCTCTTTATCTAGTTGAAGAATGTTAATTTTATTATATACTCGTACTCTTAATATTTTCAGTAATACAGTCATGTTTCTCATTTGTACTCATGTTTTCCAATAAATGAAATGAAGTTATAAGTTTGTGCATCTGAGTTTGTCTTAGTTTTAGGGAATACTTATCCAAGGGAGCCCACTTGGTGAGTATTCTATCTAGTACCTTAGTTTAGTTTATTTGTTATTTTTTGTTTAGTTATTAGTTAAGAATTTGGCATTGACTACTCTTACAGCCACTAGAATTCCATTCTGTGATTGTTCTTGCAACCAAAGCAAATAGATTAGTTTCCTAGTTTTTTTTTTCAATTTTTCATCTTTTTATTGTTTCAGTTTAGACTAGTTATTGGTTGATGTTCAACATTTATGTTATTTCCTTTGAAGTAATTTACTTTTAGTATTGTGTCTTTCTTAGTTGTAGGATGAATATGGCTACTTTGTATTCCTAGTGCACATGCAGTGCTAACCCATTTCAATTTTACATCCTTGAGTTAAAAATTTAAATGCACCTTCATTATGATTGATATAGCTATTCAGGTTAGATGTCTAATCTCTGAATCATAGTTGTAAAGGCTTAGTTGTCAAAATATTATAGGAGGTTGGCAATTGTGGTGATCATTATTATTGTCCTTTTCATCATCATAAGATTATACTCTAATGCTTGTTTGGTTATTACTATGCATGTATTTTTATGATAAGATTTAAAACATTACCATGTGATATCATTTCTAGACTCTTTGTTTGAAAGAAATGTCATTTCCCTCTTAACCTTCATACATAGAAATCAATCTATCTCTTAATGCTCTGACTACAAATTTCAATAATTTCATAATAGAATAGAGTGTTCAATGTTTCCATGTTAGTGAAAATACTATTTTCCAAGGAATTTTAAATATTTTCATTCATGGGGGGAGAGGGTATTGAAATGCTAACTATTTATCTTTAAGCCAAAAATAATACTAATAATTAGACATCTTAAGCCACAAGGACTGCAACAAATCAAAATAAATTCAATTACATATATAGAATATTTTAGGATATGTTCTAACTAGATCTTTCCTAGTGTCAATGCTTGGAGTAATTGAACTGATGATGTGTGTTGCATAATAGAGGAATCCCAAACTAGCTAGTATGAAATTAAATTCATTTCAATGTGAGTTTTAGAAAGGTGAGAAGAAAGAACTTCCAAAAGTGAAAACAGATGAGATGAAGAATCATTTGTCTTTTAAACATCTAGCTCGAAATGTTGGAAATAAGCCACCATAACTTGATTACAATCATGATTGTAAAATCAAGGATGCTTTTTAAAAACAAGGGATGTATCATAGGGTAGGGAATGCAAAATGAATCATCAAAAACATAAATTATAGCTAATGGTGTTTCTCAAAGAATCTCTAAATTTAAACAAACTTAAAAATAACAAGAAATTATTGAAATTATTTATATTTGTTAAGAATAAAACCAAGTAAAATTTATTTTGAAGGCATAGAAATGTTGAAGCACACATTTTCATGTTTCATATATATTTAAATGGAAACACAAATTTCAAATTTTCCCAAATGAATAATATCTATCCAGGTTGTGTTCCAAAATAGGATAAAAGGAATGGATTGATGAATTCAATTTTAAAAACTTTAACTTAGAATTTAAAATATATCTACTTTGATTATATTTGAAGTTAGTTTACTTATTAAGTAATGAGTACTCTTGGAAAATAGTCATCTTGGTGATGAATTGAGCATGAAAATGCTCCAACTAGTGAAAAATCCCACAAAAATATATCTTAAAAAAATATTACTGAAATTTGTAAATGAAATTAAAAGTCAAGGGAGTTGGAATGACGGATCACAAGTGTCTTAGAATTCATTTCATGTCCGCATGCAATCATTAATTTTTGAATGCCACGAGTCATAATTCTTCTAAGGTCTATTAACACAAAGGTGTTTGATGCCATGGTGGATTGTATAATTACTTGCAGTTCACACTATGTTAAAAATTGCGTTTGACAAAACCATGTTAAGATATTAGTGCATTATTGACTTGATTAGAACTCATTGTATCAGAATATTTCACTTCTAAATTAGAATATTTCATTATTTGTTTTATCCATTTCACTATATTTTCAATTACCATAGGGTAGGAGTTATTGTCTCAACATTTTTTTTAGTTGTCAACGAGATGTAGCAACCCTACTTAAATCTTGACTATCATAGCTCAAGGACATCATTATATCTTACTTAAAACTTGCATATTTTGTAAAATATAGTTTGGGTTAGTCTTAGCATAATTTTCATTGTACTTTTAAGAGGCAGATGTAAGGAAGCTAAGGTAGTGAAACAAATTCCTACACTAATATTGAGAGGAGAATAATGAAAAACTTGAACATATCTTTAACAATTATATAAACTTAAACAAAATTAAACATAAATATCATGCATACCATGACACAATGATTTACATGGGGAACCCTCTCGAGAGAAAAACCCCACTCCAAAATTTTCCCAACATATTATTCAGTAAATCACAAAGATTACAATATACTTGCAAAGAAAGCTTCTCACATGATTATCACCACTCAAAGATCAAGAAACAACATGACTACTATTAGAATCTCATAAATCATCAAAATCTCTCTCTACCATAGTCCTAATACAACACCCTCATAAAATAGAGTTACATTCTAAGGCAAGACAGGCCAACAAAATATCTACCTTTAGATCTAAAGCCTAATAACAAATGGTCCATATTTACAATATATCCTTTATTTAATGTATGTAAACCATTCTAGAAGTTTCCTAAAACAGTTAACCTACTCACATTTCGCTCAATGCTGCCATTGTATACACCTATCGATGTAACTAGGAAACATATATATAAATATATATACATCCAATCAACAATAAAATGCATATAATTACAAGGTTGAGACACATTTTCCCAAAAAATCTCCCACTTGTCAAACACCTTGCAAGAGCAAGGTGAGGGTGTAAAAATCATCTCTTTAATTTCTAGGGGCCAAAAGGCCCATAGTCTCTGAACACCATTTGAACTTTTTTTTTTCTCACAGGCTTAGTTAAAAAATAATCAACATTCATCAAAGTATCTACCTTAAGCAACTTTCCCCGGCCATATTTGACCATATATCTAAAAAGTGATACCGTACATCAATGTGCTTGGTTTTAGCATGAAACTTCGGGTTCTTGAATAGACATATCACACTCTGACTATCACAATAAATTATCACTGCACATTTTTTTATACCAATATTTGAACACAATATCTTAATCCAAATGGATTCTTTATAGGCATGAGTAGCTGACATATACTCTACTTCACTAGTGGACAAAGCAACCACAACTTGTCACTTACTCATCCAGCTAATTTTGCCACCAAATAAAGTAAACACATAAGAACTCTTGGATTTTCTACTATCAATATCATTTGCCTAGTCTGAATCCACATAACCATGCATATCAAGGGAAATATCATTTACAATAATATTATTATGATAACATAATGAATAATCTAAGGTACCCCACAAACATATGAAGACTCTTTTAAGAGCATCCTAATGAACTCTACCAGGATTAGACATATATCTAGAATTTACTCCCACTGCTTGGGAAATGTTTGGTCTAGTACAAACCATAGCATACATCAAAATTCTAGCTACACTCTTGTAAGGTACTCTTCTCATATCTTCCATCTCTGATGGAGATGTAGGACAATCTAAAATAGATAAGATTGTTCCAAATAAAATAGGAAGACACAATGGTCTACAATCTTGCATATCAAACCTATGTAAAATTGAATTCACATGCTTACTTTTGTCAAGCCATAGCTTTTTTTCACTCTTTGTCTTTTCAATTTCCATCCCAAGAATGTATTTAGTTGCACCAAGATCTTTCATTTCAAATTTAGCAGCAAGTTGATATTTTAGTTCTGAAATCATACCTTTCCCTTTGCTAATAACATATCATCAACATATAATGCAATAAACAGGAAATGATCACCATAAATTTTTTAATAAACACAATGATCTAATTTAGAACGCTCAAATCCTAAACTCAACACATGTGTATCAATTTTTTGGTACCACATCCTAGGACTCTATTTTAAACCATACAAATATTTCTTCAATTTGCAAAACAATTTACTTTTATCTTTCACAGCGTAGTGCTTTGGTTGTGTCATATAAATATCCTCCTCCAAATCACCATGATGGAAAGAAGTTTTCACATCCATTTTCTCAACCTCTAAATCAAAAGAAGCAGCAATACAAAGGAAAAATATAATGGATGTAATTTTTTCAATAGGAGAAAATATCTCACCATAATCAACACCCTCAAATTGAGAGTCCCTTCAAAACCAACCTTTATTTTATTTCTCAATACTTCAATCTAAACCAATCATTTTATTGAACACCCTTTTATAACCAACAAGTTTTTTTCCTTCAGGAAATGGTACAAGATCCCATCTATCATTCTTTTTCAAAGATTCCATTTCTTCATCCATATAAATCTTCCAATATCCTGCATCATTCATACCTAGTGCCTCTTATATAGATCCGGGTTCATCCATATTAGTATTTAAATAAAAAATACATCTCCAATCATCAAGTGAATACCTTTCAAGTGGTTGTATATTCCTTATAGACCTATGAATAAGTTGAGTTCGAGGTTCTTCCTCCTCTTCTGAATATCCAGAGTTAGATGTGCTCTCCTCAACTTCTTGTCTATCCTTAGACCTCGATTCAAATTTCTTAGGTGTAGGAGGAAATTGAATCACATCTTCCTATTTACTTTTTTATAGCTGCAATGTAGCAGAAGAAGGCTTAGTTTCTCTAAAAATAATACTTATACTATGTATTACCTTCTATGAAGATTGATCCCAAATCTTGTGTCCTTTAACACCATAACTATATCTGATGAAGATACATTTCACAACCTTTTTCTCCAAATTTGTCCACTTCTCCTTTAGTACATGTGCAAATTCCACACAACCAAAAAATATAATATTTATCAATGAAGGATTGCAACCCAACCATGGCTCTATAGGTGTCTTATCGACAAGAAATGATGTAGGAGACCTTTTAATCAAGTAAAAAGAATTGGAAATAGCTTCAACACAAAAAATAAAAATTCTAGACCAACACCACTCAACATACTCCTAGCCTTCTCCATTAGTTTCCTATTCATTCTTTCTACAAATCCATTCTTTTGTGGAGAATATAGAGTTGTCTTCTATCTACGAATACTATAATCTTTAATTTTTTTATCAAAATCATTACAACAAAATTCACTACCATTATTAGTCCACAAAAATTTAGGGCCTTCTTGGTAGTGATGGATACCTTCCTCCTCATTTCTTAAAAAATAAAAGAACCCACTACATCATCAATCTTCAAAATAACAGAAGTACCCCCAATAGCCATAACAAGTGAATCCCATGAATGGAGAAAAGAATAAAGCAAAATCTGATATTTCTCCTCCTCATCCATTTTGACACCAATTGATGCTAGCTAAGCGAACAAAATATTGAATGCTCCTAGGTGGTATTTTATTATTCCACCCTCTTCCATTCTCAAGGAATACAACTTCTTCCTTAAGAAAATATTATTCACTAAAGATTTGGCTTGATACACATCACCAAGCTTCTTCCATAGTTTTTCTGCAGAGATCTCCTCATAGACAATAATTAAAATAGATTATACCAAACACAATCTGATTAGACCCTTGGCTTTATGATCTATAACATCATACTAAGTAGCCTGAGTAGGATCTACATGCCTTGAAACATTCTCATCAATAACATCCCATAGATCTTGATCTATCAACAAATCCTCCATCTCCAACTTCCAAATTTCAATTTCTAGAAAACTTATCCACCTCTATTCTACCTAATGAACTTGCCATCTAAAAGATCCTACAACAAGATCACAAAGTATCTTCTACACAAGATCCCACTCAAACCTAGAATAGTCCAAAACACTCAACAACCCACAACTTAAACCAAAGGTGATCAAGCTCTAATACCACTTGTAAGAAAGCTAGGTAGTGGAACAAATTCCTACACTATTCTTGAGAGGAGAATAATGAAAAAAATTTATAGATCTTTCACAGTTACAAAACTTAAATAGGAATAAACATGAATATCATGCATACCATGATAAAGTGATTTACGTGGGGAAAAAACTTTCGGAAGAAAAACCCCACACTCCAAAATCTGCCCAATATATTATTCAATAATCACAAAGATTACAACATACTTTCAAAGCAAGCTTCTCATAGGAGAATCGCCACTCAGAGATCAAGAAAAAACATGATCGCTATCAAACTCTTAGAAATTATTACAATCTCTCTCTACCATAGTAATAATGCAATCCCTCGTAAAATAGAGTTACATTCTAGGGCAAGACAAGCCAACAAAATATTATCCATTAGATCTAAAACCTAATAACAAACAGTCTAGATTTATAATATATCCTTTATTTAATGTGTGTCGGCCATTCTAGAAGTTTCTTGAAAAATTTAACACTCACATGTCGCTCCATGTTGCCATTATATACACCTATCGGTCTAACTAGGAAACATATATATAAATATATACATTCTATCAATAATAAATTGCATATAATTGTAAGGTTGAGACACATTTTCCCAACAACAGTGAGATTTTTAGGATTGCATTGCTAAAAGCTTGAGGAGCAGTGATATAAAGTCAAGAAACTTACTATTTCACATTGAGGACAATACAAATTTATGCATAGTCAAGGTAGTAGATTATGTCAAGGTATAATTCTTTGATGGATAATCAACATTGTTCTACATAAAATAGTAAAGTGTGAGTTTGATGACAAAGACAATTAGAACTAAATTTTGTGTGTTTTTTATGGGCTAAACCTAGGAGATTGCATCCAATCAAGAAGTTACTATGATAGAATGAAGGCTATCAACACTAACCATACTAAACAAAAATTATCAACAAAATTTTCCTATAAACCAAGCTCAAGAATGGCATCAGACTTAGACAAAAAAAATGTCAACCATGGTTCATGTATTTTCTCAATAAAGACTTGGACCATGAAAGAATCCATTTGGATATAAATTCCAAATTAAGTTGATGAGAAAATATCTTTGATATCCAACTAGGAAGCCTTAGCATCCAAAAATTACTAACTTTATGTTTGACAACAAGTTTCCCAATATGATATCATCTCTACTTAAGAAACTAGAGATTGATCCACTACCATATTGGATCTTGCAAGATTCTCCTTCACAAAAACCAAATTATATATATTAATTATTTAGCAACTTCCTTATGTAAGTAGACTAAACTAAGTGAGGTCGAGGGTTTGAAGTAGAGTAAAATATTCTTGGTATGTGCTTGAATTTGATGACTTGTATCTTGAATGAAAATAGAAAGCTAGTTGCACTATAAAATCATTGTTAATCATTGTTACAAAAATAAGCACAAAATCCTCTTTAATTAAAATAACCCTTCTAGATATTTTAAGACAAGATATTTTAGTTAATTTCTAAGAGAGCTAATTTCACTATCCAAATAGCCATCAATCTATTTATTGAATATAATTTCCCAAAAATCACAATTTGAATGTAATAAAAATAACCATAATTACCAAAGATTTGACACCAAAATGTAGTACAAAATTCATTGTTTAACAGAATGCCTCAAAGAGATGTCATATCATGGAATGAAATGATATGATTGCAAAATGTGCACAAAATGGATTTCGCAAGGAAGCTCTCAAAATATTTGAATTAATGAAGCACTCTAGAACACCTACATTGTAAGCTTTGCTTGTGTTCTAGATGTATGCAGTCATATAGGTTTAGTGGATGAGGGTTGCACATACTTCACATGTCAGTAACCCTTATTCTATTACAAATATATTTGATCATTAGGTGTGCATGGTTGACCTTCATGCCTATGTTGGCTATCTTGAGGACACCCTAAAAATTATTACTAAGATTATAGTTCAACCTTTGGTGCCTTTAGATCATATATGAGTATAGGTTGAGTATTCCAACAACACCATTTTTTTAGTTGGATATGTAGACAACAAAAATTGGTCTAGGCCTATGAGCACCACTTTCGACATAAATTTCTATTATCCATGGTCATGATTAAATAATGTTGATTATTTAATTACCTTTCTAACATATATTTCCTCTATTAATTAAATACCCCTTTTTTATTAATTCATTGATTCATAATAACCTTTATTCAACTTGATTGATTAAATAAATCATAATTATTTAATTATGTCGCTAACTAATTAATTCTTCCTTCTTAATTAAATAATTTATTATTTAATTACCCCTTTGTCATACTTCAACTATAATTAAATATTTATTATTTATTTATTCATTTAACCCCTTTTATCTATAATTAAATATTTATTATTTAATTATTTAATTCCACCTTTACAACAGTCAAATTGAATAAATTATCTTTATTTATTTGAATTAAATTAACATTTAATTCATTTATTAATTATTTATGTCACATTCTTCTATCATTCAGTTGTCTAATTATTCGCTCACCGTCTGACCTAGGATCTATTTTAAATCCACAAATTATCTTTGGGTTTAGTATTTGATCATTTTTGCAAGGGGACTCTCTGTCACAACTAGTCAGTTAACTAGTTCTAACTCATTTGCATGAATGTGTTTATTAATTAAATATCTTTATTTAATTAATTAATTCATGTATACATTCGAACTCTTCATCTTCTTGTTCTAACTTTGTCTTTGAAATTCAAAGTCTATTTCTTCTATTTTCAAAGACTCTTAACTGAAGATTAAATTGTTTATTTAATCAATAACTCATGTTCTTTCTATTTTCGAACATTCTTGACACAAGATTAAGTTATCATTCTAATTTAATCATTATCTTCTAGTATTTTCTAACTCACATTCTATCTGACATAGAAATCACATTGCATGACATTCATCAATCTTGTTTGTCGATCTCTCTTTGAATCTGAGCCAATCATTCAAATATCCAAAATCTATAAAATGGCTTGTCATTATCATTATTCCTCCTCCCTAAATCATAAAATTTTGAGAAGAATCTTATCTTCGATATTTTTCTTATACATTCAACAAGGTTATGCTTGCATCAATATTGAAAATCTAGTGCAGGAGCACCAAGTTGCTTTTACGCCTCCATGAGGCCATTTGTAAATAATTTATCTATTTTATGTATTGGATCCTATAATAAGGTTTATCAAATAATTTTATAGGTGTTTGAGTCTTAGAAAGTCATTTGTGAAATAATGTTTAAAGTTGTTCCATATTGTAAAAATTGTAAAAGTTGCTCAAAAAAAGTTGTCAAGCAACTTGTCAAAAGTGTCATTAAGGTGTTTTGTCAACAAACTAATTAAAAGTTGGTTGGAAATAGTTGGTTTTGGTTGGGAATATATAATTACACCCTCCAAAACTCTAATTGGGGGGTGGAGACATTATTTGTGAAGTTTGATGAATGGCAACCTCAAGTTTGGTGTGCATTTTATGATTTCTACATTGTTTTCAGGTTGAAGTTGTGATTTGTACGGACTGGTATGGATTCAAATAATGAAGTATCATATATGGATGGAAAGATCTCTATTTCTAGTTTCCAATTATTTTTTTCTCATTAAATTTTATTGAGTTTTGTGGAAGATATGATTATTTTGGTGAGGGCAGGTTTAAACACTGCCTAGGGTTTGCAGTTTTGGGAAAAATCCAATAACTTTAGTTTCGACCATTGGATCTTCACAAACATTGGAAGGAAGGTCTGTAATTATTTTATCTTAAATCTCAATGAAGGGATTGGCTTCATTATTTTTTTTATGGAAGTTATTAATGATTGTTTGTTGCATTGAATTGTGGGTTGTTGTGAGAATGATTACACTATGATCTAGAATGCACTTAACCCCTTGAAGAAAAAACTCAAGTCCCTTGAGTTAGCATAGAATAAGGAACTTGAAAAAAGAAATGAATATTCACTATCACCTACAATCAAAAACACTTGTATCTTCATCTTAACCCATGGTTTTGTCTTCCTCTTCCTCTTATTATGCCTTCTTCTAGATCATAGTGTAATCATTCTCACAACAACCCACAATTCAATGCAACAAATAGTCATTAATAACTTCCATAAAACAAATAATGAATCCAATCCCTTAATTGAGATTTAAGATAAAATAATTACAAACCTTTCTTCCAATTTTTATGAAGATCCATAGTTGAAACTAAAGTTATTGGATTTTTCCCAAAACTGCAAACCCTAGGCAGTGTTTAAACCTGCCCTCACCAAAATAATCATATCTTCCACAAAACTCAATAAAATTCAATGAGACAAAAATAATTGGAAACTAGAAATAGAGATCGTTCCATCCATATATGATACTCCATTATTTGAATCCATACCAATCCATACAAATCACAACTTCAACCTAAAAACAATGTAGAAATCATAAAATGCACACCAAACTTGAGGTTGTCATTCACCAAACTTCACAAATAATGTCTCCACCCCCCAATTCGAGTTTTGGAGGGTGTAATTATAGATTCACAACCAAAACCAACTATTTCCAACCAAATTTTAATTAGTTTGTTGACAAAACACCTTAATGACACTTTTGACAAGTTGCTTGACAACCTTTTTTGAGCAACTTTTACAATTTTTACAATATGGAACAACTTTAAACATTATTTGACAAATGACTTCCTAAGACTCAAAAACCTATAAAATTATTTGATAAACCTTATTATAGGACCCAATACATAAAATATATAAATTAGTTACAAATGGCCTCATGGAGGCTTAAAAGCAACTTGGTGCTCCTGCACCAGATAGGTACTAGTTAACCAAGAAGCTTCATCATCCACTTTATCCCTATATGTTGACCCATCACGTCTTACTAAGTACCACCATCATCCACTCCTAGGGTTCAGGTCCAAGACAAGGGCTGTGGTGAATATTACATGAAGACATCATACTCTATCAGTCAACTGGTTCCACCTAAGACATATGGTCTACCCATGTTGGATAGAAGATAGTCAGTATTCACATTTCATGTTCCGCCTACAATGACATTGACTAAATGGGGAGAGTTAAGTGAAGAAATTGTGGATCAAGGTGATATTACCTCTTGGTTGTATCAAGAAGATAATGAATACCCCTCACCATCTATTCAAATAGCTAAGGACTAATATGGAAAAGGCTTTAAGATAATGCAAAACAAAGATATGATGGGCAAAGTGGGCTAGGACTACATCAAAATGGAAGGATGAAACCGATCACTTTATCACCACAACTGAAATAGCTAGGGTTAGGTTTTCAACCGCTTAGGATTGGGTTTCCTAGTACTTCATCACCATTTCAAGAGGAAGTGAGTTCTTATGTAGACATCAAGATATCTCATGAACCACTTCCCCTATTTTATGATGAATCTCCCAACTCAAGTGATTGTGAATGGGATTCCCTTTCCTCTACTAGTACCATGAACATAGATGCTCTTTTTAGAGAATTGGACCTAAAGATAAAACCTATAACAAAACCATCTAGTCCCCATCATAGGAAGCACTTGTTTAAAGAATAATGGCATAAGAAATATTATTGGGAAACCCTTGATCATGCATCTTGGGCACCTGAAAAACCATCTTCTAATGACTCAACCCTTACAATAGTCCCACAACAAAGTATGCCTACCCATAGGAAAAAGATCAAGAAGGAGTTAGTTCAAAACTTCTATGATCATGTCAACCACTCTATATTCACCTTGTCAGTGTCCACCTTTAATAACTCTGATGATGACATGCCTCTCATATATCCCAAACTTATCAACTTGGATCAACAAGGTACA
This sequence comes from Sequoiadendron giganteum, assembly GCA_007115665.2. Taxonomy (NCBI): domain Eukaryota; kingdom Viridiplantae; phylum Streptophyta; class Pinopsida; order Cupressales; family Cupressaceae; genus Sequoiadendron; species Sequoiadendron giganteum. Next base: position 873,614,931 of record CM021100.1, on the reverse strand, counting down.
CCCATCATAGACACATTCGAGAACAAGGAAGAAATCACTAAGTTCATGGGACTTCGAGAAGGCATATGAGGATGGGATCATAAGGCTGGTTTTACCAGACTTGGGTGAAAAAGCATATTTTGGGGAGTCTATTTACACCTCTAGTTCCAAAAATGAAAATAAAAAGAAAAATGATGAAAATGAGAAAAATGACGAGTCCTTAGGTGAAAAACGAAAGGCACCTTTGGACAAAGAAACAGTCAAAATAAAGGACATATCCGAGGGTGAAAACCTCTCTGAGGCACCCAAGGATAGAGGTTTAAATATTCTCCCCGTTGAAAAGGAAAAGTCACCAATGCTAGTAGAAGAATCTATTGAAGTCAATATAGATACAGAAGAAAACCCTCGACACATATACTTTGCAACATCATTAACAAAGGAAGAACAACCTAATTTAAAGGAATTCTTCACAAAGAGATAGATGAACTTTGCATGGTCATACACTGACATGCTTGGGCTAGATCCAAACCTTATATTGTAACATCTACCATTATAGCCAGGTATTAAACCAGTCAAATAGAAGTTAAGGAAAATGCATCCATAGATTGCTCTGTTGGTCAAAGAAGAACTTAAGAAACTCTTAGATATTGGATTTATAAGAACTATAGATTATGCAGACTAGATTTCAAATCTTGTTCAAGTGACTAAACCAACTGGGGGAATTGGCATTTGCACAGACTTTAGAGACATCAAAAAGGCATGTCCTAAGGATGACTTCCCTTTGCCAAACATAGACAGGATAGTAGATCTTATAGTAGGATACAAGATGCTATCCCTCATGGATGGTTTCTCTGGATATAACCAAATCAAAATCACAGCTAAAGACCAACACAAGAAAACTTTCACGTGTCCATGGGGTACATACTAGTGGAATGCTATGCCTTTTGGGCTTAAGAATGCAGGAGCTACCAATGAGAAATGACTATGATTTTCCATGAATTTTTACACACTCTCATGGAAGATTATGTAGATGAAATTATAGCTAAATCAGACACAAGGGTAGATCATTTGAAGGTTCTACATAAGATATTTCAGAGGCTAGAGAATTACAACGTTGGGCTAAATCCAAAGAAGTGTGTATTTGGAGTGAAATCAGGGAAACTTCTAGGGTATATAATTTCTAGAAGAGGCATTGAAGTAGATCCAGAGAAGGTAAGAGCTATCATAGAAATGCCTCCTCTTGTCAACAATGGTCAACTAAGAACACTACAGGGAAGATTACAGTCCATCAGGCATTTTATTGTAAAACTGGCAGACAAAATACACCCATTTCAACATTTTCTCAAGAAAGGAGTACCATTTGTGTGGACACATAAATATCAGGAAGCTTTCCATAAAATCAAGGATTACATGCTCACTCCACCTATTTTAATGTCACCTACAGATGGAAAACCATTGATACTATACATTTCAGAAACTCAGTCAACATTAGGAGCTCTTCTCGCACAAAATTATGATCAAGGTCATGAGAGAGCAGTCTACTACATCAGTCGTACCTTGGTAAGATATGAATTAAATTACAAAATCATAGAATGTGCATGTCTTGTGATAGTCTTTGCTACTCAAAAAATTTGGTACAATATGCTCAATCACCAAACAATATTGGTCACAAAGATTGATCCCCTCAAATATCTCCTAAGTAAGCCAACATTAACAGACCGATTGGCTAAATGGTTTATGATACTTAGCAAGTATGACATCCAATATGTGGAGAGAAGGCTATAAAAGGACAAGTGATTGTGGATCAGTTAGTAGATGCACCCATGAAAGCAGATCATCCTTTAGTGGCAGATTTTCTTGACAAATTTATCTTCAACATTGACACTAGAACCGAATGGAAATTATACTTTGACGAGTCACATACACAACATGGTTCAAGAGAATTTATTCTATTTGTTACACCTCAAGGTGATACCATTCCTAAATCATTCAGGATTGCTTTCCCTTGTACCAACAATATAGAAGAGTATGAAGCCTTAGTGACAGGATTAAAAATGGCAGCCCAATGGAAGATTAAGAGTCTACATGTTTTTGGTGATTCTCAGCTAGTAATCCGGTAAGTAAATGATGATTACGAGACTAAGGATGAGAAACGTGCCCCCTACAGGTGCATGGCTCATAGTTTCAAGCAGTATTTTGATGACATTACCTTACAACAAATACCATGTATTTAGAAAAAGGTTGCAGATGCTATTGCAACCGTGGGTTCCTTATTGGATATTTCGAGTAATGTGCTTAAGTTTGAGTTTTTGGTTGAACAACTATTGGTCCCTACCTATGATGTCCCCGATTTTGTGATAGTGTGTATAATTTTTGGTCCTACTTCCCCTTGGTATAAAGACATATTTGACTATCTAACTAACCAAGCTTTACCTCTAGACCTGTCAAATAACCAACGCAGAACCTTTATCCATAAGTCATCTAAATACACCATCATCGAAGATACCCTATATAGACGTACCTTAGATGACACCCTAATGACATGTCTCGATGCTAAAGAAACACAAACAACCTTGCAAGCATTTCACGAGGGTATATGTAGATCCCATTTGAGTGGTCCTACTTTAGGTCATAAGATTATGATATTAGGTTATTATTCACCTACAATGGAAAAAGACTCATATATCTTCATAAAGAAATGTAGAAAATGTCAGATACATGGAGATTTGATCAGAGCACTAGCATAGGAGATTCATCTGATTACATCACCATGGCCCTTTTCAGAATAGGGAATTGAACTCATAGGTAAGATACACCTTCCATCATCCAATGGCCATAAATTAATCATAACCTCTACCAAATACTTTACCAAATGGATTGAAGCCATTCCCATGACGTACATCACCGACACGCAAATATCCAAGTTTATCTTAAAATATATCATTTTTTCGGTATGGTGCACCCCAATCCATTATCACAAAAAATGGCCGCCCATTCGAAAACCAAGAATTACGTCATCTATGTGAAGAGTTTCATATAAAACATCATTTTTCCACCCCATATTACCTACAAGGTAATGGCTAAGCTGGGGCATCTAATAAAACCATTGTTAGAATCCTAAAGAATATTGTCAATGATGCTAGTCATGATTGGCACCTACAGCTAAATCCTTCTTTATGGGCTTACCGCAGAAGCATTTGTACTCCCACTAGTGCCACTCCATACTCATCTGATTATATCACCATGGCCCTTTTCAGAATAGGGAATTGAACTCATAGGTAAGATACACCTTCCATCATCCAATGGCCATAAATTAATCATAACCTCTACCAAATACTTTACCAAATGGATTGAAGCCATTCCCATGACGTACATCACCGACACGCAAATATCCAAGTTTATCTTAAAATATATCATTTTTTCGGTATGGTGCACCCCAATCCATTATCACAAAAAATGGCCGCCCATTCGAAAACCAAGAATTACGTCATCTATGTGAATATTTTCATATAAAACATCATTTTTCCACCCCATATTACCTACAAGGTAATGGCCAAGCTGGGGCATCTAATAAAATCATTGTTAGAATCCTAAAGAATATTGTCAATGATGCTAGTCATGATTGGCACCTACAGCTAAATCCTTCTTTATGGGCTTACCGCACAAGCATTTGTACTCCCACTAGTGCCACTCCATACTCCCTAGTATTTGGTTCTAAAGCTATCTTACCTATTAAGGTTGAAATTCCTTCCCTGAGGGTATCCTTGAAAGGTCACATTAATGATGAAGAATAATGTGTATCCAGATTACAAGAGCTAGAATTACTAGATGAACAAAGACAAAAGGCACTAGACCATTTGCAAGCATATCAAAATCATCTTCATCGTAGCTATAATAGGAAAGTTCTAAATAGACACTTTGACATTAGTGACCTAGTTTTAATGGAAAATCCCAAGAATCAAGTTGAACGGGAAAAGCTAGGAAATTTTGAACCTAACTGGTTAGGGCCTTATATTGTCACAAAATCTTTTGGATCAAGAGCGTACCAACTCTCTACTCCTGAAGGAGAGCCACTTTTGTCACGAATCAACAGCTTGCATCTGAAATTTTTTTATGCATAGCTTCTAAGAATCTATGTCTAAACTAGAAAAATACAAAAAAATGAAGAAAAAAAACAAAAAAATGGTTACCTTGATGGAAACCTAGCAAACAGGTGTCTTTGTAACACCCAAAAATAAATGAAAAAAACAAAAAAAAAGTAAATAGAAATAATTCTTCCAATAGTGAAAACCACTTCGGTGGTGCTATGGATAAGTACCATGGTGAAAACCTGACAAGCAGGCGCCATGTGTAATCAAACTCGCTCTTTTATTTACCACCATTCCAATCAGAATTTTTCACCATACCTCATAATAAATGGTTGTCCTATCCATTTCTTGGAATGATTGACATCTAAAATCCATTCCATCACATTCCCCACTCCATATCACATGTATTATTCCTGACTAGGGGCAAATCCTTGTTCTGTGCCTTGACAACTTGTACATAGCATTACACCATCAAAAAATCTCCTGAAAAATCCAAAAACATTAGAAAACTTCAAAAACACAAAAAACATCAAAACATGTCAGAAAATCTCAAAAACAAAGTCAGAGTCAGTCATGTTAAGTCAGTTGTAGACATAGTCAAACTACGTTGCCTATACAAGTGGACGTAGGAAAGGCCATCATTCCATGATCCCCCGAGGTATTAGGTTTGTCTTTCTAGGTTTGTCATGTATCACACACATTAAAATCATGAGTCTTTGTACATTCAAAGTCATTGGTTGTGTCAAACTACGCGGTCTCTGTGTGTACAACGTAGGTAAGGCTAATCAATTGATGAGCTCCTGAGATTTCACTAGGTTAGTCCAATAAGGTTTATCACATTCACATTCACATTCACTATCATCCACATTGCATATTATCAACTTAAGTACATATATTTAGTCGTTTATGTCAGTCAAAGTTTGGTCGAACTGCGAGGTCTCTACGTGTACAATGTAGGCAAGGCTAATAAATCAATGAGCCCCCAAGGCTACATTAGGTCAGTTCTTTAGGGTATCATCTCAAGTCATACATGGTCAATATGCACACACACTTTTAATTAGTTAAGGAATTAAAATAGTCATGCATCAACAAGCGAACATTTCAAACAGTCATCAATTCAATATCAAACACATTGTCAAAGAGATAACCCTATGTCTTAGCAAGATATGTATTTCTTGTCAATAGACATCGTCAAATTGGCATAGCCTCATGTAGCTTGTCGCATCAATGTTATCAAGCTCCAATATCTTATACAAAATGTGTATTTTTGAAACCGGGCTTTGTCATACCTTATATAGATAGTCACCAAGTCGAAACCAGACTCAACATCTTATTGTGGTATATGTCATCCCTCACACTATGCTATGTCAAAAAACAAACAATCAAACAATCCCACAAAATCAAGTTTTGGCAAATAATTTTATTTTTGCTTTATTTCTTTATATCTTATTTTGTCTTATCTTCTTATCGATTTGTGAATTAAGTCCGATTACTAGCTTTCTCAAGGATGTCCCTAGAAGGATTTAGAGAAGCAAGGATGTCTCAAGACTCTTTTTCTTTGGCTGCTATCTATCAACTGTCTTTTTAAATTTTTTTTTTGAGTCATGTTACTATTTTCCTCAAGGATTTCCTATCAAGGATTTAGAGGATAAATGTTGTCTCATGACCCATGTTTTTTTTTGTTTGTTGTCTGTGGTTTGTTAAGACAAAATGACTAGGGCAATCTTGTCCTTAGTATGAGTTAAGACATTCCTTGTCTACAACTATCTATTTTTCATAGATGAATGACTTTGTACACTATGGTCTATCTCATATCATGGTGTGTACTATCTATTTGTGTCATATCACACCCATTGATGATAAAAAAGAAAACATAACATATAGGGCAATATATTGAAGCTCATATGTTTTTCAATCAATCAACCTTTGTTATTTCTTACTAATATTCTGAATTCATTCATGATAACATTTCTCTTTTCCAACATAATGATAAAGTCCTTTGACGCAAAAAAAATATTAGATAATCTACATATGCATATATTCTATAAACATTTCATATAGTTATATTGCATTTCATACGAATAGTTACATTGTATTAACATCTTCATTGCATATTTATGAAATCATTGCACAATAGGCATTCCATCATTATACATAATGGAATAATTACATGTAAATTTCACCATCACATATAAATAAAATCATATAGAACATTACATTCATTATCATAAGTAAATAAAGACATCCATAACACCATAGACTGCATAAACTCATGATATGAAGAAACATCCATTCATAACACATATATATACATCATCTAGGAAATATAATCATATAGAAATAATGCATCACCATAAAATAGAACTACATATCATATAGAAGCCACCAAAATCATATACATATCGCTCAAAATAATGTGTCACAGTACAATGTCAGAATGTATCTGTTGTGTAATTTTTTCACACACGCCCCACTAAAGGTGGGGACCCTCTTTTTTCACTTTTTGGTGTCTTGGCCCTTCTTTTCTAGGGGTTTTGCTTGATTTTGGCTCATGCTTTAATGTCCATCTTGCCAGATGAAATGGCACACTTATGAATTCTATTGAAGATCTTGGGTTCTGAATGCATTCCAGAGTTTTCACTATTTTCAGGAAAATCTGCCTAGGTCGGATTCTCCCGGTTTTCTTTCGATGTTCGGAAGTAACTACCTTTTGATCCAGATTCAAGAAAATCCATCTAGTCCAGATTTCTCTGAAATCCGTTACCTTGTCAAATCCCCAAGATTTTATGGTCGTGGTTGTCTTTTCGATCGCATTAATAGCGTTTGTGCAGATTTTTTGGGGCATTTTTATAGTGGATTTTGGCAAGTAATTGGTCATTTGAGTTTGTTTATCTACTTATCCTTTGAGCCTGAGTCTTCGAGCTTCTGCTATTTTGCTGGATTGTGGATTTAGAGCCATTTCGATTGTTGCATTTGAGTTTCATGTGCGTGGATTGTATCTTGCCTGCATTTGATAGTTATTTGTTGGCATCATCGGTTCCGGTCCTTTTTGCTCTCATGTTATGTTGATATGCTCCTTTTCTTTGTTGATTTCAAATTGCTTCGCTTTATTTTCTTTATGGCCATTCATGGTTTCCTGATTTCCTTGGGTATGTGCATCATCATTGGATATTTTGGGGGTTTTTCATTGTTTTACCAGTCCATTTGGTGGTCATTGAATGTTTATTCTTGGTCTAGTATTGTTTATTTTGGACGTTTTCTTGCATTGGTCTTAAAATTTCCATTTTAGTGTTTGATCAAGTCGTGCCTAGTTCTTTGTGCTTTCATGGAAAATATTTTGGGGGTTTTAACCTAGGGCATGGCCAATCCTCCTCTAATTGTTGTGAGGAGTGTTCTAAATTCAAGTGTGATCCATTGGGGATCTAGGCTAGGTCGTTGTTGGGGTGCAGGTCTTAGATCCAGAGTTATTTGAATCATTTTGGTGAAATTAAGAAAGATGTAGACGGGTTCTAGGTTTTTAGGTTCTCGCAGAATTTCGCTTTCCCTGGATTCCCTCGACTTTCCCTATTTTTTCTCCTTTACCAATTTTTCTCAGATTTCATTTATCTCGCCAAAATCCGCTTCCTTCGGATTTTCCCGGTGTCCACAGTTGAGTCAATTTGCCGATTTCATGCTTTAGTGATGATATATCTAGTTCTTGCCAAAATCGATTCCCTCTGAATTTTCTCAGATGTTCTGTTTCTCCTCCTTTTTCCTGGGTTAGTTATAATTGTTGTTGTTTTCGCCAATATCCGTCTCTAGCGGATTCTTTCGGGTTTTCTGGGAAGATATTGAATTTGATAATTATGAGGGACTTGTTTATTGATGATGTATTTGATAGATTAAATGGACTTATTCTAAGTGTTTCTAATGTTATTCCTTTCTTAATTGATGGGTTTAAATGATGTTGTGGGAGTTTGCATGCTTGGTTCACTGGAATCCACCTGGTACAGATTTTCCCGAAAGTTCTCACCAGTGTGGAATCTGTGAGGGGGGTAAATCCCAAACTTTAGGATATTGAATTCCTACACTTCTTGTTTCTTATGGATCTGATTGTGGTCATCTTTATTTGTTTGTAGGTAGGATCAGGACAAGATGTTTTTGGTCGAGGCAAAGGGAAGGCATTAGATGCAGAGAAAGTGAAATTGGACATAAAGAGTCGGATTCCTGAAAGCAAGGTGACTTCAATTTGGTCAGGAATGACAGATACTAATGTAGGTATGTGGGACTATGATGAATTTAAGGCTGAGATGTCAGCATCGAGCCCTCCTTTTTTGGTTAGGATAATTGTGGACTCTAAATTGGCTCATGTAGTAGGTTTCCCTTCCATGGTGCAATGTTATGAATTGGTGCTTGAGTGCGCCAGGAACTATGATAGGGGGACACAAAAGATAATCAGTCCTTAGGGAAGGGTTTTGGTAGGCTTCAACCTTGTGTCCATTGCTACAACCTTTGATATGCCTGAAAAATCACATATGGTGGATTTTGATATGGATGGTGCCAGGAAGTACTATGAAGAAAATGTAGTTAAGTCCCAGCAGGTGATTAACTCTTGGTTGGAGAAGCCTAAGTCCCATTTCTCCAAGTTGCCTAAACAACTATTCAGGCTCAATTTTAAGAGATAGTACTACAATTTCATCACTCTTCTCAGTAGGCTACTGGGGTTGAAGAGTGTAGGTGTGTTTGAGACTTGGATGTTCAATGTAGTTGCTAGAATGAAGCAGGGAGTTGATTATCACTGGGTAGGTGTCATTAGTGTAGTGATACATGAGTAGTTATGCAATGTATTGCAAACCAAGACTTTTACTATGACCTCCTACCTAGTGTATTCATTGGCAAGACTTCACCCAAAGAAGGGGTTGAGCACTAGGGATACCTTTGGACAAGATGCTATATATGAAGTATATCCACAACTGCACCTAACTAGAGGAAGCTATAGGAGATCCAATGTTGCTTTCACAATGTACATCACTAGATTTCTCCAAGGTGCTGAGCATATGAGAATTTCTAATTTGGCTAAAGAATTGATAAGGAGATATGGGGCATGGTTTATCTAGTTCCCCACTTTCTCTTACATTAGAATTGATGGTTTTCAAAGGGATTCTTAAAAACTCCCTAGGTACCCTACTGATCATATCATATTGTTGGAAGTCACTAGACAGATTTGTGACTTCGACAATGTTGTGAAGGGAGAAATGCACAAGATAGGTTTTGGGAATGACTTTCCCTTAAAGATAGGAATGGGTGAGGTTTGTCCTTCTATTCAGTCTACTCAAGCTTTTGAGGACGAGATGAGTACTTTTGGTTTCTCTTTCCATTCCAATAGGGTGAGGTTTGACATCACTGGTGAAGCACAAAAGAAGGCTAGCAAGGAATATAGCCATAAGCTCAATATTGAGGACTACTGGATTAACCTTGCTGATGAGTTTGAGGTAAGAAGGAAAAATTTCTCTAGATTTCCAATGGATCTAATAAGGCTATACAATGTGAGGGTCATCCTTGATTAAGTGGAAGAGGATGGGAACTTAATCCAGGGTCATGTTAATGAGGCAATGAAAGATAAGCCAGTAGGGACCAAGCCATCAAGTATGAAACTTCCCTTTTAAATCTTGGAATAGAGAGTCTTAAAGCAATGCCTAATCCTGAGGCTAGATTGTGTGTGACTGGATGAAGTGGTCATGAAATTGTTCTATTTTTTTTTAACCACCTCTACATGAATAAGGGATTCTTGACGCATTTCATCTAAAAATGGAGTTGAGAAATTCTTTCTTTCTAGGCTTCACTGAGACTCATCTCGATTTGAAGAGCAGTGCAAAGAGTCTTTACTTCAAACTCAATTGGAAAGAAAATCTTTTTTCCATAGAAAATCTCATATGGTGTCAGTCCACTGGTTGTCTACCAAGTTGTGTGGTATGCTCAACTGAGTGGTCAGAGGAAGAGAAAATAGAATTGGATCAAGTCATGACCCTAGTGATTAAGTACACCAAAATGTGGTTGAAACACAAGATCCTAGAATTGGAGAGTGAGGGTATCCCATGTACCTATGATCTGATGGGAGACTTCCAATCTCACTCGACTTCTGAAGAGTCACTTGAACTAGATCCTAAGGGCAAGGAAAAAGTGGATTCTCCTTTCAGAATCCAATCTAGGGATACTTAGGTTGTGATGGCTACATAGGTGAGTAAACAAAGGAAGCATGTTGCTAAGAAGAGGAGACATACCTTGAGGAAAGAAATTGAAAAGAACAAGGAAGGAGAGGGGGAGGAAAAAATTGCTCCTCCATTGACAAAGAGAAGAAATATTACAAAGCTATCACATAAATCAAAGGAGATTTCCAAAACTGATAAGGAGATTGAGCCACCAATGGTAGAGGTGGAAAGCTCAGGGGAAAAGACACAAGTGTAGATGAGGAGGTCAAGGACTACTTCCCCAAGGGATACTGCAAAAAAGGAGGATGTTTCAGTAGGTGTTCCTATTGTTGAATAGGTGGGTGTCTCCATTACTAGGGATGTTGGTAGCACAAAGGAGGAACCAAAGAAGGATGAAGATCCTAAAGGTTTGGGTGAGGAAGAATTTCAGAAGGGAGACCTCTATAATGCAGAGGAAAAAATTAACAAGGTGATCCAGTCTCCCTTGGTGGCACATGTGGATTCAACTATGAAGGAGCAATCAAACAAGTCTCCATAGAAGGAGGAAATACCAGCTAGGGCCCCTTCACTGGTATAGATTGTTGTGGAAGAATAGTTGCAGGATAAGGAGAATCCAATCATGGATATTCCCAATGTACCAAGTGTTGAAAAATATGCAACTAATGATCAATAGGAACAACAACAAGATAGACAAAACACAGTGCCTATTGGGTCTTTTATTCTAGATTGGTTAGAGAAAGAGTTGAAGAGAAAAATGGTGATAATGGAAGAGGCTCCTCCTAACTGGGATGTCCTTATGGCTAATGTGGAAAAGGAAAAAACTAAGAAGAAAGCTAGGGTTGTGTCTTGGATTGAAAGAGATGGGTCAGGCAACAGGGTGGCCCATATTGCTACCCCTGCTTCAAATAAAGATAGAGACAATGTGACTACCTAGGATTATCATGTGCAAACTATTGACTTACGGAATGCTTCAGTGGAGTAGGATATTGAGGAATATGAAGGCTCCAGTATTGTGATTGTGGGCAAGTTGAAGAAGGTTGTGCAAATTAGGCATGAGCTAGAGAGGGAGAATGAGAAACTGAAGAAGTACTTGCAATAATTGATGAAACCCTTGCAAATTATTATTTCTTCCTCCTCTTCTGCAAGTTTCTTGCCTCAGGAGACAATCTCTGAGCTTGAAAATATGAAAGGCACCACACATGCTATAGTTGATTGGTTGCAGGGTGTCCAAACCAAAGGAGATGATGCTATTAAGGAATTTTTGTCGACTTGAGGGGATGCTATCAGGTTGATAGATTGGTTAAAGGTTGTATTGGCTCAAGATAAGGAGGATATTGATCTCCTATTGTAGAAAACCACAACAATCATGGGGTTCACAGAAGATAAACTAGTAAAGTGTGGGATTCTTCCTTTTCCAAGGGTTTTCGAACCTTGGGAATGGTTTGAAATCCTGCAAATGAGATAGAAGGCCTTAAGAAAGATCTATAAACAGGTAAGGTAGATTGAGGACACTCTGACTATTATCCATGACAAGTGTATATCATTCTTTGAGGTCATGACTAGAAGGAAGAAGTTTGCTCCAAAACATCTTAATCTGGAGCAGCTTAAGAAATGGTGGAGAGATTTTTATTCTCCAGTTAGTGAGGGACCAGTTATTGGGCATCAGCTAGATGATGTTGTAACTTATATTGCAGTCATGGACAGATAATTGACTAATAGGGCTGATTGGGATGGTACAGTTAGACAGGCAAGAGATGGCATCAAGTCTCTTGAGAGAAGGATTAGGGTTTTTCCTATGCCACCTATTGCTAAGTTGGATAGAGTCCTATTGGGCATACATGGTGAAGAAGATCGAGCTAAAGACAAGGATGGGGAGTAGCTGTGTAGGGTTACATCAAGATTTGTGCTTCCCATTAGTTACATGTATTGGGACAACCTTTTGGGTATCTTGGTTGTTTTGGATGAAATTGGTGCCAATGGCACATTTCATATTATGTTCGAATATCTTTGAGGCCGACCTCTTGTAGGTCATGTTTTATTGTAAATTATCTTTTGGGCCAACCTATCTTAAGGATTCCCTATAAAATAGGCATGTCGCCTCATTTGAGAATATAGAAGAATAGATAGATTGGTAAGGATAGAGATAGAGAAAAAATAGATAAGTGATATTAGAGTGACTTAGGGTTTATTCTCAAGCAAGTGTTGTAACAAAAAACTGGAGTTGTTGCTATTTTGGATGATTTAATATAAGAGAGATATTATGATTTGGTATCTATTTTGTGGAGTTTCATCTAGCATGGTTCTTGTTTTTCTATCTTTGAAATTTCTTATAATTTTATAGTTAAATGGTTTAGTAATGCTTAGGGTTTCATGTTTGGAATTTTTGCAATGATCTCTAGTCCATACTTTTTGCAGTTAGCTAATTGTTAGCTGCTTTGCAAAGTTAGCCTGGACTTAAAATTGTGCTTAGTTCAGTTATAAGGGTTTGTTCATCTCAATTGCAATAGAGTTGACTGAATGACTATTTGTGATTTTAAAATCTTTAAATACCTTAGAAGATTGCACTATTTGTGTGAAATTGCAGATTCATCTAGGTTAAACAGAGAATAGTTTATGAGAGATTGGTCCATTTTGAACATTTTATCTTTTGGCATTTTCAATCTTAGGGTTAGAAGTAGTCTTAGAATCATCTCTGAAACCTTTATCTTTTTTTGTTTCTTTATTATCAAAGTATAAATCAAGATTCCAAGTATCAATTCATTACTTAGATCTGATCAATTCAAAGTCTAGTGTTTGCTTGTAGTAAGGTCCCATTATGATTACCAACATTTTCACATTTATCACTTAGTTGTTTTGTTGCATTGTCAAGACCTAACATTAGAGACCTTGGGGTTATCTCTTTTACCATAGAGATTTACCTTTCAAGAGAGATAGGATATCATATTCTGTCTGAGTTGTTTCTATGCATAAAACACCATAAAAAATATCCATAAATAAAAACAAGCTCGCAGGCTCTCTAATCAAAATACAATGTCTACATATATAATAGTATCAACGTGTCCCACTACCACTACTGTCACATGGTGAAGGTGGCAAAAACTGCCTCAGAGGTACTCTCTATGAGGTGGAAGGCCTATCATATGGACATGTCCTCGGTGGTCCTACCACACCCTCTATACTCTGTGTCCTCATATGAATCCTTCTCTATGATCTCTGGCTATCAACCTCTGAAAATCTAGGAGCTCATCTCTCTACTGGTACCACTGACACATATAAATTCCTATAGTATGACACTCTCTCAACTGATCTAACTATCTCATGAGAAAAACCATCAAATGAGGTGCCACTGCAAATGCATTTGACCTTTGTAAACTGCTGCTCTATCTCTTGTCTCTGAGCTATGGCCTGATCTCTCTCCATAAAAGAATTATCTCTCTCTATCTACATGGCATCAAGCTTTGCTTTCATTAGTCTCAACCTCTCCTCCAAAGCCTCCATGTCACTATCTCTAGGAGCCTCCTCATCCTATCTACCCTCAATAATCCAATCTCTGAGCTCTCTCTCCTACTCCTCCATAGGTATCTCCTCCTCAATATCATCCTCCCCATAATCTACCAGAATACCAAGGGGATTAATTTCCATGTTAGCCTTCTCATCCTCTGCTGGGTCCAATCCACCAATATCTACCTTTGCATTCTCCTCTTCTACTGCCTCCTCGGCAACATGCTCATCTCCAACATGTGCCTCCGCTCCAACTCCGAGGTCTATCATCGGTACATCCTCCACCTCTACCTCTCGAATAGGTAAATTCCACCTACTCGTCCACCTCTCCAACCTCTCCATCCTCACATACCACCACCACCTCTACCATCCTCACCAACACCCCTACCACCACCTCTACCACAAACTCTCCCTCTATTCCATCCTCTCATCTTTGTGCCTCATCTCTCAAATGGTGTCAACTGATCTGAATCTATATATGGAATCGGATGATGCTTTTCCCACCATGCATCATATGTAGTTGTAGTCCTTGGATCCACTACTCCATCTCTCCATCCCCACTATACTAGTTGTAAAGCCTATATCTTTCCCTCTACAGTAGCCACTGGAATCATAGGACCCTAGTGTGGAACCTCTTTGGACGATCGAGAAAATTTTTCTCTACATCTAGGCTCATCTTGAACCTCCCCAAACTGTCTCAAAACCCGCTCTAGCAAGTTTCTCTCAATAATATTCACACTCAAAACAGTCCTCCCAATCAGGTACTGTGTCTATCTATAGTAAGTCAAATGATCATCCTCATCAGACCATCTCTCACAATCCATGTATGGCCTCCAAGTAAACTAATCCAAAATATCAAGTGCATGTCTCTAGTAACCTATATCTCCGACATGACTCTGAGTGATGTTCCCATATACCAAAAAACATATGGAGATCTGGTCGGTCACTTTGCAGTACCAAGCGGATGAAATACCACAATGTGCTCCCATGCCCAAATCATGAGCAGCATGGTACCACAACTCATAGACTATGTGTCTCTGTATACTATGTCATGTAGATGGAAGTATAGCATGCCCAATAGACATGGACCCCAAGCATACACAGTCTCCCTCTCTAGCATCCCCACCAACATCTCTCCCCACCCAACAAGAAAACCATGACCTCGCTAGTCTAGAAGAACTATCCCCCCTATCAATGTACATAGGATATAGTCAATCCTATTGTATCTGTTAGCCAACACTTTCCATTTGATCTCATAATGCTCTATCCTTAGACTCCTAATATCATCATACTGATAAAATCTAGCAATCTCACTAAATCCACGTTGGGTATCATACATAACCTGCTCTCCTCTTATAAGAAGTCTCAATATCCTATATACATCCTCCAGGGTCATAGTAGCCTCCATAGTCGGTAGATGAAACGATGATGTCTCTGAATGCCATCGCTCACATATCGCAGTCAACATGCCTTTGTTTTCCCGAATTGTGGGCATAGTAAGCACATTTTGTAGTCTGAGTATCCATAGTAAATGAGTCTCAACATTGACCAATCAAGATCTCAACTCAAGAGTATCGGGATGTGTCTCCCGAGTATATATCAGATCTAAAACAACCTGTATTTAAACCAACATGTCAAAAAAATTAAGTTTTTCTTCAAAAAAAAAATCAGAAAATTAACCAGCCAAATGCAGCTCAATATAACATATGTGGTGCATTCATACAAATGTGTTTCATTACAAGTAATTGTGTCACATATTTCATATGTTTTGCACAAAATCCAACCATTTCCAACAAAATGCAAATATCTTTCAAGAAAACAAATGTGGTGCATTATCCTACATGCATCTATCCTAAATGCATATGTGACTCACAGCTACAAATGTGGTGCATTGTAATTCATATGCGTTGAATGCCTAACCTAGCCTAACTTAGCCTAGATGTCTTTTTGCAGATGCGTCATTCCATAGACACATGTGTTGCACACAAATGCATATGCATTGAACGTGAAATACCACATTTGTGAATTATAGTTTACATGCCTAAAAGTACGCGCAAAACAAAATTTCAAAGGTTCATTTTAGGGTACATACCGATGGTCCTACCTTGGCTGGTCATCAGTAAGTCTAGATCTGATAACTGCAATGCGTAGCGTAGGGTATTGGAGACATTTTCGTCCTAAGCTCAAAGCAACTTTCTCAATTCTTCAACTCTTTCGGGTGCAAATGAATTGGTTTTCAACCTAATTCCTATTTATTCCTAGGGTTTGGGTGGCATTTCTTCTAACCTTCTCTATTGGTCACTTAACCTTACAACTTCAAATAACCTGTACACGTCTGTAACACATCCAAATTCAATTCCGTCAACTCTATAGCATTTATGACCATCAAATTGACTTATCGGGAATATTTCCTGATTTTTTAAAAAAAATTAAAAATTTGTCAATTTTCCCGAGTGAGCATACCCTAACCTATTTCATGTTGGGGCACGATCGGGGCTTATTTTATTTGACACAACACTGAAAAAACATTGTATCAAAGAGGGGCAAACTATAGACACTGGAAATTGGTCTAGGCCTTCGAGCACCACTTTTGCATAATTTTCTATTATCCATGGTCATGATTAAATAACATTGATTATTTAATTACCTTTCTAACAAATATTTCCTCTATTAATTAAATACCCCTTTTTAATTAATTCATTAATTCATAATAACCTTTATTCAACTTGATTGATTAAATAAATCATAATTATTTAATTATGTTGCTAACTAATTAATTCTTCCTTCTTAATTAAATAATTTATTATTTAATTACCCCTTTGTCATACTTCAACTATAATTAAATATTTATTATTTATTTATTAATTTAACCCCCTTTATGTATAGTTAAATATTTATTATTTAATTATTCAATTCCACCTTTACAACACTCAAATTAAATAAATTATCTTTATTTATTTAATTAAATCTTTCATTTTCAAATGTTGAATTAAATTAACATTTAATTAATTTATTAATTATTTATGTCACATTCTTCTATCATTTAGTTATCTAATTATTCGCTCACCATCTGACCCAAGATCTATTTTAAATCCGCCAGTTATCTTCGGGTTCGATATCTGATCGTTTCTGCGAGGGCACTCTCTATCACAACTAGTCAGTTAACTATTTCTAACTCATATGCATGAATGAGTTTATCAATTAAATATCTTTATTTAATTAATTAATTGATGTATGCATTTGAATTCTTCATCTTCAAGTTCTAACTTTTTCTTTGACATTCAAAGTATATTTCTTCTGTTTTCGAAGACTCTTAACTCAAGATTAAATTGTTTATTTAATCGGGAACTCATGTTCTTTCTATTTTTGAATAGTCTTGACACAAGATTAAGTTATCATTCTAATTTAATCTTTATCTTGTACTCTTTTCTAACTCATTTTCTATTTGACACAGAACTCACATTGCATGACATTCATCAATCTTGTCTGTCAATCTCTCTTTGAATCTGAGTCGATCGTTCGAAAACCCAAAATCTGTAAAATGGCCTGTCATTATCATTATTCCTCCTCCCGAAATCATACACTTTTGAGAAGAAGCTTATCTTTGATATTTTTCTTAGACATTCAACAAGGTTATGCTTGCATCAATACTGAAAATCTGAGGGCAAGAATACTGAAACAACAAAATAGAGAAGGGAAATTGAGATAATTCGAAGGAGTGGATGCATATTTGGTGAGAGCTTTCCAATTGATTTGTTTAGTTTAATTATGTTTACTTTCTTTGTTCTTTGTTGTTTTGATTTAGATTATGTGTTAGGTTAGACTTGATCATTTTAATCTGTGTAGCTATTAGCATTTGATCTTTCCAAAAAATCTAGGTCAACAAGATCCTAAAAATATTGCAGCTTATGTTCTTTAAAATATCTATGTAGAAGCGGGTAGGTTTGGTGAGGTTCAAATAGTAAGGAAAATGATGAAAGATAGAGGAATTACAAATATACATGCATGTAGTTGGATTGAAGGGCATAAAATGGTATATGTTTTTTTGTGTAGAAGATAGATCACATCCATAAACATGAGAGAGCTATGAAAATTGCAGAAATTGGCTTGGAAAATGAAGGCACCAAGGTATTTCTAGATTCAATACTTTTAATTAATGTTGTGGAATAGAAGAAAAAAGAATCATTTATCTGCCACCATATTGAAAAGCTAGCAATTGCATTTTTTTGGTTAAACATGACCCCTGGTACAACTATTAGAGTTGTTAAGAACCTTTGAGTATGTTGTCATTTTCACACTATATCTAAATTCATCTCCAAGATTGTTGCAAGAGAAATTATTCTAAAAGATGTGAACCATTTCCATCATTTTAAACAAGGACAATTTTCTTGTGGAGAATATTGGTGATGCTAAATGAAACAATATGAAAAATAGGCTTGCATTATAATAATGTGCAGTACATCAAATATCTAGTAATAATGAAGGGACATCCATAAAAGCATAATAGCAAGGATTTTTTTGTCATACATTGTAGTTACAAGTTCACTTCTAAACATACATGAAAATGTGGCAGCATAGACAAGGAAAGTGAACTGTTTCAAAAAATGCCTCAAAGAAATGTGATATCATGGAATGTTGTGATTATAGGATATGTTCAAAATGGGTTTTTCTAAAATGTCCTTGAAAACTTAAAAAATATGCAACTAGTGGGTGTAAAGCCCAAATTTTTCAACCTTTCAAAGCATCCTTCTTTCCTGTGTGTGAATTGGAGCTTTGGACAAGGGTATGAACTTCTCAATAATTTTCTTACAAAAGAGACAAGATTCAAGAATAGTTTTTGTGATGACTAAGATACCATGAAGAATCCCAAAACTCATTAATGAATTAGAAAATAGCCTGATGAGAACTACAACTAAAGAAGACGTATAGGAAATTATCTTTCCTTTAACAAAGATAAAGTATTGAGGCCTAAATTATTTCCTACCCTTAGCATAGAACATATGATAACAAGGAGCATTCTGATGTGATTTCATTATTTGAAGATAATGATAATGATTCTCAGCTGGAACAAAAGATAAAAGAGATAAATTCTTGCATCAAAGAAATAGAAGGAGATAAAAGGTGGTGAAATCAGGAATGTAAAGACACAAGGAAATGAATTATCACCATATCCACAACACACAGGGGTACTCTAAGCTATTCTTGCATCAACACAAAAGGGAAAGCAATAAACCCTAGAAATGGTGCAGTGGTGCAGTGGAAGCATAAGACAAAATTACATTGCATATCACAAACTATTTGAGGATTATTTTGAAATTAAAGGAGCTAAAAGAAAATGAAATGGCTAAATACCTTTCAAGTTATAGTGTTATTGGTGTTTTATTCATATCCAATGAGACCATGACTATGATCAGAATTATCACTAGCATGCACAATGGCCTTTGTCACTCTGGCATGCACTTGCTTATACACAAACTCCTACAAATTTGAAGCCCTAAAATGCTATAAATTGGTAATATTATTTGATTTCCCATGCAATTTTCCCTCCTTCCTTACAAAAATCAAAAGTTCAACTTCATGTGGATTTGATGAAAAAGGCCAAAAAAGGATAAAATGTTTTTTTTATAAAATTTTACCATAAAATATCATTTATTTTCCAAATATTTTTTTATATAATACAAAAAATTAATATATAAATATAATACAAAATATAATTAATATATTATATATATTTAATATAATAGTAATATAGTTTAAATTATATATACTATAATTATGTTTATTATGTTGGTGTAATTAATTATTTAATTACACTTTATTAAGTTTAGTTAGGCTATAGTTAGTTGACTTAAGTCTTAAGTAAGCTTTATTTAGATTGAACTATTTTTAGTTCATAATTAGGTTTTACATTTAGGGTTATGCATACATTGTTTTTATAAAGTAATTCATCTCTTATATTTTCTTAATTCCTTAATATAATTCATTTGCACATCTTCATGCAAATTGCTCTTGACTTTTTTGTTTTTTCTCTTGTGGAAGGTATTTCTGGTTTCCATTTTTGATCTTTTTTTCTAACATGGTATCAAAGCCTTGATTTGTAGCCCCTTCTCAGTTTTTGGAGAAATTCATTGCATAGCATATTTAGGGTTCCTCAAGGGTTTCATGCCTTGAGCTTATTTCTGGAGCATTTTGGATCAGATCGGGCATCTCCATTGGATTCAAAGCCCTAGAAAAAGTTAGGATTGGATTTTTTTTCATTGATTTTCATCTTCATTTATCAAATTTGTCAGAGTTTGAAGCTATGATAGTTTTTTGCCAGATTAGAAGGTTTTTCCATCATTTTTTAAGAAATTTTTACCTTGATCTCTCAAAAAATTCATGCTAGTGCAAAAAATACCTCATGGGTGTGCCCAAAAGGCCCAAAAACCCCTATTTTCATATAAAATATGTTAGGGTTTTTTGAAAATTGTTTTTTTAGTGTTTTTGGGGATTTTCAAAAACACTGCCAGAAAAATCTGTAATATTGTACGGATCCATACGGATGCCTTGATTTTTGTGTCATATTTTTTTGGTGCCCAGATCACTTTTGAGTAGCCTCAATGTTTTTTTCCATTTGCCTCAATTTTTGTGCCCTCTCGATTTCCATGTCACCTTGGTTTTCGTGCCATGAAGGTACAACTAAATATTTTATTAATTTTTTAATCTTTAAATTAATAAAATATTTGGTTTAAAGACAAAATGAACATTTTTAGTAAAATGGTTGTATCTTGAGCATACATAATTCATTTTTTGAAAATAAGATACCATTGGAAAGCTGGTTCCAAGCCCGATCTAGTGGTGTATGTATTTTTTCCAAATTTTGCTCCATATTTTTTTTGCAAGCCTTTGAAGTTAGATGAAGCAATTTTCACTTTAGAGGGCATAACTTTTTCCTCGATTATCAATTTTTCACAATTCAAGTGGCACTAGAAAGTTGATTCAGTCCTCTACATAGATTTGAGGTCAATTATAATCATGGAGGCAGATGTGAACATTGATTTTTTTCTTGCACTCTTTCTTGTTTTCATGCACTAGGTTTGCATTTTTTCTTTGATTTAGGCATGTTTTGCATGTTCTCATTTTAAAATAATGGGGTATTGTAATAAATAAACTTCTATATAGTTCCATCAAGGGGCTTCTTGCATAATAATTTGATTAGAGTGTAGTTGGATTGCATGCACTTTGATCTCATCTTCATATTGATGACAACTCACATGAGTTGTATTTGGATTCTGTTGCTCTTTTGGCCACATCTTGCTCATAGCTTGACACATTTTGGTTTGCATCAGTTCACATCTTATATTGAGATCCTATGGTTAATGATCCTTAATTGCATCAAATTCACATCGGGTCACATCTTAGTTTGAGGGCCATTCATTTTATGGTTAATCTTCTAGAATCTTCATGGTACTTGCTCCTATGGATCATTTTTAGTCATTGTTTGGCATCGGAATTGACATATACATAGCTTAAGAATTATTTAATCATATCATTCCCTCTTATGGGGGGCATCATTTATTCATCTATTGTTGCTTCATAGATTTCAGGGTTGTTCTAGTTTGTGCATTTTCTAGTGTTCCTTGGCATTGAGTCCATTGTTTCTTTATCATCATTTGTAATACCCCTCCATTTTGTTTCTTGTTCAAGTTGCTTTATGCTATGTTTGGTTGCAATTACTTTGATACTGGATACATTTTGTTATGATGTTTTGATCGTTACTATTGAGTGACAAATATTATTGTGGGATGTAGTTATCTGATTATTGTTTCACATGCATTATAGATTAATGTTGTTGTAGAGTTAACATGAGATGTTATTATGAGATTACTGGATTATGATGGAAGTATCAGTTTCGATGAGTGTATTGGTGAAGAGGATGAGTTCGCATCACTCGCTTGCGAGCGCCCTGCGAATCCGTAATTCCTTCTTCACGGTGTGTATTATATGCTGGATATATCGTATGATGTTGTTTACTTGGTTGCAGGATTGCAGGTACATGACATCGACTCCACCTGGTTTCACAGGTTTGAGCATGTCGATCCAACGATTAAGTTGAACGAGAGATAGTAGCTAGGTAACATGTGTCAAGTTTACACCCTAGCCTTAGTGTGTTGTTAGTTGTGTGGGTCGAGTCATTGTCTATCTTGCTTTGATGTTATTTAATTTTGAAGCATTATTGATTTGGAAATAGATATTTAGAATAATTGCATTTAAATCATGTTGATGATTATTTAATTTAAATAATGCAATGTGGATAAAAGTTTATATTTAAATTATTTAATTAATTAAATTTAATCCAAGGGGGTTGAGTTTAGTTATTAAATAATTAAATTAATTAATTAAACGTGATGCAAGAGAATGAAAGGAAATAAAAGAATTAGAATTAATTTTGGAATTTAATTCCAACGTGTGAGAATTAAATTAGAAATTGTAATTAAATATTTATTTGGGAAATTGGTTGCAACTTTGGAAATTAATTTATTATTTGAAATTGCATTTTAAATTGAATTAGGGTTGTAAATATTGAAATTGAAATTGAAATTGAAATATCTAATTTGCATGTAATGTGAATTAGGGTTGAATTAGGTATTTTTGATTTATAAGAATATATGTTTTAATTTTAGGGCAGAAAAATCTTTAGAAAAATTCATTTTTACAGCAGGGAAGAAATTTTGAAAAATTTGTACAAGGGTTTGAAGAAAGTTTAACTGTAGAATTGATTGAAGGAAAGATTGTTTGCATTTGTTGTATTTTGGATTGGATTCTTTGGAGGATTGAAGAAAATTCAAGAAATCTTTGGAGGAGGCTTGCATCAGAAATTCATCTCTTCCTATAGCTTCTTGTACCAGGTTTTCCTCTTTGTGTTTTATTGTTCTTAATTGTTTTTTCTTTAAAATAGTAATGATTAAAGATTTTTTTATTAAATCTATTTTAGAAAATAAATTTGATGTTAGAAGAAAAGAATTAAACAAATTTACAGCCTTTGCTTGTGAAAATTGTGAAAACCTTAGTTGAATTTAAATTATTTGGGGAAATAGATGTTGTTGTTATTAAAATCAAATATAGAGATTGAACAATGCATTTAGAATGTTTTTAGAAAATGAAACCTTCTGTTTATTATTAAAAAAAGGATTTTAAAATCTACAGTATAATTATATTTTCATGGTAAAATGGTCTGATTGTTTCACCTATAACTTCACTTTTACAAACTGGGTTTTCAACAAATTTAAAGGGTTTTTTTCATTTTGCAATTTTCTAAAACTTGTCAAAAAGTAGCAAATACCCAGATCGAAATTTTTGAGTTATGTTTGAAACATGAGACTGCTATTAAATTATTTTCCCATGACTGTTCTGAAAATAAAATAATAATAAATTGATATTCATAAATATTAATATTTTATGTATTGTTATTATAATATTAAAATATAATTTAATAATATTTTATATTATAATTTATAATACTAAAGTATTATATTTATTTATATTATTTTAAATAAAATTTGTATATTAGATTAGTGGAATTAAAATTATAAACATATGGGGAAATTATGGTTTATTTTTAAATGGCATGTTAAAGGTTAATTGAAGGAGTTAAATATTTGATTTAAAGAATGCATAATTTAAAATTGAATTGTGAAATTTAAATCCACATGTAAAAGGTCTAATTATTAATTTGATTTAATTGGAAAAATATATTTATATTTTGGAATATTGATGATAAAGGATATTTTATTTTGAATTAATCAATTTGATATTCTGCAAAGGATAGAAGATATGTTAATGATTAAATATATTTAAATATATTAATTTATATTTAGTATATATATAGTGAAGATATATATCCATTTGAGAGAATAAATAATATTTTATCTTATTTTATTCTGTTGTTTGCAAATTGGGTATTATTAGTGTTCTAAAAGAGATAATTAGTATGTGTAGAAGATGTATAGAGAAAGATATTTTTTAATAGAAATAATTACTTGATTTAAAAAGGAAATGGTTATTTTGTTAATATGATTGAAGAAAATATATTGAGATGTATATATATATCCATGAGTATTTTCAATCAGTATTTACTTTGTTTTATTTAAGTGCATGTAATTTAGCTTTGCATGAAGAATTTAAATGATAAGTTTTGAATGTATGGTCAAAATTGATAAGGACAAAAAAAAGATATTTAAATATATTGAAGAATTATAGAAATATTTATATTTAAATGTTTGTTTTAATTAATGAGATTTAATTAGAAACAATATGAATGTGTGGTCAAATAGATAAGCCAAAAGATATTTTTATACATTGATGAAATTGCATGTTTTTAAATGGATAGTTGAAGAGACATAGACTCCGGATAAAAAATTGAAAAGATTGGTTGCAATAGTGTTAGGTTGCATTAGAAGTAAATTTAGGAACTAACTATATTGAAAAAGGCAAATAGTTTTTATGTGTTATTTAGTTCCATAGAGTAATCTAGTCATTGTGAATGGAATATTAATGGTGTCTATATAATATGGAGCATATATATATATATATATTCAGTGTAAAATTCATTATCATATTTTATTTTAATGAGATGCATGCAATGTATTATTGAATAGAGATTTTAAAATGGATTGATTAGTATATATGGAAAATGGATAGAGAAACAATATTTTATTATATTAAAGTGATTGAATGTTTTAAGTAGAAAATTAAATGAGATGCAAAATTTGGTTTAGAAATGGAAAGAGTTTACTTGCATGGATTTGTGTCGATTTAAAAGTAAATTGAGAAGTTGTTTTATTGATGAGGCAATCAATTATGTTATTTATTAATTTCTATTTAGATTAGTTGAATCATTGTGATTGGATTATGAAAAAGATATGGATTTAGTATATCCAAAAGTAGTATCTTCCTCATAATTATCTTAAAGGAATTTATTCTCTGTATTCAGTAAAAGGAAGTAAGTTTAATTGTTTTAGATTTTCAATAATGAAAAGGGAAATAGGGGTTATGATTATTTTAGATGATCTAGTTATCATGACTTTGACTTTTCTACACTACCTATTAAATGAATATGGATTTAGGAAATCAAAATATTATATTTGATTGGTGACTTGAATGCTTTTGTTGCTATGTCGTCAAGTTGCATTGTTGGTTTTGGGATTTAGTGTTAGTCCTAAATTATAAGTCTTCCAGAAGTACTTAGGTGATAAGGGTTGTTGAATCTTTATGCCATCCAGTTGTTTTCCCTTGGGTAGTGCATGGCGTCTTTTCAGTTTTACCCAGTTTTCACGAACGAGGATGTTTGCACCTCCTTGGTTTAGGAGCAGATTATGGGATTCGTGTCTCCTTGTATGGAGTGACCTTGTTATGTGGTTTCATCTTGTTGCCTCTTGTGAAAGGAGTGGACTATGTGTTGTTGTCTCCAAGATGTTTGGAGTGAGATCTTTTGTACCTCTTGTGAAAGGAGTGGACTATGTGTTTGTTGCCTCCAAGATGTTGGAGTGAGTCCTATTATTTGTATCCTCCTTGTGTTGGAGTGGATTATGATGCCCAGTTGGTATGCACTTGTGTTTCCCTTGGTGGATTGTTTGGGTGTGTGTTGTCCATTAGAAGAGTGGCTTTTGTTAGGGGCCGGAGCCCAAAGTGGTAAACCGGGTAACCTTCAAAAGTGAGTTAATCAAGTGATAATTAAATTAATGTACTTAGATGATTAGGATACAGTTCACACTAATCAAGATAATTTAATCCTCACTCATATACGCAAGGGCTTTTTTAGACTTGGGATGAGTGAGAAAGCCTGGAATGGCAAGATCAACTATCTAGTTCTTGCGAAAGGTAGTTGATTCCACATGAGTGAGTATGAGTGTCGAGATTCGATTGAGGCCACTAGGATTACTTGTGCCGGAGCCTATGAAGAATGCCCAGAGGAGATCTCCTGACAAACCTTGCGATGACACTCTATCTATGACAACTGTTGTTAATTATTTTATGTGTATGGTTATTTAAACATACTCGATCTACTTTATGTCTGAAAGCAATGTGACCTATGTCAGTGATGTTGGAGTTGTACTTGTATTGTACTTGATTTGTACATGTATTGTATTTGATTTGTACTTGTATTGTACTAGATTTGTACATGCATTGTATTTGATTCGTACTTGTATGGTGAATGAGTTGTACTTGATTCGTACTTGTATGGTGAATGAGTTGTACTTGTTAATTCATTTGGTGGGTTATAACAGTATGAGTCAGTTTGAGTCTACCTTTGGTTAGAGGTAGTAGAATCTTTGTCCATGTTACTTTGTTACTATCTCCTAGCATGGGGGTGGGCCTTCGGGTACCACATTGGTTGGGTGGAATATGCACCAAAACCGTTGGGTCCCCATCAATCTTCAGTGCTTGGTGGCGAGACATCTAAATGGACAGCTCGCAGTTCTTGTTGTATTATCTTGCATTGTAATATTTTAACTTGTATAAGTTATTTTATCCCTCTTATGTTTATGAGGTGGAGATATGTAATTGTAATACATTTGTACTATTGCCTCATTTTGGGAATGAGTGATGTAACGATTGGTTTAAGATAATGTTTATGAGATTGTATCTTGGATGATTATCTTATTAGTTATGTGGTATTCTTATGATGTATGATGGTTATTTCATAAAGTTCATAAGGCTATGGTTATATGTAATATGTATGTGTGGGTTTGAGTAATCCTAACCTTGTAGCCTTAGAGGTTGTTGTTAACTAGTAAGTGAATGTGTATGTTAAATGCACTTTATAAAAAAAAAATTAATTCGCTTAAGAAGTTAATTGCAACTTCCTTTAAGGTTACTTGGCGGGGCATTACATCATTCTACTTGAATCCTTCAGTGACTCTCATATAGTTTTTCATAAACAAAAGTATATTTCCTTGCTTGCCACATTCAAGATTCTAATGTTACTCCACTAGTTTTTTTCCAGTGCTTCTTTGCAATGAGTCATCTCATTGAGGGGAGTTTTTGTCCCACTGGGTTTTCTAATCTTAACCATTCATTGTATTTGTACATGGGCACCTAATATGGCCTTGTAGTTGGGACCCATTCATGCTTTCATGTATTCATCCTAGCATTAGGTGCATGATTTTTAGTCTCCATAAGTTGCACTTAACGAGGGGTGTTGGTGTAATTAATTATTTAATTACACTTCATTAAGTCTACTTAGGCTATAGTTAGTTGACTTAAGTCTGATTGAAATATTTTTAGTTCATAATTAGGTTTCACCTTTAGGGTTATGCATACATTTCTTTTATAAAGAAATTCATCTCTTGTATTTTATTTATTCCTCAATATTATTCATTTGCACATCTTCATGCAAATTGCTCTTATTTTTTTCTATTTTCTTGTGGAAGGTATTTTTGGTTTGTATTTCTAATCTTGGTTTTTAACATATTATTATATTTAATAGTATATATAGGTTATATTATTATTATTTATTGTATTCTATAAAAAAAAATATTAAATATAAATGTAAAATTATTACAATTAATAATTAATAATTAATATATTCTTATATAGAATAAATTCAATTAATATATAAAAAATCTAAAAGTTTAATTGGTCTTTGGAGAGATTAGGAAAAAAAATAGATAGAGGAGGAGGCAAATTCTATATTATATAGAGAGGAATATATACTAACACTTGCACCTAAAGGAGGTTCAAGGATTGCACCGATAGAAAACTATATTTATTAATAGCATTTTCTCTTTTTTTTTGCTTTTCATCCCGATGATGGATCATGGAGTATGATCTGAAATGTTAATGATTTTCTCTTTCTTTCTACTTTTCATCCTAATGATGGATCATGAAGTATGATCTGAAACATTGATGTAAACATATACACACAGTTTATCCAAAAATATTGAAGCTAACTATATGTATGTTACTATGTTAGAGAGTATGAGTTGAAGTTAGGGCTCCCTAACATGTTAATATGTTAGAGAGTATGTGTTGAATTTAGAGCTCCCTAAAATGCTTCCTCTTTGACCCCATCATGGTGGACTATGGGAATAACACTATTGATTCATAATTACTTAAATGATCTATTCAAATGGATTGTGACTAAACAAATGACTAATTATTTATTAAAAGTATTAAGTTTTCATAGTCCATGGTAATATTGTTCATAAGATTTCTGGATTGGAACTATATTAGTTTTTTGATGTAAAGAATTGATATAGTTCTAATCTAGAAATCTTATGAACAATACTAATTATTTAGCTATTTTTATTTATGTGATTAAATAAATGACTAATTATTTACCCAATGATTAAATTAGTCATTTATTTATTCATTTATAGCTGTGTTGCAATATATGACTAGAATTTAGTCATTTTTAATTGTTGTGACTAGAAGTTTTAGTCACATAGTCATTTATTTTTTTAAATTATACTAGTGTCAGAAATATGAGTTAGTGCTTAATTAGGGAGTAGGTGCTTCCTTAGAGTCGGTGCTCTTAAATCAAGGAATTGATGTCTCCTTAGGGTTGGTGCCCTTAAACATTATAACCAATGAGGTTTTTATTGTGAGGCTAGATTAGGAAAGTATATCCTAGAAGCCATTCTCACTATGGTATTTCCTATATTGGATTTTCCACATACATCTGGTGTAATGTGTACTTGTGTGTGTGTTTTATCTCTACATATTCTTCTAATTTTCACTTAAATAATTAAAGGAATTATTTTAATTAACTCTACTGATTCACCCCCATATCAATAGATAGTTTTGTTCCAACAATTGGTATTAGAGCACTAGTTCCTTTGAAGAAGCTTGATTGGCTTAGGTAGATCCTAGGCACTAAACACAAATGGCTAGTCAAGAAGGATTTTACTCAAATAAATCACATCTCTTTAATGGATAAAATTAGGATTTCTAGAGTATAAGGATGGAAGCCTATCTATCATCCTTAGGTTTTGATGTCTAAATGTTTCTGGTGAATGATTATGTTATTCCTACTACATCTCCCATTGATTATTCTGATGAGAAAGTGTATGTAGAAAATGAAAAGGCTAATATTGAATTCTCTATGTATTATAAAATTCATTTTTTTTCAAATTCATGCATTGTCAAGAAACCCATGAGATCTAGGGTAAATTGAGGAGAATTTATGAAGGTGATGATAAGGTAAAATAGGCTAATTTACAAACCTACAAGGGTAAGTTTGAAAGTATTAAGATGAATGATGAAGATAAAATTATAGAATACCTCCTCAAGGTAGATGAAATAGGTAATGTAATTAAATGAATTGGAGAAGAGATGAAAGAATTTATTATTTTAAAAAAGCTCCTAAAATTCTTGACATCAAGGTATGACTATAAAAATCTCTACAATAGAAGAAGCAAGATATCTAGATAAGCTCACTATTGATGAGTTGCATAGAACCTTCACTACTTATGAGATGAGAACAAGAGATGCAAATACCTCCATGAGAGAAGCTACATTCAAAGTAATCGAAAAGGAAAGGGTAGAAGAATCTCCATTTGAATATGAGAAGACTAATAAAGAAGAAGTTAACATTGTCAGAAGATTAAGAAGAGGCTTTAGAAATTATAAAGGTAAGTTACCCTTTAAATTATTTAATTGTGGTAAGATAGTAAATTTTTCTAATAAATTCCCTTATAGATAAAAGGATAACACTAAACAAGAAGAGGATTGTAAAAGGAAAATATTCTACTTCTCTAAGAAGAAGAATTTCTTTAAAAATAAGAATATTTTTCACACAAATGAAGAAAGTGATTCATCTTATGTTAGTGATAGCTCAGATGATGACCATGATTGTGCTTTTTGTGGTTGAGGGAGATGAATCCCTTTGCATGGCAATAGGATCAAATTGTGTGGATCAAGATAAATAATAAGTTGAAGGCTCAGATGAAGAAGAGGAAGGAGAAGTGGGTATAGAGGGTGAACTTTTTTTAATAGGAAAAATAAGAGGGGGGTGAATCGGTTGTCACCAAATTAAATGCCTTAACCATTTAGCAGAAATAAACCCAAATATTGCATAAATTATTTATCTATAAATGAAAATTCTGAAATTCATCACATAAACACAATAACACAAGATTTATGTGGAAAACCTAATCAAGGAAAGTGGGGATTAACTCACACTATAGAGAATATAAAAACCAATTACAAAAGGCTCACTACTTGGAATAAGGCTCACTACCTGGAATAAGGTTCACAACCTAGAATAAGGACTCACTGTCCATAGGGCTACAACCCGGATGGCTCACTACAACAAAGCTACAAAGAAGAAAAACAAGACTTGTTACAAAGAGACAAAAATCATAATGCAATAAAGGATTCCACCACAATCACTGATCCACTTGCATGAATGATAGAGTTTGTCTTATGCTCACTACATCTAGAAACTCAGCATTAAGCTTTGCATTGATCAACCACACACATAACTCACACACTTTTAGAATAGCATCAAAGTCGCATCTTCTCTTTCACTTATCTTCCTTCTTTTCTTATGTACACTTTTCATTGCTAGCACATTATGTATTTTTACCATCTCCAAATTTGAAAAGATACAAAGTCAGGCATCCAACTTCAAATTTAAATTAGGTCAACACCAAAGATCCTAGGGTGGAATTAGAATGAGGGTGACCCAATCACACGCTTCATTGGGACCCATAATAGGTCCAACACACTTCATCAACTTCAAATATAATGCTTGACACACATTCAAACAAACTAGTGTAAAACACATAGATCAATTAAGCTCAATGCTTCCAAATGCAAAAACCATCTTTAATAGAACTGGGGAAACACAACTTTAGAACCACAAAGAGAAATATAGATGAATAGAAATTATCTCAAACCTCAACCACAACATAGAAAAAATAGTTCACAAGTTTCAGACCAACATCCTCAACAAAAAACAACCTGTAACCTTATTTTAATACAATTTTCTCAATACCTTCAACATATATAGTCAACAACAACTAGTAGATAACCGACTGACTAGTTGACATCAATGACAACACTTTCAATCATGTTTCCATTATTCCAACAATCTCTCCCTTTTTCATTGATAGCAATACATGATGTTAAAAACTATCAAAGACACACACTAGTTCTGAAAATACTTCTCAAGATTTTTCTTTTTGCTTCTCCCCCTAAAAAGATCATCTTCCTCATTACTTTATTTCTCTTATTATTTTTCTTTCCTCTTCATATGTTCTTTCTCTCTTTCTCACATTCTCTTTCTCTTCACCTTTGACATAAATGGGAAAGGAAAAATTTATGTTCATTGAATCTTCCTTTGACATGAAAATAGAATAGTCATAATGGAAACACTTTAAAAAAGCTGCTTTCTCCCCCTAAGAGGTAGCCACCAAAAAAACATCATTCCAAAAAGATAGAACCATGAATCCATTGGACTAATGCATCTCCAAATGCATATTAGTTTGTAAAAGGGGGGAAATAACTCCTAGCTTATCCCAAAGATACTCAAAAGTATCTTTAGGAAGAGATTTTGTAAATATATCAACAATTTGATCCTTTGTCAAAACATACTCAGGCCTAGCATCATTCTCCATGACCTTCTCTCTCAAGAAATGATACTTGATAGATATATGCTTCATTCTCAAGTGCATTAAATTTTTTTTTGAAATGTTAATTGTACTTGTATTATCACAGAAGATAGAAATAGGATAATCATACAACACTATGATATCCTTCAATGTATGTTTCATCCATAAATCTTGTGTACAACAAGATGGAGTAGCAATATACTTACATTCATTAGTAGACAAAGAGACTGAATCTTGCTTATTACTCAACCATGCCACCAATCTACATCCAAGAAAGAATACACCACCACTAGTACTTCTCCTATCATTTATACTTCTGACCCAATCTGCATCTATATAATCACTAAGTGTAAAGTCAATCTCTTTAGGATACCATAATCCATAATCTAGAGTTCCATTCAAATATCTGAATATTATTTTAACTGTAGTAACATGTGTTTCCTTCATATCTTCTTGAAATCTAGCCACAAGGAAAACTGTATGCATAATATCCGGTCTAGTAACAGTCAAATACATTATTCCACCAATCATAGATCTATAATTGCTCTGATCAAACTTAGGTGAATCATCATCTTTACCCAACTTACAACCAGTCACTATAGGAGTACTTACCAATTTGGAATCGTCCATTCCAAATCTTTTCAACATCTTTTTTATATACTTAGATTGTGAAATGAAAATTCCTTTCTCTGATTGATTAATGTATAGCCCAAGAAAGAAATTCATCTCATGAAACATAAACATTTCAAATTATTTTTGCATCTCTTCCACAAACATCTTACACATATTTTCATTTCCTCCAAAGATAATGTCATCAACATACACAAATATAATCAATATTTTGTCATTTTCAGTCTTGAAATATAAATTACTATCTTTCGTACCTTTGTTGAATCCTTGTTGACTCAAATACTTATCTAGCCTTGCATACCAGGCTGGAGGAGCTTTCTACAATCCATATAAATCTTTTTTCAATCTGCACACCATATCTGGCTGGTTTGCTAATTGAAATCCTTTCGGTTGTTCCATGTAGACCTTTTCTTCTAGTTCACCATTCAAAAATGTTGACTTGACATCCATCTGATAGAATTTGAAATCTTTATAAGTAGCCAATGCTAAGAACACCCTTATAGCTTCCATTCTTGCTACTGGAGCAAAATTTTCTTGAAAATCTATACCTTCTACTTGTGAGTAGCCTTTATACACAAGCCTTTCTTTGTTTCTGACAACTTTATCTTTGATAAGTAGGAGGTTTCTTCCACAGCATGCCAAATTACATGATTGAATCCTGATAGCAATATCATAACTTTATCTTTCTTATTCAACTTGTTTTTGAATACCCATTTTGATCCAATGATATTTTTGTCTACCTGTCTTGGGACCAGTTCCCAAGTTTGATTCTTCTCAGTCTATAAAATTTATTCTTTCATTGATTCCTTCCAATGTTGATCCTTACAAGCTTCACTTACTAACTTCAGCTCAATCTCAAAGAATAAGCACAAATTTACTTTAGAAGTGGATTTGCTTTTAGTTAACACACCTTTTCTCTTGTCTCCAATAATCTAACTTTTTGAATGATTCCTTTGTACATATTTTGGTGTTCTAGGGGACATCACCGAAGAATCTTATTCACTTTCATTTTGTTCATTCTGATTTTCTTGCTCATTTTTATCTTGTTCTTCCATATTTTCTTCTATTCTTGCATATTCATGTTCATTAGACATATAACCATCAATATCAATAGAATTCTTCATTATTTCATCAACCTTCACATTCAAGATTTCTAAAATTTTCCTCAATATTTTGTTGAAACATTTGTATGCCTTTATTTTAGTGGAGTATCCAATAAATATTCCTTAATCACTTCTTCCATCAAACTTACCCAAATTTTCCTTATCTCTTCTAATATAGCATTTTCTTCTGAATACCTTGAAATATTTTACTCTAGGAATTCTTTCGTGCCATAGCTCATAGGGAGTATTTGTATTGTTTTCTCTTGACTGAAATCAATTGAATACATATACAATAGTCTGAATAGCTTATTTCTAGTAAAATTCTGGTAATCCAACTTCAATGATCATTGACCTAGAATCTTCTTGAACTATTCTATTTTTCCTTTCAACAACTCCATTTTGTTGAGGATTTCTTAGAGTAGATAGCCATCTCTTTATACCATACACTTCACAAAAAATATTGAACTCATAGGAGGTGAATTATCCACCTCTGTTAGATCTCAAGAATTTTATCTTCATTTCACTTCATTTTCAACCATATCCTTGAATGCCTTAAATCTATCAAATGCATCTAATTTCTCTCTTAGAAATGTAACCCCCATATATCTAGAATAATCATCAATTAAAAGCATAAAAAACCTTTCACCAAGTAGACTTCGCACTATCATCAGACCACAAACATTGGTATGAACCAAATCCAACAATCTATTAGTAGAGTATTCTCTTGATCTGTAATGATTTCTTGTTTTCTTCCCGAACTGGCAATACCTTACAAGCTTTGTAATTCTTGGTTTATCTCTCATGACCTAAACAAAACTAATTCTTTCCAAGTTATCAAAATTCATGCGATACATTCTCCTATTCCAACCAACTATCATTTATCTAATTCATAAAATATCTTCCATCAACACCTTTAAGTAGATAAATATTTCCCTTCCAATTTCATTTCTATAGAAATCAATGTTTTAGCTCCTTTCTGAACCTCATATTTCTTATCCTTAAACACAAGATCATATCCTTTTTTCACATATGACCAATGCTCAACATATTATTCCTTAAACCCTTAACATAGTAAACATCATCAGTATGATTCTTTCTATCGAAAGTCATTGAACCTATCCCACATATTTTAGCAATAGTATCATCTCCAAACATAGCCACACCTCCATCATATTTCCCAAGTTTCACAAACTTATTCTTGTCCCTAGTCATGTGATGTGAGAAAGCACTATCAAATACCCAAAAATTATTTTCATGTTTAGCATGTAGCGTAAAGATAATTCTACCTTCATTTTTCTCCTTCTCTTTCTCCTTCTCTTGCTCCTTCTCTAGAGGAATTTATTTCGACTTTCTTTTTGATTTAGTAGAAGTAGGCTTATCCATAATCACCAAGAACAAGCATTCATTGTCATATAGATATTCATATTTTTAATCTTCATCTAAAATACTAGCATTCTCATTAACATAGTAAGCTTTGTTAATCTTATTTCCTTTCTTTTCTTTCTCGTATCTTTGTTTATTCCTTTTAGCTCTTTTTGGACACTTTGCAACATATTGACCAATTTCTCTACAACTAAAATATTTAAAGGAAAATCTACCTTCATACTTACCGGATCCTTTTCTCATTCTTCTTACAAAGTTAGCCTCAATCTCATCAAGGTTTTTTGCATCCAGATGTTTATTTTTTGTAGCTTTATAAGAAGTCTTTTTTTACCTCCACTTCTTAGATTCAGCTTCCTAATCTCATAAAATATCAATCCTAGCAATATATCCTTAGTACAACTCTTATATTCTATAGTTTGCTCAATAGCACTCACCTTTTCACAATAAACATTAGGAAGATTTTTGAGAATCTTCTTTACAAATCTTGTTTCATCTATAGTAGCGCCAAGGGAGTGCATTCCAACCACTACCTCATCAAATCTCTATACATAGGATTTAACATTCTCATCTTAGGACATGTGTAAAAGATCAAACTATGTTTCTAAATTTTGTAATATTGGCTCTTTTATGCTCTCATCACCATCATGTGTTCTTCCTAAATCATCCCAGACTTCCTTAGCTATCTTAAAATTTTAAACCTGAATAAATTGGGAGTGTACCAAGCTATTATTCAAGATGAACTTTGCCTTGTTATTTGCTTCATGTGCTCTAATTTCTTTAGGTGTACTCAAACCATTAGTAGCAGGATTGTAGGGTTTTGTATAAGCTTTCTCTGCATCATATCCACAATACTCTAGATATTCTTCCATCAATACTTTCTAGATATCATAATTAGCTCCATCAAACCTTAGATAATCATAGATCATTTTTCTAGTCATCCTGGACCTTCCTCAAGCTGTTAAGCTCTTCACCAAGGAACAAAGATTTGATACCAATTATTGAACATGATAACTGAGAGGGGGGTGAATTAGTTGTTAGCAAATTAAATTCCTTAACCATTTATTTGAACTAAATCCAAATATTACATAAATTATTTATCTATAGAGGAAAAAACTAGAATTCACCACATAAACACAATAACACTAGATTTACATGGAAAACCAAATGAGGTAAAAACCACGGTGAGGATTAACTCACACTATAGATAATATCAAAACTCGTTACAAAAGGATCACTACTTGTAATAAGGCTCACTATCTGGAATAAGGCCTGCTGCCTAGAATAAGGACTCACTATTTGAACTCACTATCGATGAGGCTACAACCAAGATGGCTCACTACCATAGAGATACAAATAATAAAAATAATACTTGTTAAAGAGATACAACAATCCAAGTTGAACAAAGGATTCCACAACAATCACTGATCCACTTGCATGAATGATATAGTTCACCTTTTGCTCACTGCATCTGAAAACTTGGTATTAAGCTTCACATTGATCAACCACACACATAAATCACATAATTTCATAATAGCATCAAAGTCACATCTTCTCTTTCACTTATCTTCCTTATTTTCTTATGTACACTTTTCATTGCTAGCACATTTTGTATTTATACCATCTCCAACTTTGAAAAGATACAAAGTCAGCCATCAAACTTCAAATTCAAATTAGTTCGGTGCCAAACATCCTAGGGTAGAATTAGAATGAGGTCAGACAAAACACATGCTTCATTGGGACCCATAATAGATCCAACATGCTTCATCAAATTTAAAGATGGTGCTTGATACACAGTTGGCCAAACCAGTGTAAAAAACATAGATCAATTAAGCTTGATGCTTCCAAATTCTAAAGCCATCTTCCATAGAACCAAGGCAAGAAAAATCTAGAACCACAAAGAGAAATTTGGACCAACACAAATTTTCTTAACCATTAGCCAGAACATAAAAAATATAGTTCACAAGTACTGGACCAACATCCTCAACACCTAACAACCTATAACCTTCTTTTAAAATAATTTTCTCAATATCATCAACATATATAGTCAACAAGAACTAGTAGGTAACTAGCTAACCAATTTACATCAATGACAATGCTTTCATTCCTCTTTCCATTCTTGCAAAAAACTCATATGTACTATAGATAAAATTGAAAGGCTAAGAAAGAACACTAATTAGAAGAATCATGCACAAAAATAACTTGAAAAACTATCCAAATCCTTGAATAATCTAATCAAATGATAGTTAGACTAAAGACATAGGTTAAAGAGGCTAAAATAATAGAGGATATAGTAAAATCTGAACTACAATCTAAATCTAATGAATGCATGAAGTTAGAAGCAAACATAGTGGCTTTGAGAAAAGAGCTGGATAAAGTTAAAGAATAAATAGATAAAGGTTTGAAGATGAAAGGAGGTTCTAGAATTCTTAAGGAGTTGATTAACTCTCAAAATCCATCAAAAGAAAAATCAGGTCTAAATTTTGAAAAAGGAAAAATTCCTATAACCAGTAAATCTGCAAACTTATATGATAACTTCCAAGTAGAAGAAAATTTGGAACAAAGTAGGAGATAACTTGCACTAAATATTATAAAATAATGCCTCCAAAGATGCAAATATAGACACAAGAACTACTAATGTGAAGGAAGATGAAGGAGAAAAGAAGCTTGTAGAAGATAATAATAATAATAATTCATTCCCTGGAAACACAAGGAAGATGAAAAACACAAAGGGATCTGATGCAAAAGGTTTCATAAGGGTGAGAGACTTGAAGAAAAAAAAGTCAATAAAACCTCCTCATTATGCAAGAAGAAATGTTATGAATATAAATTCTTCATTTTTATATGGTTATTGCTATACCTATAATCAATTTGGTCATAGGTCTAGTGAATGTAGACTTGTACCTAAAAGGAGAAAAATCTTAATGAGTAGAAATTTATTTTCCCCTTTAGTAGATACAAATGTAATATGCTATAATTGAAATAATTTTCTTCACATAGCTAGACAATGTAGAAAAAAATTTGTAAGACCAAAATTATACGATAAAAAGAAAGACATACCCACATAGTGGAAAAAAGTTTAGATGTCTCTTCAAAAGACAAAGATAAGATAGAAGAGAAACCCAATAAAGTGTGGAAAGAGAAAGAACAAAAGGCTGCACAATCAACGATTTCTCAAATAAATATCCATGCCAAGAAGCAATTTTTTCGGTAATAGAAAGTGGTTTCTCTAAACATATGACTAGTGATAAGAGAAATTTCATCAAACTAAGTAGATGTAAAGAATGATTTTTTAGTTTGGGAGAATACTATAGTGAAAATTTTTGGTAAAGGAACTCTAAGAATAGATGGAAATTTTCCTACATATGATGTCGTTTATGTTGAAGGATTAAAACATAATCTGCTAAGTGTTATCCAAATGTGTGACAATGGATACAAAGTCACAGTTAATACAGAAGGCTGTCAAATAAGGAAATTTGGGAGATTAGTTATAGAATGGAAAAGAACCGAAAGAAATATTTATAATCTTAATGGAGTGGAGGGAAATAGTTTTCTAATGGGATAGGTTGATGGGAGTTGGTTATTTCATAGAAGAATGGGCTATGCCATTTTTTATAATCTGGTAAAAATGAGCTCAAAGAGGCTTGTTAGACACATGCCTAAGATAACCAAACCTACAAAAAATCACTTGCGAGGAATGTCAGCAAGGTAAGAAAACAAGGGTCATCTTTTAGATAAAAGAATATGCAACTAAAACTCCTTTAGAGTTAGTTCATACTCATCTTTGTGGCCCCACAAGGAAAAGAGGAATAAAAGCATAAAGGTACTTCATGTTGCAGATAGATGATTAATCAAGAATGACATGGGTAACCTTTTTGAAGGATAAGTCTTAGGAATTTAAAAGATTAAAATATTTAGGTCGATGGTTGAGAAGGATATTGGATGAAAAATAAAATTCTTAAGATCTGGTAGAGGTGGATAATTCACCTCAAATGAGTTCATAGAATACTATGAGAATCATGGGATTAAAAGGCAATATTCTACAACAAGGACTCCATAGCAGAATAGAGATATTGAAAGAAAGAATAGAACAATCAAAGAGACAACTAGAACAATGCTAAATGAGGCCAAGTTACTTGATGTGTACTAGAGAGAGGTAGTACATACATCATTATATACCTTGAATAGAGTCCAACTAAGGTTAAATAGTGAGAAAACCCCCTATGAACTATGGTGTGGAAAACCTGCTTCTGTTAAGTAATTCAGAGTGTTTGGCATCAAGTGCTACATCAAGAGAGAAGATGATAACTTTGGAAACTTTGAATCAAGATCTGATGAAGGAATATTTCTTGAATATTCCACCCAAATCAAGGCCTAAATATGATACAACAAAAGGCTACATAGAATTGTAGAGAGAATCAATGTTAAGGTTGATGAAGACTTGAAACACGTTAAACCTAAAAATGATACCTCTAAAGATGAATTAGTCTAAAGAGGATGTCATTTATGAAGAGCCTGGGGAGGTAAATGAAAAGACACCTGCAAGATATGTTCAAAAGGATCATCATGTAGAGCAGATCATTGGCAATATAGATGGAGTTCAAAGAAGGAGGAGAGTTGAAAAGAATAGAGAGAAAGTAAATTTTCCACCCATGTCTCAAATAGAGCCTAAGAGCTATGTTGAAGCTAACAAGGATGAGAATTGGCTAAAAGCCATGGCAGAAGAACTAAGCCAGATTGAAAAGAACAAAACTTGGGAATTAGCTCCAAGACCCATAAATAAGAATGTAATAGGTATAAATTGGGTCTCTAGAAACAAGATATACGAGGATGGATTTGTAAGGAACAATTTCAGATTGGTGTGAAAAGGATATGTACAAGTGGGGGGTATAGTTTTGTAAGAAAAATTTTCTCGAGTTGCTAAATTGTAAGCCATAAGAATGTTTCTAGCATTCTCTATTTATAAAAAAATAAAAGTCTATCAAATGGATGTCAAGTCTACTTTCTTAAATGGAAACCTAGAAGAGGAAGTCTACATAGAACAACCTAAAGGTTTTCAGCTATCAGAAGAAGAAGATTATGTTTGTAGACTGAAGAAGGCATTGTATGGTCTAGAAGAGGCACCTAGAGTTTTGTATTCAAGACTAGACCAATACCTACAACAACAAGGATTCAATAAGGGGTGTGCAAACAATAATTTGTACTTCAAATCAAAATGTGAAAATATGTTAATTGTTGTTGTATATGTGGATGACATCATTTTTGTGGTAGCAATAAAAAAATGTGCAATTTTTTGCTACTCAAATGAAAAATGAATTTGAGATGTCAATGCTAGAAGAAATTTCTTTCTTCCTTGACCTATGAGTGAGTGCAAGATCATGGGGATCAAAAAAGTGGTGATATGACAAAAAGTGGTTGATGAATTTTTTTATCCAAATTTGATGAAACAAAAAGTTTTTATTAAGAAAATTTTCAACTTTCCAACAATATAATATATGCCTTATTTTATATTTAATAGATAATTATTATTGATTTTCTACATGCATTATGACTAAAGTCCTAATTGATAGGCTGATTGAAAATATCTATAATTCTAAAAAAAATCACATTTTTTGAATCCAAAAGATGTTGAACATTCTATGCTTCCCATACTATAGGATAAAAATAAAAAAACTGATTTTCATAAATTTTTGACCAAGCTATGGTGGTCAAACAAACAAGCTTTAATATTTTTTAAAATTTCTAATAAAAAATTCATAGCTAATTATTTACTTGCAAAAAAATCACAAAAATATGTGGCACATCTAGGCATGTTTCCTTCACTCGTATTGAAAGTTTCAAACAAAATTTTTATTATTTTCTTGTACTTAAGTTTGTCAAACATACACTTGATCTTTTTTTTCATAAAAATTTAGTACTATTGCATTGAAATTTCAAATTTTTACCAAATAGATTTACATTTTTCCAAAAAAGGACTTGTATCTTCGAAACTACATTCCATTTTCTACGAATTTTTTTCTTACATATTTTTTTCAAATTATATTAATAACATATTCAAATTTTTATGTCAAGTTGCCTAACTCTATTTTTTTCAATTTCCGTTGCCACTTAAGAGCCTAGTTTGGACCCCCATAATCCTACAATGACCCCTAAAAATAGCACAAATTGATGAAGGGATATTTATATCACAAACCAAGTATACTAAGGAGATTATCAAGAAGTTT
This sequence comes from Sequoiadendron giganteum, assembly GCA_007115665.2. Classification (NCBI taxonomy): domain Eukaryota; kingdom Viridiplantae; phylum Streptophyta; class Pinopsida; order Cupressales; family Cupressaceae; genus Sequoiadendron; species Sequoiadendron giganteum. The sequence goes on along the minus strand of CM021100.1, from coordinate 873,574,241 downwards.
GGAATGGAAGACAATAAGCCAATTGTAGGTACTCCCATGATAATTGGATGTAAGTTGAGCAAGATAGATAAATCCCTTGAAGTAAATCATACTATGTATAGATCAATGATAGGTATCTTGTTATACCTAACTACATCAAGACTTGATATCATGCAAGGAGTATGCATGTTTGCAAGATTCCAATCTACTCTAAAAGAGTTACATGTCAATGTAGTGAAAATAATCTTTAGATATATCAAGAGTACAATTGACTATTTCCTATGGTATCCTAAAGATGAGAATTTCACTTTGACAAAATATACAAATGTTGATTGGGTAGGAAGTGTGGATAACAGAAGAAGCACTAGTGGTGGTGTATTCTTCATTGGAAATAAACTTGTTTCATGTATGAGAAAAAAGGAAGAGTTAGTTACTCTTTCTATAGCTGAAGCAGAGCATGTTGTAGTAGTGGCTTTTTGCAATCAAGAATTTGTTAGAGATTGCAGGAAAATTACTATCACTTATATGTAGATTAAATGAATAAACAACGTAATTTAAATGCATAGATTAATTGTAGAAAGAAGACAACACACATATTAATGTGGCTCACCCAACTTTGGGATACATCCACAAAACCAAAGCCCCTTTTATTATTTACTTCCAGAAAAATGATTTACAAATAACATGCAACAACTACTACAACTTTTAGCAACTTCTCAATGTTTTCCCACTACTAATTTTTACCACACACTTTTCCTATGTGCATATAAAACTTAATTTTGTGTTTTACCAATCAAAAACTAGTGACCAACTACTAACTGATGCATACATGATCTATAAAAATACTCAACCAAAAACCCATAACTGTTCATTTCCTCACACGTGTTAGTTGTACAACATTCCAATGTGACTATTAGAATTTGTGGCTTTTTCATTTCCACTGGGAGGAAAATAAAATATTGATATTTTGGGTCACTTGATAACTATTTTCAACCGTATTTTTAACTATATTTTACATACAAACTGGAAGAAAATTATTTATACAAATTATGGTGAATTTTTGCTTCATGTGTGTTGCCCCTAGCAACCCTTGTTGGGGGTGTTTCCCCCAGACCCCACTGTGGACTCCACCCCTGAGCCCCTATCAGGGGGATGAGTCTTGTCATGCCCCACCATGCAACCATAGAGGAAGTTTCAATTCACAATAAAAGAGTACTAATTTTTTTTTTTTAAAGTGGATTAAACATACATGATCATCTATAATTGACAACATCCCCTAAGGCTACGTAACCGAGATTACTTAAATCCCCATTAACATAAATCATTATAATATTTCACTGCATTAACAACTCAAGTAATAAACATTCATTCAACAAAAATAAATAAAAAGATAAGAAGATAACATCCATAATATATATCCATTACATGAATAACTGATTACAACACTCATTCCCAGAATGAGGCAATATTACATAAGTGTTACAATTAAATAAATCCACCTCATAAATACAAGAGGGGTAAAATAACTTAATACAATAGTGCTAGAAAAGAAAAAAAATCTGCGAGTTGTCCAACTGGATGTCTCGCCACTGTAATGCCCCGCCAAGTAACCCTAAAGGAATTTGTAATTAATGATTAAAGTGAACCATTATTTTTGTTAAAGTGCAATTAACATACACATTCACTTACTAATTAACAATGACCTTTATGACTACAAGGTTGGGATTACTTAAACCCACACAAACATATTACAAATAACCATACCATTATATACTTTATGATATAAGCATCATACCACATAACATAATAAGATAAACATCCAAGATACAATTTCATATTCATTTAATTAATCCAATAATTACATCTTTCATTCCCAGAATGAGGCAATAGTACAAAAATATTACAATTATAGAATTTCCACCTTGAAAACATAAGAGGGATAAATAACTTATACAATCTGAAATATTACAATGCAAGAATAACTCAAGAACCGCAAGTTGTCCAATTGGATATCTCACCACCAAGTACTAAAGAAGAATGGGGACCCAACGGTTTTGGTGCATATTCCACCCAACCAAGTGGTACTTGAAGGACCACCCCCCATGCTAGGAGATAGTAACAAAGAAACATGGACAAAGATCTACAACCTCTAACCAAAGGCAGACTCAAACTGACTCAACCAAACAAAAGTACAACATAAGTACAATACAACTATGACTCTCACATCACTGACATAGGTCATATTGCTTCCAGACATAAAATAGATCAAGTATGTTCAAAGAACCATACACACAACATAAATACTAACAACTGACAGTTGTTCTAGACAAAGTGTCATCGCATAGCTCATAATAAGTTACCCTTGGCAGATCTTCATACGCTTCGGTGATCTTGGTGGCCTCTACCAACCCTCGACCCTCATACTTACTAGTGCGGTATCAAATACCTCTCGTATAGACGAGATAGATGACTATGCCATTCCAGGCCTTTCCACTCATTCCAAGCCTTAACTAGCACTTGACTTATGAGTGAAGTTAGAACTTATCTTTTTAGTGTGTAGTACTCCCCAATATTCATTTCAATTTTAGTTACCACTTGATTAAACTCACTTTCATAGGTTACCCAAATCCTACCTCTTCCAAGCTCTGGCCCCTACCAGAAGCCACTCTTCTATTTGACAACACACAAACAAACTATCCACCAAGGGAATCACAAGTGCATACATCCTAGGTATCAAAACCACTCCATCACAAGGAGGAAACAAATAATAGAACACACTCCAAACATCTTGGAGGAAACAAACACATAATCTACTCCTTTCATAGGAGGTACGAAACAACCCCATTCGTGGAAACCGGGTAACTACTGATAAGACCCATGCACTACCCAAGGGACAACACTGGTTGACATAAGGAAATCGACAACCCTCTTTGAACCTCTAAGATTTCTGGAAGACTTACAAATCTTGACTAACACATAATCCCATATCCCAAAATATAACATGACGACATAGCTACAAAGCAATCAAGTCATTAATCAAATATAATATTTGGATTTCCAAAATCCATATTCAAGCAATAGGTAACATTTACAAAAGCAAAGGCACAATAACAAGGTTTACTCAAATAACCATATACTCCTTTTCCATTTTCATAATAGAGAATCCTAAACAATATAAAAACTCACATCCCTTTATGAAATATGAGGAAATTAAATATAAAAGGCAATCACGAGAGAATCACTACTTTTGGATGTTCTAAATCCATATCGCATTCATAATTTCATTCACAATAATATAACTACCCAAAATAGAAAATAAATGATTGTCTCTTCATCATAACATCTCCATAATTAACTTTTAATACACATAAAACTATAGCCAATAGGCTTTTTCAAATTTCAATCCAAAAACTATGTCTCTTCAACTATCCACTTAAAACATGCAATTTAAAATATCTTAAAATATCCCTTGTCACTAACAATTTAACCATGCATTCAACCTTATCTTTTAAATCTCCATGTGTCTAAATAAAACAACATAAAATATTGCATAAATTCTCAATATAAACTACTTATGTGATATATTCATTAAATAAATTTAATATGCCATCAACACTTAAAACAATTATTCTTATATATTTACTTATAAATATATTTTGATATATACATTAAGTATATCCAATTATACCATAACAAAAGATTACACTATATTAATAAAATATTATAATATTCCTTAACTAAATTTTCCAATTGCCTATATAATCCAAATATTTAAATGCAACTACAATGTTTTAAAACATTATTTCTAGATATTCAAATTGCAGACAATATATATTAATCATTTCATTATCCAATAATTTTAATACAATATTAAATATTATTGAATTTACATAATAAATATATATCATATATATTATTGAATTATAACTATTAATCAAAACCGATTTAAATCCAATGCAAGACGGTGTATTCGAGGTTCCCAGTTTTTTTTAAAAAAAAATTAAAAAAAAAAAATTAAACGAAATGTTTGGGGAGGGGTCGGCCACAACCAAACCCTCGCCCCACCTTACGCTGGTGGTGGCCTCCCTAAAGGGTTGCATTGCCTTCAAAGGCAGCGCTCCCTATGACTCTCTTTCTGTAACAAATGGGTTTTAAACAAAAGAAAAAGATAGGACGAAGGGGTGACCAGTAAATTTTGGATCAATTTTATCTAATGTCCGGACATATATCTTCAATAATGAATGTTTTTCAATCAGATCTAGAGAACCACAAGATGACACAACCTATAGAATGATCTATACCACTACATACATTTTAGGTGCTTAATTAATTCCACACTTAAAATATCATGAATACTTCAAGGATTTCAAAACAACACACATTCATTCATCATTAAGATCATAGTCTGAATGCCAGTGATTGTGTTGTAGCATGATAGTTTCTTATGTGGTGAAATTCATTAGAAGAAACCAAATTTAAAGATTATCTTGTTAGATTGTCATTGAATTAAGTTTATTTGAAGTTTGTTGATCTATGAACTTAATGATGAATGAATGTGTGTTGTTTTGAAATCATTGAAGTATTCATGATATTGTAAGTGTGGAATTAATTAAGCACCTGAAATGTATGCAATGGTATAGATCATTCTATAGGTTGTGTCATCTTGTGGTTCTCTAGATCTAATTGAAAAATTACGTTCCTTCAGTAGGTGACCTTCGATCTTTGGTTTTGACTGAGGCTCATCGTGCACCTTATTCAGCCCATCCTGGGGTGAAGAAGATGCACGCAGATCTACGCCAATTGTATTTCTGGCTAGGGATGAAGAGGGATATTGCAAATTTCATAGCATGGTGTTTGGAGTGTCAGTGGGTGAAGGCTGAACACCAACATCCAGCAAGACTTCTACAGCCGCACCTTGTACCTGAGTGGAAGTGGGATATTATCTCACTGGACTTCATTGTTGGTTTACCCAACTCCTCACGATGACATGATGCCATTATGGTGATGTTCGATACGTTGATAAAGGTGGCACACTTCTCGCCTATGCGTGCTTCCTATAATGCATCATCAGTTGCTAGAGTGTTCATGGAGGATATTGTGAGGTTGCATGATATTCTGCGTCGGATTATTACTGACAGGGATCCAGTGTTTACATCAGCTTTGTGGACATCATTACAGCATGCTATGGGGATACAGTTGAACTTTAGTTCAGCATATCACCTTGAGATAGATGGATAGACAGAGAGGGTTAATCAAATCCTCGAAGATATGTTACGCATGTATGTCATGCATCAGTAGACACGGTGGGAGGATTATCTTTATCTAGTGGAGTTTGCTTATAATAATAGCTACTAGAGTTCCATAGGCATGACACCTTTTTAGGCCTTGTATGGACGTTCTTGTCGTACTCCTCTTAGTTGGGATCGATTGGAGCACAAAGTGTTATTAGGACCTAAGATGTTACAAGATATGGAGCATCAGGTGGATCAAATTAGGGAGCACTTGGTGGCAGCATAGGATAGGTAGAAGAAATATGTGGATGCGCATAGGGTGGATTGTCAGTTTTCTGTTGGGATAGAGTATTTTTATGGGTGCATCCGTGAAAGAGTCCTATCCGATATGGAAAGGGTTCTAAGTTGGTGCCTCGCTTTGTCAGAACTTTTGAGATACTCGAAAAGATTGGTCCAATTGCTTATTGACTTGCTTTGCCACCCAGTCTTGCACGTATACATGATGTTTTCCATGTTTCAGTTCTTCAACCTTATCATCCGGATGTTACTCATGTCCTTGATTGGGATTCCTTACAGGTAGAGGATGGGCAGCTGGCTTTGGAGCCCATGGCCATAATGGAGTGCATAATGCTCGCTCTTCAAGGGCAAGATATTGAGCAGGTCAGAGTACAGTGGGATCCCAGGGATGATACTTCATCCACCTGGGAGGATGCAGTAAGGATGAGGGAGTTATATCCCTACTTGTTTGTAGGCTTCTAGGAGTAAGCCTGGTCCTTGGGGGGAGAATGTAATACTCCTCCATTTTGCTTCTTGTTTGTTTTCTTTATGCTATGTTTGGGATGCAGCTACTATTATACTGGACACACCTTGTTGTTTGTGTTTTAATCACTACTATTGAGCGATATTGATTATTGTGTGATGTGGATTATCTGACTATTGTTTCACATGCATTATGGATTATTGATGTTAGTAGAGTTAGCTTGAGATATTGTATTACATGATTTTTGATTATGATGTAATGTCAGTCTTTGATGAGTGGATTGGTGAAGAGGACGGTTTCGCATCACTCGCTTGTGAGCGCCTTGTGAATCCGTGATTTCTTCTTCATGGTGTGTATTATATGCTGGATATATTGTATTATGTTGTTTAATTGGTTTCAGGTTGTAGGGACATGACATCGACTCCACCTGGTCTCACAGGTTTGAGCGTGTCGATCCAACGGTTAAGTAGAAAGGGAGATAGTAGCTAGGTAACATGTGTCAGGTCTACGCCCTAGCCTTAGTGTGTCGTTAGTCCTGATTCTTGAGTCATGTTTAACCTTATTAATGTTATTTGATTATGTTGGATGCTTTATTATTTAATCAATATTTTAGAATTATTGCATTGTTGAAAGTAGAGGTTATTTTAATATTAAGTGAAATTTATGCTTAGATGAAATATTTATGTTGATGATGAAATTGTATTTAATTAAATTTTAATTTATTTAATTAATTAAATTTATCTTGGGAAAGGTTGAATTTAATAATTAAATAATTAAAATTAATTAATTGAGCTTATTGAAATAAATTAAATTAAATTAAATTAAAAGAATTGAAAGAAAAGTGAAATTGCATTTTAAAATCAATTTGGGGTTTCCGAAAATGGAAAAAGGAAATAAATATATATTTTCAATTTGCATGCATTTGAAAATTAGGGTTGTGTAAGATATGTTTGGATATATGTGAATTGCATGTATTTGATTTTAAAAAAAAAAAGATTGGAGAAGAATTCATGCACGAGAGAAAAAGAATTTTTGGAAAAACTTGAACAAAGAAGGATTTGAAGCAATTTTGGATTGTAGAGTTTGTGTGGAGAATTATTTGTTTGCAATTATCGAAGTTCTTGGATTGGATCCATTGCACGTTTGAAGAAATTTTAGGAATTCTTGGGAGGAAGCTTACATCATATATTCATCTTCTTCTGTAGCTTTGGACTCTAGGTTTTGTCTTGTTTGATTCATTTCATATTATATTGTTTTCAAATTTCTTGTTATAATCATTTGTGAATTGGAAATTGTTGTTTGAATCTAGATTTAATCCATCTAAAATTTGGGAAGAATGTTTAAATTTACTATAGCTTTTAATTCCATAAATGGGGGAAATTGAAGAAACATGGTTTAAATTAAACCTCGAATTGTGTGTTCAACATTTAGGTTTTAGTATGAAGATTTTACCTTGGTAAATTAGTCAGATTTGTTCTTCAAAAGAAAATCAAACCCTAGTAGAAACCTTCAGTAAAAGAACAAGATTTGTTTGATTTTTGATATTTAATTATTTTTGTAAAATTCAATGAATAGTGTTAAAAGAAATTTAAATTGCACCTTTTGAATTTAGAATAAAATTCTAGAAAAATTTAATTAATTTTCTATTCTGGTTTTATTTATAATTTTCTCGAATTGATTACTTAAAATATTATGTGCAAATACAAATATATTTATATATTTAATATGTATTATATTCGGATAAATATAAATACATAAAATATATAAATATATCGATTCTTTTAGTTGTTAAAGATCTAATGTATATTGTTTATATTTTTTTTTAAAGAAAACACCGTCGACGACTTTGTGTTATATTTTTGTTTTCCGTACGAATTTATTTCAGAGGCCATCAATGGCGAAATCTTGTTTTTTGTGTATTCAAAATTTAAAAAATGAATAAAATAAGATAAAAAATAAATAAAGTTTTTTGGGACGGTGGCTATGACCCCACCACCCACATTCCAATGTGGGAGGGGCGCTGCCATGTGACAATGCGCCCACCTTTTAGGGGGACGCATTGTCCCATGGAAGCGCAGCCCCCACGCATGTGTTAAGGTGGCGCCCGGCCGGTACAAGGTACCACCGATGCCCTGGCCAATGGGACCTTGCTCTTTATGCATTGGTGTGCGGATTTTCACACTTACAGTGTCCTTCTCTGCACCGTCTGGAAACCTATGACCTTGGGGTTTTCTCCAGTATGAGGCTTTATTGCTAAATAAAATTATATTTAGTATTTTCAAGCGTGATTTATGTAAAATAAATATACATATTTATGTATATATATATAGATAAATGTATAATTATTTATATATATACATATATAGATATATATCTTGTCTGTAGGTTATCAGACTATGATTAATTATTGTATATATATATTATAAATATATATATATCAATATACTAAATATTAATGTGGAATATTTTAACATAAGTAATTGTCTTTCTTTTAAATTAATTTGTAATATATTATGTTGAATGAGAAATATTAGGAAATTAAGTGGAATCATGGAAATTAAAAGAATTATAGTAATCAGGTGTAATAGATGTGTAATTGAAAGAATTATCTTCTTGCATGATTGTATTTGAATTAAATACAGATGAAATATCTTATTTGGTTAAATTTGAATTAATCTTCTCTTTGTAAAAGTAAATGTAATTAATTCAGTTATTATTTATTTTATTGAATCATTGGCTTGTTATTGAAAAGTATTAGTTAGGATATGGATTTAATATATCCAAATATAGCATGATTCCTTGTCTTTGGGTATTGGTAATATTTGTTTCCCTTATGTTAATTACTTGGGAATGGGTGATTGAGATTCAATTTGTAAGTCTTCTAGTGGATGTGGGTCATTCCCTTGTTAAGTTATTGTTCGCTTGTCCTTTGGGTAGTGCGTGTTATGTTTTCAGTATTTACCCGATTTCCACGAACGGGGATGTTTTGTACCTCCTGTGAAAGGAGTGGACTATGTGTTTGGTTGTCTCCAAGATGTTTGGAGTAAGTTCTATTATTTGTTTCCTCCAAGTGTTGGAGTGGATTTCCTTGATTGTAGCTTCCTAGATTAGGAGAGACTAAGTTATTCAATTCTATAACACTTGAGTCACCCTTAGAGTCTAGGTGTGAGTAGTGAGTTATCCATTAGAGGAGTGGCTTTTGTTAGGGGTCGGAGCCCAAAGAGTTAAACCGTGTAACCTTCGAAAGTATTTTTAAGAAGTGATAATTAAAGCAAAGTACTTAGATTACTAGGATGCATTCACATTAACCAAGATAAAATTAACCCCACTCGTAGACACAAGGGCTTGTTTAGACTTGGGGTGAGTGAGAAGGCCTGGAATGGCAAGGTCAACTAGCTTGTCCATACGAAAGGTAGTTGATTCCACTTGAGTGAGTATGAGGGCTAGGATTCAGTTGAGGTCACCAGGATTACCAGAGCTTATGAAGGATGCCTAGAGGAGATCTCATGACACACCTTGCGATGACACTCTATCTAGGATAACCTTGAGTATATGTTGTGTGTATGGTTTCTTTAGCACACTTGATTTTATTACATCTAGAAGCAATGTAACCATGTTAGTGTTAGATTTATATTGTGCTTATGTATGGCTGAGTCGGTTTGTTCAGTTAGTCAGCCTTTGGTTAGAGGTAGTAGATTTCTTGTCCATGTTGTATTTTTACTATCTCCTAGCATGGGGGGTGGGCCTTCAGGTACCACTAGGTTGGGTGGAACATGCACCAAAACCATTGGGTTCCCCCTTGTTCTTCAGTTTGTGGAAGCGAGACATCCAGTTGGACAGCTTGCGGATATTGTTATTCTCTTCTTGTACTACTGTAATTCTTCTTGTATCATTTGTATTTATCCCTCTTGTTGTTACGAGGTGGATCTTGTAATTATTATACTTATGTATTTTGACTCATTCTAGGAATGAGGATTGTAATATTGTAATGGTTTATGTGATAGTTAATCTATTCTTATCTTGTATTTACTTATGTTAAATGAATGTCATTCTTGAGTTATTTAATGCAATGTAATTTTGATGATGTATGTTAATGGGAATTAAGTAATCTCGCTTACGTAGCCTTTGGGGAGGTTGTCAATTATAGGTGAACATGTATGTTTAATTCACTTTAAAAAAAAAAAATTAGTATGCATTTGTAGTGAATTGAAACTTCCTCTAGGGTTGTGGTGGGGCATTAAAACCACCAAGCACAGAAGATCACGGGGGACCCAACGATTTATGGTGGATGTTCCACCCAACCAAGTGGTACCTGAAGGCCCACCCCACATGCTAGGAGATAGTAACAATGCAACATGGAAAAATAATCTACTACCTCTAACCAAAGGCAGACTCATACTAACAAATTGTGACTCAACCAATTACCTACACAATATAAGTCTAACAAAAGTACAACTTTCACATTACTGACATAGGTCACATTACTTCTAGACATAAAATAGATCAAGTATGTTAAGAGAACCATACACATAAAACAATAAACAACTATTGTCCTAGACAAAGTGTCATCACATAGTAGTCATGAGATATCATCAAGGCATTCTTCATAGGCTCTGGTAATCCTGGTGACCTCAACTGAATCTTGGCCCTCATACTCACTCATGCGGAATCAACTACCTCTTGTAAGGACAAGATAGATGACCACGCCATTTCAGGCCTTCTCACTAATCCCAAGTCTAAAAAATTCCTTATGTCTATGAGTGAGGATAAATTATCTTGATTAGTGTAAAAGGCATCCTAATCATCTAAGTAGATTAATTTAGTTATCACTTACTTAAAATACTTCCAAAGGTTACCTGATCTTACCTCTTTGGGCCCTAGCCCCTAATGGAAACCACTCTTCTATTCGACAACACACACCCAAACAATCCACCAAGGGAATCACAAGTGCATACAACCTAGGTATCATAACCACTCCATCACAAGGCAGAAAAAAATAATAGAACTCACTCCAAACATACTGGAGGCAACAAGACACGTAGTCCACTCCTTTCATAGGAGGTACAAAAACATCCTCGTTTGTGGAAACCGAGTAAAAACTGAAAAGACACCATGCACTACCCAAGGGAAAAATAATTGGTTGACATAAAGATTCAACAACTCTCATCCTCTAAGATCTTTTGGAAGACTCAAAAATTTGGACTAACACTAGATCCCTAATCCCACAATGCAACTTGACCAAATAGCTACAACAAGCATTCAAGTCATAATTCAAATCTAATATTTGGATTTCTTAAATCCATACTCATTCAATAGGTAACATTGATAAAAATCAAAGGCACGATAACAAGGTTAGCTCAAATACTCATAAAAGCCCTTTTCCCCAATCACGAATATAAGGAAAAGATAACAACAATAGGCAAGGGCAAGGAAATACGCTAATTTCGGATATCTTAAATCCATTTCCCTATTTAATGCATCTCGCAGAAATTAAAAAAATAATATCATTCTAAATTTTCATTAAATCAATTAATTATCCCTTCCATTAAAATAAATATCATTTCTCTAACTTACTAGCCATGCACACTATTTGTTTCAATTTAACTTGTTGTCTAAAACTTTGCATGCAACATATGTCAAAATAGAAAGTTAAAATATAAATATCTAAATATAATGGAGCATATAATATATATTTAATTACATATAGTTTATTTGTATACTAAACTATATTTAAAATAACCTTGCATTAAGCATTGTTCATAACCCTCAGTTTTTTCTAAAAATTACCAGTCAGTCAAATTAATTAAATTTGTATAAAGTTCACAGTCAAACACTAATTTCCTAATATAAAAATATATTTATATTAAATATTAGATATTAATATTCAATATAAAAAGTACAAAATTTATAATTACATAAAACAATACCATATAAAAAATATATATAAAAACAAAAACTCTAAATTCAAGATTTTAATTGTAATAACAAAAAAATTGACAATGACCGGACGGTTCCACCGGTACCCCTGCACTATCATACGTCGGTACCCTTGCATATCGCTGACTGTACATTGTACAATGGTCGGCATACTTTGGGAAGGCCGCACTCCCCATGGACAGTGCGTCCCCCCATACGGTGGGTGCACTGCCCATGGCTAGTGCATCCTTCCCATGGGGATGCATGGGTGGTGGGAGTTGACTTCCCCACCAACCACTGCCTTAACAATATTTTTTTTTTAAATAAAAAAAAATTAAAAATATAGCATTACCACATACGGATAAAAGAAATCCGAAATTCCTAGAAAATAAATTCGTAAATATTTTCAACGAATTTTCTTTGAAATTCGTGTCTCAGACACGCCATAAGGATGACGTTTTTCCAATAAGCTAAATAATTTAAATCAATTACCATAAAAGTAAATATACATATTTATTTATTATGTAAATAGATATATATATTTACTAGAATATATATATATATATTATATATAAATATAAATATTTACACAATAAAATAACTAGTAAAATTGAGAAAAAAAACCACTAACATGAAATCAATTAAATTTTTCTAGAATACCTTCCTAAATTCAAGAGGTTTAAAATTAATTACTTTTAAACCATTCCTTCAAATTTGCAAATAATATAAAAGAAGGAAAAATAAACAGATCTTGATTTTTCCATTGAAGGTTTTCTGCAGAGGGTTTGTTTTGAAAAATAGATCTGATTGTTTTCTAATAGGTAAAACCTTCATACAACAACCTAAATGTTTGAAACACAATCTAAGGTTTAAATTAAACAATGTTTCAACAATTTCCCCATTTACTGAATTAAAACTTACAGTAAATTTAAACAATCTTCCCCAAATTTTAGTTTAATTTAAACCTAGATTCTATTAACAAATCCTAATTCAACAACAGATTCTTAAACAATATTTATTGTATTAACCAAAGCAAGAACCAGAAAGAAAAACACAGATCAAAACCTGGAATTCAAAGCTAAAGGAAAGGATGAATTTCCGATGCAAGGCTCCTCCAAAGATTTCTTGAATTTTCTTCAATCATGCAATAAACCAATCCAAAAACTCCAACAAATGCAAACAGACTTTTCTCAAATCAATTCTACAATCAAAAATTTCTTCAAACCCTTCTCTGTGTAATTTTCCCCGAAAATTCTTCTATGCCTTCAAGAAAAATTTTCCTTCCCAAAAGCTTCCTCTTGAATGAATGAATTTTCAATAGTCCCTTATTCTTAATTAAACATGCAATTGTATTCAATCAAAAATATCTTAGACAACCAAATCTAATTTCTTGCATGCAATATTAACCTAATTCCATTTTCGAAAACACACTTTGAATTTAAAATGCAATTTGAAATATCGTTCAAATTTTGCTTTTATTTAATTTAATTCAATAAAACTTAATTAATTAATTTTAATTATTTAATAACTAAATTCAACCCATTTGAGATTAAATTTAATTAAATTAAATTAAATTTTATTATTAACTTTAAATATAACATCTAAGCATAATTTTAATTTAATATAAAATAATCACCACTTTTAACCAATGCAATTATTCTAAAAATTCATTTAATAAACACGTACCTTACAAAATCAAATAACATTAAAATAAGATACACCATGACTAAACAAATGAAACTAATGACACACTAAGGCTAGGGCATAGAATTGACACATGTTACCCAGCTACTATCTCCCATTCAACTTAACCGTTGGATCGACACGCTCAAACCTATGAAACTAGGTGGAGTCGACGTCACGTACCTGCAACCTGAAAACCAAGTAAACAACATCATATAGTATATCTAGCATATAATACACACTGTGAAGAAAAAATCACGGATTCGCAAGGTGCTCACAAGCAAGTGATGTGAATCCGTCTCCTTCACTAATACACTCATCCAAGACTGACATTAACATCATACTCAATAATCTCATATAAAATCTTGTGCTAACACTACTAATATTATAACACCATTAAGGCATGTAAAACAGTCATCAGATAAACACATCACACAATAATAGTTCATCACTCAATAGTAGCGATCAAAACATAAATAACAAGGTGTGTCCAATATCAAAGTAGCTACAACCAACAAAGCATAAATCAAACCAACCATGAAGCAAAACGGAGGGGTATTGCATTCTCCCCCCCAAAGACCAGGCTTACTCATGGAAGCCTGCAAAAAGTAGGGATATCACTCCCTCAAACAAATAGCATAAATGAAAACCTCAATCCTGTGAGGAGAAGTATCCTACACTGTATGACCAACACTAGAAGTGTTCTGATACGGAAAATTCCTAGCAAGGTGGCCCTATTGACCACAAGAGTAACACCTAATGTGACCAAACCCACTGCCTCCTATCAGTGGAGAAGACTACTCCATACTACCCCAATCAGCCATAGACTGTGAACTTTGGGTTGGTTGTACTAGACGATTACGCTTATTGCGCCACTAGTTCTAGTTCATTCTTGGCGAAGAACCACCATCATCCTAAGAGTCCTTATGCTTTCCAAGTGCACTCTCCTACTGCCCACTCTAAGTAGGCCCCTCTTGAGTCAATGGTGATCCAACTCATGAACCACTACCGATCTGCACACCTGAATGGCCTCCTAGTGCCATAGCTAGGTTCTCCTCGATAAATTGTGCCTTCTCCATAGTTGTCTCCATAAACTTGCGCTCAAAGACCCGCACACCACCACTGATATGGGCATTTAAGCCCCTGATGAAATGTTGCACGAGCATCCCCTCATCATCCCCTATTCATGTGAATTGTTTAAGTTCATAGAAACGTCTCTCATACTCATCTACGGTCATGGCTAAATGTCGAAGGGCATGGAACTCATCACCCATACGTTGACGCCAATGGTCAGAAATAAAATAGGCTCTGAACTGCTCAAGAAAGATCTCCCAAGACACCGAACTCATTTCAATGTGGAGCTTCTACTCCTCAAGCCTCCACCAAGTGGCTGCAAATCCCTCCAGGTGCATCATAGAGCACCGCGCTTTAGTACCACTATCAAATGGATGCATAGAAAATCATTGATGCAGACCGATCAGCCAAGTCTCTGCCTCTAAATCAGTACCTACTCCGTCAAACCTAGGTGGATGTGACCTCAATGAGGGTTGTTGTATGGATATTTTGGATTTTTCATTATTATTGAATTTCTCCTCACAAGTTTGGATTATGAAAATTTTGGAAAATTTAAAATGGAGGGAGGAAGAAGTTTACATTTTGTGGGTTTTTGTTTGAATATGAGGAAACTGCTGATTTGAAGAGGGAATCCAAGCAAGGATTTGTGCACCTTCTGGATCTTCTCAAACTTTTGGAAACCAGGTTCATGTTATTAAATTGATTTAGATTTTGAAAAAAAATTGATAGATTTAGATTTTTTGTTGCAAAAATCTCTGTTTGGAAATGCATTGCTTCAAGAAAAATCTTGGTGTTCTTGGCTGGAAATTGCTATTTCAATTTTATTTCCTCAATTAATTTTGCAAATTCATTTTGGGAATATATGTATATACATACATATATATGCATACATGTTTAAATATTTACATGTATTGTTAGATTAATTTGATTGGGGGTTCAAGTTATTGAAATTCTCCTTTTAAATTAAGCGAAATCTATTTTTTAGATTTGTTAAAAATCTACAGGTTTGAGTTTTTTCTATAAAAAAAATAAAAATTAAAATAATAAACTTTGTTGGGGGTCGCTGGGGGTTCAACCCCCACCGTAACCCATGGGAGACGGGTGGAGGGAGCCATGCCCAACGCTCTCCCCACCTTCACTGTCTGCCACTGCATCAACTCCGTCACCACCAATTCGTGGCTCCACCGACAATCCGCAGCCCGTCTGGGGACGGTTGTGTCTTAACACAGTCGTCGCCCCCAAAAGGGTGTCGATTGTGGTCAGGCACAGTCGCCTCAACCTTGGCGGCTGGTGGTATAAACCAACCCTCCAAATGCGACTGGCTAGGCACAGCCCTCATTTGATGCCCTTGGTCAAAATCCCTGCCACTGCTATGAGGAGAAATCTGTGTGGCCATGAAGACCAAAATGTGGCCGCCCAACACAGAACCTTGCGCGTAGCCCGAGATAGTTCGCCGAGTTTAGGGTATTGTGCGCGACCTGAGGTATAACATGGTTCTTTTGAAAAAAATAAAATATAAAATATAAATTTAAAATATCTTGTTTTATATTTTAATATTATTTATATATATAATATTAAATATTATTATATATACATATATTAATTATTAATGTATATATATTTTATATTTTATATTATATGTATATAATATTAGGATATTAATTTAAATAGATTTATAATTGAGATTATGATTTTAATATATATATTAAAATGGTTGAGTAATAGAATCTTATAGTTTAATATATTGGAGAAATTTTGGATTAATGTACTATAGTCAATTGATGAATTTATTCTAGAATAATGTATTTGAAAGGGTAATTATTGGATTTATTTTAGAAATAATATACTTGAAAGGAAAATTAATGGAGATGAAAGTAATATAATTTAAATAGCGAGATTAATGGATTTTTATAGGTTATATCTTTGCAAAAAGGAATAATTATTTTAAATGATATATTATGAATTGATGAAGTAACTGCTTAATCTTATCATTATTTTCATGCAATTAAGGATTAGATATTTGTTTAAATTTTATCTTTTGTCTAGAAGAGACATTATTAGATCAGATTTATTACTGGAATAAATCATTGAATGTTATTCAAGGAAATGGATTTAATATATCCAAATTAGTTTAATTCCTCGCAACTTGCCTTCGTGATTAATTCCTCTAAGTTCATGTTTTGGGGAAAGGGGTTAAGTGTATTTTAATCTATGAGTCTTCCAAAGGACCCTAGAGGTTGGGGGTTGTCATCTTGTGATGTCGAATATTTATTAATTCCCTTGGGTAGTGCATAGAGTTATGTCAATGATATACCCAATTTCTATAAATGGGAATGTTTTGTGCCTCCTGTGAAATGAGTGGGTTTTGTAATTTGTGCCTCCTTGTAAGGAGTGACTTTGTTATGTTGTTACCTCCAGTGTTTGGAGATGGTTTATCTTATGTCATCTCCTGAGAAAGTATTGGTTGTGGTATTTTGTATGTTGCACTTTGTACCCTTGGTGTTTGGATTGTATGTTTGTTGTCAAGTAGAAGAGTGGCTTTCGTAGGGGCTAGAGCCCAGAAGAGGTAAATTGGGTAACTTATGGAGGTGGTTTAATCAAGTGATAACTAAAACAAAACTTAGAAGATTAGGTGGTACTTCTCACTAATCAAGATAATTATGCCTCACTCATAGACATAAGGGCTCGTTTAGACTTGGGATGAGTGGGAAGGCCTGGAATGGAAAATTCATCTATCTTGTCTATACGAAAGGTATTTGATTCTGTATGAGTGATTATGAGGCATTACACATGGCCGAGAATTCGGTAGAGGCCGCCAGGATAACCCATAGTAGGGGTTCGAGCCTAGGAAGAATCTCAGAGGATAACCCATGACAAACTATGTGATGACACTCTGTCTAGGACAACAATTGGTATTCGATTTTGTGGGTATGGTTTCCTTAACATACCTGATGTGACCATAGTTGGTTCTTGTTTCTGTTAGGTATGGTTTCCTTAACATACATGATGTGACCATAGTTGGTATTAGATTATTATGTGTATGCTTCTCTTAACATACTTGTTCTGCTTTATTTCTGGAAGCAATGTGATCATGTAGAGTTGTGCTTGTGTGGTACTCATGATGCTCTTGATTTGTACTTATGTTGCACTTATGTGGTACTTGGGTTGTACTTGAGATGTGCTTGTGTGGTACATGTGATTGGATGTGTTAGTTTGGTTCAGTGGTGTTTAGCCTATGTCTAGAGGTAGATGGTCTTGGCTAGGATTCTTTGTTAGTATCTCCTAGCAGGAGGGGTGGGCCTTTGGGTTCCACTTTTTTGGGTGGCGCGCACCTAAATCCATTGGGATGTTTCTTCATGTTCGTGTGGACGAGACTTCCAGTTGGAGAGCTGGTTAGATTCAGTTCCAGTTCATGCTTTATTTAATTTCAGTTGATCTTGTATTATTTTATCCCTCAGTTGTTATCGAGGTGGAAGTTGTATTTGTAATCTTATTTATTGGACTTGCCTCATTCGGGGAATGAGTGTTCTAATCTTATTATTTAATTTGGATAAATTGAATTGAAGGTTATCTCTTGTCGTGATGTAATTATCTTATTGGAATTAATGTGTTAAAATTATTGAGTAAATGAATGTCATGGTTTAAATTCATGTTTTTTGTTGAGGTTCTATTTAACCTCAGTCTCGTAACCTTAGGAAATGTTTGCAATGGGAAGTGAACTTGCATGTTATTTGTACTTAAACAAAAAAAAATGATCCTGTTTAAGTTGATGTTTGCAACTTTGTCTAGGGTTACGTGGCGGGGCATTACACATTGTATCAGGGCCTAGATTTAAACACTGGGTTCTCTGGGTACATTTGTGCCCACTGTGTTGTCCCTACGAGTTGTTAGTGGAATTTTTAAGTGCTCATGTGTTCATGGATTTTACTTTATCATGATGAACTCTATAGAAAAGAGTAGCATGAAAGAAACCTAATAAAAGGTTTTCGTTGGGAAGTTTTGATACGTATCCCATCGGTTATGAATTGGATTTTTCCTATGGGATTATGTATGTAGTTGTAGCCTTGTAAATACAAGAAACTAGTAATCGTATCTTGTTTCAGATTCATGGATATACTATGGTTCATGTGGATTGCATGTTCATTCAGCATCACATGAGGGTTGTTATCATTCTTGTCTGACATTGTTTCCTCCTTCCTCGTTTTGTGGCTAGTAACTAGTCACACAGTTGTTGTATGGTGAAATTTTGAAGATTATGAACTTTATTTTCGATTATTGATGATTCTTTTCGATTGATTCTGAGGACCGACACTTTGTTATATTTGATTGTGAAGGTTTAGCCACAACTTGTGATCTTATTTTCTCATAACCCTAGTGGTTATATATATTTGATTCAGTGTTGAAATTGTGCACATTTATTGCCTTATTGTTGGAATCGAACTTTAATTTTATCTTCTTTATGAAATTGGTGGCTAAGCTAGTTATCCTTGTTGTTTTCAATGTGGTTTATGTGTTTTATTGTAATTCCTCTCCAAGGATGTATGATACGGACTTGGTGAGAGTGTACAAGGAAGTAGATGCAAGAAACATTGAGGATGGGGGTATGTGAGGTTGTTTGCAGCTAACAGCTAGGACCCACTACTCACCTTTGTTGTGATCACTATCTCTTGGAGGTTGATCACCTTATATAGCAAGAGACACATCATTGTGGTCTTGTTTGGATGGTGTAATACCCCTCCGTTTTGCTTCTATTTTCATGTTGTTTATGCTTTGTTTGGATTACAGCTGCTGAGATACTGGACATATTTATTATGAGATTTTGATCGCTACTCTTGAGCGACAAACTATTACTATGTGATGTGATTATCTGATTTAATTTTACATGCTTTGATGAATGAATGCTGACAGTAGAATTATCATGTGATTAGTTATGAAACTATTGTTATGAAGTTAGTGTCAGTCTTGGATGAGTGTATTGGTGAAGGAGACGGATTTGCATCACTCGCTTGCGAGCGCCCTGCGATTCTGAGATTTCTTCTTCACGGTGTGAATTATATACTGCATATATTATGTTGATTATTTGATTACAGGTTGCAGGTACATGACATCGATTCCACCTGGTTCCACAGGTCTGAGCGTGTCAATCCAATGGTTAAGTTGAATGGGAGATAGTAAATTGGTAACATGTGTCAGGTCTACACCCTAGTCTTAGTGTGTCGTCAGCTCTGATGTTGGAGTCTTGCTAGATCTTATTGAATGCTTTTTGTAATGTTTCGAAATGTGTTAACCCTTTGATTTGGTCTTTTGAATATTGCATTGGCTGGAAAAAATGGTGATTTTATAATATTTAATATTATGCTCTTTGGTTATATTTAATTATATTTTGGAAATTAAACTTAAATTATTTATTTAATTAAATTTAAATCTCAAGGGATTAAATTTAATTATTAAATAATTGTAAGTAGGCTTACTGAAGTTGAATTATTTAATTTATTAAATTTAGAGCTTATGGAGTTGGAATAAATTGTAAATAATTGAAAGTGGGCTAGTTTTGTTAAAATATTTATTTAATTAGATTTAAATCTCAAAGGATTAAATTTAATTAATAAATAATTGTGAGTAAGTTAATTAAAGTTAAATTGTTTATTTAATTAAATTTAAATCTCTTGTGTTTGAATTTAGTTATTTGATAATTTATAATAATTATGTAATAGTATTTGATTTTAAAGTTTAAATTAAATTGAAAAGGGAATATTGAGAAATTAGAATTTTAATTAAAAGTCAAAAGCTAGGGCTTTTGGAAAAGAGGGAAATGAAATTAACTTGTAAATTCAACTTTTGCATTTGAAAGTGAATTAGGGTTACATTAGGTTATTTTGGAATTGTTATTTTATAAGTTTAGGGCAGAAAATTTGGGGATTCTTCTTGCTTCATTTTTTGGACAGGCAGGAAAATTGTTGGAGAAAATTTTGATGGAAGTTTAAGAAATTATTTCTGGATGAAGAATTAATTGAAAAGGGAGAAAAATTCTATAAAGAAGGTGGAATTAGTAGATTGAAGCTGGCTGGAAATTTCTTGGCATTGTGGAAAAAGAATTGTGCAAAGCTCAAAGGAAAGTCTGCATCAATAATCTTGGTGGCTGCAAATAACCAGGTTCTCTTTTCTATTTCTTGTTTTAATATTTCTAGTTTATCCTTGTTTGTTTAAATTTGAAGAAATTTACAAATGGGGAAGTTTCTTGAAACCCTAGGTTAAACTCCATTATTTGATATTCAGATTCATTTATTTTGGAAATGCAAACCCTATTAGAAAAATGGTGGAAGAGAAAACCAGATCTTTGAATCACTATTCTTGTGTCATTGAAATTTTGAAAACACAAAGGAAAGGGAATGGTTTTATTGTTTTCTGAATTTAATCTTTGTTGGAAAGTTTGCTATGGTTGCAAAAGAAAATCATTTTCTGGCTGTTTATACATTTTTTCCTCAATTACCTTAGTTTTGAAAATTCTGAAAAAAAATTACATGTATAATAATACACATTGCATATACCATTTTCTGGAAATGATATATACAATCCATATTATTATACATATAAAATTTTGTTGTTTAAATTTTATTATGCCATTTTTATTTTGGCCGCGTACGGCCTGGCATATCGTACCTGTGTACGAAATTAATTTCGTCCGAATTTTTTTTATTCGTCCGAAATTCTTTTGTTCCGTCCGAAACCTTTTGCCATTCGAAATTTTTTTATTGAAAAAAATGTTGTAATATTTTGGTGGGGGGGCTCGGCCCCCACCGGTGTTTATTTTGTACAGTGGGTACGCAGTACCCACTGCACAGTGCGCCACCCGTACGGGGGGCACACTGTCCACTGGGGACTGCGTCCCCTACGTCGCCTACCGACCGACTGTACACAGTGTACAGTCGGCATTTGCCTTGATGAGACTGCGGTACCGGCGGTACCGTCCGTCGGACGAGGTACCGTCCGGTTCCGCCATGAATGCGTACTGTCGACTTTAGTTTTTTTTTTGTTTATTAATTTTGTTTTATTTTTATTTCGTTTTTTAAGGTTGTTTTTATTTTAATTTAATTTACTTTTATATATATATAATTTTTAATTTGTATATATATATATTGTATGTATTTTTTTATTATTATATATGAATATATATATATAATATTTTAATATATATATATATATATATATAGAATTTAATTAATATTATATGTATGGTAGATTTAATTTTATTTAAAGATTTCGTTGTATAATTAATTTCGTTTGGATTACGAAATACGTTTTGATTTTTATAAGTGCTTAGTAAATTTAAATATGAGAAGATTTTCTTGACCAGTATGGTTTTAATATTTTGTTAAAATAAGATTATGTAATGACATGGATAATCAATTTTGGTTAGGTCTAGTATTAACCATGATTAGCATATGTTGCGAAAATAGTTATGTCATGGGAATCTATTGTTACAATTGTAAACGTTGAATGACAGTATTCTAATTGTTGCGAAAATGCATTAGATAGGAACATGGTTTTAGAATAACCAAATATAGAAATTATATTGCCAATGCACGAGTTTCATTGATTGTATTCGTAATGTTTTTATTTTGTGATTGATCATTGTGTAGTTGGGTTGTAAAGTCTTCCAGTTACATGTGGTTCATTCCCTTATTATAATATTGCTTGATTTCCCTTGGGTTGTGTTACATTCGTCTTGTCCTCCTAGTATTGGAGTAGAAGTCTTTGTGTTGCCTCCTAGGATTGGAGAGAGTTTTATTGTTGCAATTTTGTAGCACTTGAGTAACCCTTGGAGTTAGTTCCGTAGTGTGTTATCCAATTAGAAGAGTGGCTTTTGTTAGGGGCCGGAGCCCAAAGAGGTAAACCGGGAAACCTTCAGAAGTGATTTTAACAACTGAAAACTAAAGTAAATATACTTAGCATATTAGGATGTAGTTCACATTAACCAAGATAAGTTAACCTCACTCACAGGCACAAGGGTTTGTTTAGACTTGGGGTGAGTGAGAAGGCCTGGAATGGCAAGATCACTATCTCGTCTCTATGAGAAATAGATGATTCCGCTTGAGTTTGTATGAGTGCCGGGATTCGGTTGAGGCCACCAGGATTTTCGGAGCCTATGAAGAATGCCCAGAGGATATCTCATGACAATCCTTGTGATGACACTCTGTCTAGGATAACACCGTGTGTTATGTTGTGCGTATGTTCTTTTAGCTCATTTGATCATATTATGTCTGGAAGCAATGTAACCATGATTAGAGTTTTAACTTTATTGTGCATATGTGTGGTTGAGTCAATTTTATCTGTATGAGTCTGCCTTTGGTTTGAGGTGGTAGGTTTCTCGGCCATGTTACTTGGTTACTATCTCCTAGCATGGGGGTTGGTCCTTCGGGTACCATATGGTTGGGTGGAACATGCACCATAACCGTTGGGTCCCCTTGATCTTCAGTACTTGTTGGTGAGACTCTTGATGGATATCTCTCTTTGCTTCCTTTAGGATTCTTGTACTTGGTATCTCATTTGTAATAATGTTAATTTTTACCCCTCTTGAGTATGAGGTGGATCTTGTAATATTCAGACTTATGTACTTATACTCATTCTGGGAATGAGGATTGTAATAGACCTTTGTAACTGATTTATATAAATGAATGCTTTATCTTTATCTTGTACTTTTCTTTGATGTAAAATGTTATTACTTGTGTATTTATTTTCAATGTATTTTTTTAATGTTGATTAGTTAATGGGGTTTATGTAATCTCAGTTAGGTAACGCTAGGGGAGGTTGTCAATTTAGTTGAACATGTGGGTTTAATTCACTTCTTTCATTTCTTTTTTAAAAAAAAAATTGTACGCTTGTTTAGTGAATTGAAACTTCCTCTAGGGTTGCGTGGTGGGGCATTACACATGGTATCAGAGCCTAGGTTTAAACACTGGGCACTCTGGGATTATGTTGTACCCATTAAGCTTAGTTGTGTAGGATTTCAAGTGTACCTTGTCTAATATCCCTTTTGTGTCTGTGTAGGAGTATGCCTCCTAAACGCGGACGAGGGAGAGGACGTGGACGTGGTCGAGTAGAGGTACCTGCAGGGAGTCAACCTGACTCTCCGCCGCATGTTACACTCATACCAGATCAGGAGGAACATCAGGCCTCACAGAATGGTCCAGGAGGCAGTGGACATCATGACCCTCCAGGGGTCGAAGCTGCCCGAAAAGCTTTGGAAGACGCTTTGACACTTCTAGGTCTGAAGCGGGTAGATGCAGAGGTTAACCCTGGGGCAAGAGTAGCTCCAGCGCAGTCAGAGAGGGTAGCATCTTCTCATATGAGAGACCTTATTCGGTCACAACCCCCACTGTTTGATGGAGTAGGTACAGGACTAGAGGCTGAGATTTGGTTGATAGGATTGGATAGACGCTTTTCCATGGAGCCTTATGACAATAATACCAAAGCGCGGTGCGCTATTATTCACCTCCGTGGTTTTGCGGCCACTTGGTGGAAGATAGAGGAGCAGAAGCTCCACATCGATATGAGTACTGTATCATGGGAGATCTTCTTAGAGCGGTTCAGAGCCCGTTTTCTCTCAGATCACTGGCGTCAGCATAGAGGCGATGAGTTCCATGCCTTACGACAGTTGGCCTTGACTGTAGACCAGTACGAGAGGTAGTTTTATGAACTTAAGTAGTTCGTTGGGATTGGTGATGATGAGGGGATGCTTGTACAGCATTTCGTCAGGGGCTTAAACGCCCGTATCAGTGGAGGAGTGCGGGTTTTTGAACCCAAGTCTATGGAGGTAGCTGTGGAGAAGGCACGGCTTGTGGAGGAGAACCTGGCTATGGCACTGGGAGGTCAGGCATGAGTTGTTATTGGCAGTAATGCAGGAGCTGGGTCTAGTGTTCGAGGTGGTCAGTCACAGGGGGCAGCGCCTCCTAAGACTCAGCAGGCATCAGCACAGGGTAGTCATCAGCAGTCTTCCCAAGGGAAGCGGAAGGGTTTTCAGCAAGGACAGAGTAACAGGAACTGGAGGCGCATGAAGCGTTTCAATTCTGAGCAACCCGCTCAGAGTTTTCAGTCTACTTATAGAGGTAATGCTCAGCAGTCGAGTGCACCAGCAGGAGACAGAGGTCAGAGTAGAGGAACAGGTTGTTTCTCTTGTGGTCAGCAGGGCCATATTGCTAGGATGTGCCCCAATAAGAGCACATCGGGGTTCACTCAGAGACCAGCAGCGTCAGAGCCGACAGTGGGTGATGCAGGTAGAGGGCACCATGTATTCGCAGCGGTTGATAACCGCCAGGCAGAGCATCAGGGTACTATTGTTAAGACTCAGGGTATGATATTTGGTAACCCGGTTACTATCCTTTTTGATTCAGGAGCATCCGACTCTTTTATTTCTTCATCTATAGTGTCACGTTGTAGACTGGGAACCGTAAGGAAAGGCGATAGGTGGCAGGTTGAGTTAGCGTCAGGTGCGAAGGTTGCATCGCATTCCATAGTGCCGAATTGTAGATTGGAGAGTGGGCCACTTCATACCACTTTAGATCTTCGAGTTATACCTTTGGGATCCTATGATGTTGTCATAGGTATGGATTGGCTTGAGACTCACCGAGCAGTGATTGATTGTCGACGGAAGTCGATTCGATGCGTTGATGCATCTGGGAGTGAGATTGAGATTATAGGAGTTCTGAGGCCGATATCCTTGAGGATGATCTCAGCTATGCAGTTGAGGAGATGTGTTAGACAGGGATGTCAGTTGTTTGTTGTTTCAGTTGACGACTTGAGTTTAGGAGATGGAGAGGAGAAGGTATCTCTAGATAGTCATCACGTACTTCAGGAGTTCTCTGATGCCTTTCCAGATGACATTCTGGGAATGCCACCGAAGAGAGATATTGATTTTAAGGTTGACTTATTACCTGGATCGGAGCCTATTTCACGAGCTCCTTACCGTATGACCACTCAGGAGCTGAAAGAGCTTCACTTGCAGTTAGAGGAATTGCTGGAGAAGGGATTCATTCGTCCTAGTGTTTCTCCATGGGGAGCACCTGTCATTTTTGTGAAGAAGAAGGACGGTTCACTTCGGTTGTGCATTGATTACCGACAGCTGAACAAGGTAACGATTAAGAATCGTTATCCACTTCCCAGGATTGATGACTTGTTTGACCAAGTCAAAGGTGCCACAATCTTTTCGAAGATTGATCTTAAATTAGGATACCATCAGCTCCGTATATTTGACGCAAATATTCATAAGACAGCGTTTCGAACGCGGTATGGTCACTACGAGTTTACTGTGGTACCATTCGGGTTGACGAATGCACCCTCTGTATTCATGAGTTTGATGAATGGAGTATTCCGCACCTACCTTGATAAGTTTGTCCTTGTGTTTCTTGATGACATACTGATATATTCCAGGACAGTAGAGGAACATGTAGAGCATTTGCGACAGGTACTTTAGTGTTTGCGAGAGAACCAACTCTTTGCCAACTTGTCGAAATGTGAATTCTTCAAGACTGAGATCATGTATCTTGGTCATGTGATCTCAGGAGAGGGAGTGTCAGTGGATCCTTCCAAGATCCAAGCTATTCTGGATTGGCCTGCACCCACGAATGTGGCAGAGATTCGTAGTTTTATGGGACTTGCAGGATACTACAGGAGGTTTGTTCAGAACTTTTCCAGAGTAGGGCACCCTATCACTTCTCTTCAGAGGAAAGGGAAGAGGTTTGATTGGACAGAGAAGTGTGAGTCAGCTTTTCAGGTTCTGAAGGATAAGTTGACTAGTGCACCAATTTTAGCAATACCGGATCCCGCAGGAGACTTCATGGTTTGTACAGATGCATCCTTAGAGGGCTTAGGAGCAGTCTTGATGCAGGAGGGTAGAGTGATAGCATATGAGTCACGAAAACTTAAACATCATGAACTGAATTACCCCACACATGATCTTGAGTTAGCGGCAGTAGTCCATGCATTGACCAGATGGAGACACTTTTTACTCGGACAGAGATTTGAACTTCATAGTGATCACAGGAGTCTCCAGTACATTTTCACTCAGCCGAACCTTAATGCTAGGTAGAGGCATTGGATGGAATTCCTTTGTGAGTATGACTTCGAGGTGAAGTACATTCAGGGGAAAGAGAACGTCGTAGCTGATGCACTCAGTAGGCGTAGGCATGTGTTATCTGAGATGACTCTCATGGTAGACTTACGGAGTCAGATTCTTGCTACTCTTCCAGCAGACGGTTGGTATCAGGACGTGAGAGCAGAGATTGAGGCAGGCAGACCTCTTGAGGGTAGATTCACAGGTTACTCACTTGAGTCAGATGGATTACTCAGGCATTCTGAGCGTATTTATGTACCTTCAGCAGGTGGGCTTCGCACTTTGGTTTTGACTGAGGCACATCGTGCACCATATTCCGCCCATCCTGGTGTGAAGAAGATGTACGCAGACTTGCGTCAGTTGTATTTTTGGCCAGGAATGAAACGTGACATTGCTGATTTTGTTGCTAGATGTTTGGAGTGTCAGTGAGTGAAGGCTGAGCATCATCACCCAGTCGGTCTTCTTCAGCCACATCTTATACCGGAGTGGAAGTGGGATATCATCTCATTGGATTTCATTGTTGGTTTACCCAACTCCTCGCGATGACATGATGCTATTATGGTTACAGTCGATAGGTTGACGAAGGTAGCACACTTCTCGCCTATGCGTTCTACCTATAATGCATCATCAGTTGCTAGAGTGTTCATGGAGGATATTGTGAGGTTGCACCTGCATTTCAAGGCCGATTTCATTTCCGATGTGATCCAAGAGCCATCAAATTCCTTTTGGACGTCATCGCAGAGATGCTGATGGAAACACGCTTGAAACCTTAGTTCGAATCGATTTCACCCGTGGTCGCATGGATGATGAGGGTTGAACAACTTCGGTTATGAGTAGTTTGGGAGCAAGGTAATAATCAGCCAGCATATCTATTGGAGGATTATTTCATTCAGCGGGAGTTTCGTTTTATAATACCGCTACCGAAGTCCATCGGGTATGAAGCGCCATTCCGGTGCATTGTGCTGGCCGCCTGTCATACAATCTTCGAGTTGGGATCTGATTAGAGACGAGTGTTATCGGGGACCCTCGAAGATGTTACGGTGGATATGAGCGCCAGTGGAGCCGGATTAGAGATAATCTTAGTAGCGTTAATGTGATAGAGCCGAAGGAAGTGCGCGGATGCGATAGGCGGGATCATCGGCCTCATATAGAGTATTCGGTGGTATCCACAAAGAATCAACTGCTATGGAAAGGGTTCTGTCAATTTCGCTTTATCTTACCAGATTCGGCATTTAGTCCAACTTTGCTACCGCCCTTGTTTCGCCATCCCGCCTTGCAACGTGATTCATGATGACTTCCATGTTTCAATTCTTTGAATCTTATCATTCGATGTGACTCACCATTCCTGATTGGAATTCTTTATAGGTAGAGGACGGGTAGCTGGCTTTAGAGCCCGTGGCCATGATGGAGCGTAGAACGCTCGCTCTTCGAGGGCGAGATATTGATCAGGTTCGAGTACAGTGGGATCCCAGGGATAATGCTTCATCCACTTGGGAGGATGCAGTTAGGATGAGTGGGATTGTATCCCTATTTGTCGCGGTAAGTCCCGTGAGTGTTTCTCCAGTTCCTTGGGGAGGACGAGCCGCACACCTCCCGCTTTGCTTTATTTTCATTGTTTATGCTTTGGTTTTGGATTTCATGTTTTATCAGATACTGGACATATTTATTATGGGATTTTGATCGCTACTCTTGAGCGACAAACTATTACTATGTGATGTGATTATCTGATTTAATTTTACATGCTTTGATGAATGAATGCTGACAGTAGAATTATCATGTGGTTAGTTATGAAACTATTGTTATGACGTTAGTGTCAGTCTTGGATGAGTGTATTGGTGAAGGAGA